>BSQZ01000008.1:9417500-9817500 GCA_033239005.1 Lamellibrachia satsuma
ATTTTTTTCGCACTCTACTATTATTTGTTTTGAACAATTTGCCCCCCCTATACTGTTATTCGGCACTATAATATTATTAAATTTGCAGTACTTAGAGAATGCCCGACTGTAATAGCTGTTATAATATCATGGGCATCTATTGTGGAAATACAATGGTCCAGCCACGAAGTGGTATGCCATGCCTCACTATAGTGAGTAAATGTATCACTTGGAAGGTAAGTCTCACTAGCCTCTTGGTGAGAGACAAATTAACATATTTTACGGCAGAAAGTGCCACATTGCTCTGAATGCAGGAGATAAACCATGGAAGAATAGAAGGCTGAACTGGCAAAATCGTGTGTGAGCCATATGTGTCACACCTGGGCACGAAGAGAATAAGTAAGTATATAGAGGGTAATTCATTGCAGCGATTGACTGTGATATGTCATTTGTTGCAGTCCGAATCACCAGCACTCTGAGGGAGACATCGTAGTTGGTGTTGTTGCTGTCGACGTCTCAATTGAGTACTTCCAATTTCTCATTCAGGAGTTGTTTGCCGAATGTAAGCAGGAGGATTTCAGGTACGTCACGATGCAATGTTGTTGCTCTCTTTGTCCCTGAAATCCAGGTTGTGTCTGGCATCAATACATGTTAGGATACACAGTTTCTGTTGTGCACGAGAGCATCATTAATGATTTCCAAATGGTTCCCACTTCGCATATCATTGGGATCACACATTTAACGTTTGTATCATGCGAGAAGTTTGCCCAAACAGTGTGATAAAGACATTGTTCATTTTGGGCACATGATATTAAAAATGTGTTTAAAATACATTATACCGTAAACCTAGCTGTGAATTTAATGTCATCGCGTACCAATTTAAAATGACTTGTCAAACGTACACTGCTACTGTATCTACAGGGACCTGTATAACGAATTGCTGTGCAGTATTATATCGTTAAGTCCAGTATTATATTGTTAAGTCCAGTATTATATCGTTAAGTCCAGTATTATATCGTTAAGTCCAGTATTATATCGTTAAGTCCAGTATTATATTGTTAAGTCCAGTATTGTATCGTTAAGTCCAGTATTATATCGTTAAGTCCAGTATTATATTGTTAAGTCCAGTATTATATTGTTAAATCCAGTATTATATTGTTATGTCCAGTATTATATTGTTAAATCCAGTATTATATTGTTAAGTCCAGTTTACTGTTTCAGCTGTTTCGCCATTGATGTGTCTGGCTATGTGGTTATATGCGAGAGCATGTTGGCACCCCCGGTGGATAAAAAGCCCCACAAAGTGGCTAATATTCACATCACTGATGCAGTGAGTACACAGCCACAGCTAGATAAATACCACTGTGCGCATATCTGAACTTGTCACGTGTACAACTTCCAGCGCTTTATTGTCAAAATCAGAAATGCTTTTTAGAGTCTTGAAGGTTCTTCCCCAATTCAATGTTTCCTATGGTGTGCTAGTCACTATGGTATGCTACGGTGTGCTAGCTCTGGTATCCACTACGGTGTGCTAGCTCTGGTATCCACTACGGTGTGCTAGCTCTGGTATCCACTACGGTGTGCTAGCTCTGGTATCCACTACGGTGTGCTAGCTCTGGTATCCACTACGGTGTGCTAGCTCTAGTATCCACTACGGTGTGCTAGCTCTAGTATCCACTACGGTGTGCTAGCTCTGGTATCCACTACGGTGTGCTAGCTCTGGTATCCACTACGGTGTGCTAGCTCTGGTATCCACTACGGTGTGCTAGCTCTGGTATCCACTACGGTGTGCTAGCTCTGGTATCCACTACGGTGTGCTAGCTCTGGTATCCACTACGGTGTGCTAGCTCTGGTATCCACTACGGTGTGCTAGCTCTGGTATCCACTACAGTGTGCTAGCTCTGGTATCCACTACGGTGTGCTAGCTCTGGTATCCACTACGGTGTGCTAGCTCTAGTATCCACTACGGTGTGCTAGCTCTGGTATCCACTACGGTGTGCTAGCTCTGGTATCCACTACGGTGTGCTAGCTCTGGTATCCACTACGGTGTGCTAGCTCTGGTATCCACTACGGTGTGCTAGCTCTGGTATCCACTACGGTGTGCTAGCTCTGGTATCCACTACGGTGTGCTAGCTCTGGTATCCACTACGGTGTGCTAGCTCTGGTATCCACTGCGGTGTGCTAGCTCTGGTATCCACTGCGGTGTGCTAGCTCTGGTATCCACTGCGGTGTGCTAGCTCTGGTATCCACTGCGGTGTGCTAGCTCTGGTATCCACTGCGGTGTGCTAGCTCTGGTATCCACTACGGTGTGCTAGCTCTGGTATCCACTGCGGTGTGCTAGCTCTGGTATCCACTACGGTGTGCTAGCTCTGGTATCCACTACGGTGTGCTAACTCTAGTATCCACTACGGTGTGCTAGCTCTAGTATCCACTATGGTGTGCTAGCTCTGGTATCGACTATGGTGTGCTAGCTGTGGTATCGACTATGGTGTGCTAGCTCTAGTATCCACTATGGGGTGCTAGCTCTAGTATCCACTACAGTGTGCTAGCTCTAGTATCCACTATGGTGTGCTAGAAAAAGTGGTCTGGCTCTATATATTATGGCTATTCACACTTTCTTAAATTACCTGATCTAAAGATAAAAGTCACTTCTTTTGATGATTCTAATGAAAGTATGTACCCTTATTAAACCGACTGCACATAATATTTTAAATACTCACACACTGCAGATTTAAACATCGTTGAACCTGATTCTTGATGGGCTAAATGAATTAAGAAAGGAGTTTTAAGCTTAACAGACCAAGCTCTCTGCATCAGTGTGAGTAGACACTGGTGTTCTATAACCATGTTGATGGTCACAATGTAAAGTATAGGCCAGTTTGGTTTAATTAGTTTTTTATGCGCTAATGTTTAGTAAGTCATTTGGAAGTTTATTCGATGTGTTAAGCCTAGATTAACAATAGAAAAACAGGTTTCTAAAAGTTTATAGTTAAACCACCCAAGTGGATATGGACACAATCCATATGGTGTCAAAGATTGATGGTACTGTTTAGACACTTCAGCATTCCCTTTAATCCTGACATTTGCTAAATTGCTCTGACCCGAGGGTCAACGTAATTGGGGAACTGAGAAGGAGCCCTGGGAACCCTGGATTTGGCGCAGCTCCAAGAGTTCAAAAGTTTAACTTGCAAAATTGGGAAAGGAAGACTGGCAGTCGTCATTGTCAAGTGGTTGAGAGGGTGGGTGGATTTAACAAGTTGACCAATAGTAAAGCGTATTGGGTATTTAAGCAATCACAGCGCCTCTAGTGACGGCGTCTGATTTTGGAAAACTGGGAGTATAAATACCCCGGAGGAGGGTTTACAAGAAATGTAAGATATATGCCTCCCTCTTCTTGTCTTCTTCGGGGCCGCACGCAATGGTCCAGGAGGCATTTCTCACAACGAAGGATATTTTGATTGTCCGTCGTTTTTGCGCTCGCCAGGTCGAGATTTATAACTGAATTTGTACTCACTCGACCAATGAGTACATAGAGTACTACAGAAGTGTAGTCAACGCATTGTTCTCCAGGTTCGAAACGATTTTAATCTTGTACATCAGACGGCTACGTACATAGTAGCAATATAATCACTCACGATGACAAACAAAAATAACAGTGATGACATCTATCACTGTAAACCGTAAAGAAAAGTAGTGAATGTAAACATCACTCAAACTGTATACAGATTCTTAAAATCTAGAAGAATTGACAATAAAATTCTGGCCGGAAATTTTGAATTCTAATGCTAAAGCAGGTATGGCCCGCCAGGACCACCCTTACTGAAAATTTTGATGCCTAAAATTCAGCATGACTACACACCTAAGTGTGAATTTAAAATAGTCTTGCCGCTCCCTTGTAAACCCTCCTCCGGGGTATTTATACTCCCAGTTTTCCAAAATCAGACGCCGTCACTAGAGGCGCTGTGATTGCTTAAATACCCAATACGCTTTACTATTGGTCAACTTGTTAAATCCACCCACCCTCTCAACCACTTGACAATGACGACTGCCAGTCTTCCTTTCCCAATTTTGCAAGTTAAACTTTTGAACTCTTGGAGCTGCGCCAAATCCAGGGTTCCCAGGGCTCCTTCTCGGTTCCCCAATTACGTTGACCCTCGGGTCAGAGCAATTTAGCAAATGTCAGGATTAAAGGGAATGCTGAAGTGTCTAAACAGTACCATCAATCTTTGACACCATATGGATTGTGTCCATATCCACTTGGGTGGTTTAACTATAAACTTTTAGAAACCTGTTTTTCTATTGTTAATCTAGGCTTAACACATCGAATAAACTTCCAAATGACTTACTAAACATTAGCGCATAAAAAACTAATTAAACCAAACTGGCCTATACTTTACAACATGACTGTACTTCCTTTTTCCTTGGATCGTGACATTTACATGGTGGAAAGGACTGTGTGCTCCAGTAAGCGTCAATGTTATAGTGTCCAGAGTATCGTAATCCTGGTAGGGCCACCAAAGTCTGAGGCGAGGTACCCGACTGTCCCAAAGTGGACGACGGCTGCATCAGGAGGACAGCCCCTGGGAGTCATGGCTGATCATACCACTGGGCTATAGATATCTTCCTGTCAAGATCGTGCGATTGCTGCTGGCACCACGGTCTCCTCACGATAAACAGATTCACGCGCGGGTTTTTGGCAAGGGTTCACCATCTTCCATGCAAATTGTGGACAGCTATGCTATCTTTGTGTTTCTGGTGTATTGCTACTGACCTTTCTGTACAAAGAACTGTAGCATTTCCGGCAGCAATAATAAGACCATCTAATGCAAACACCCAGATGGCAAGTGGACAAGGAAGCCATTGGCTTATGAAGTCCAAAATATTTTGTGTACCCGCCCTTATCAGACATCTGTCAATTTTATTTTTAAACATATTTACACTGTTAGCATTAATACAATCATTAGATAATCTGTTCCATTTGTTAGCATTAACACTCATTAGCTTATTTGTTCCATTCAGTTATCGTCCTCTGTGAACATGAGTTCTTTCTCATATCCAACCTAACTGTTCCTTAACTAATGCTGCTCTGTGTCCTCTTACTGAATACATGTGTTATTAAATATGTGTTTAGTGTTTTGCGCTGCTTACTGCTTGGTTACAGGAGCCGGTAATAGCGAAACACATGCTGGAGAATGGCTACATGACGAAGCAAAGTTGTTATGAATTTAACAATCTTGACCGCTACTACACCTACAAAGTGAGCGACGTTCATTAATTTATGTTTTTTTTTTAGTCTTCTGCCAGGTTATTGGCATCGTTCAATTTGTCTTCATGCGGTCAGATCTTTCTCTTAATTTCTTCACATTTTCATACTTCCTGCAGTCAGTCCAGGTGATTCATTTCATCCTTTGATCGTTTCTATGTAGCCTTCCTTCAGTTGCCTGCTTAAAAATTCCTTTCCTGTTCTTTCTTCTCGTACCATGTTGAGTACATCCTCAATGCTTGTTCTTTCTGCACAGCTTGTAAAAGTCAATTCAAACATGCGATTATTTGCCACATTATTTGCGACGACGCTAAATTATGTGTGCGTTCACACGACCAACGTGTCTAGAGTCCACTAGATGCTGGAAGTTTGTTCTATGTATGGACACCAATCCCCAGTTGAGTTCTGATTGAAGGTCATGGCGGTCGGTGGTTGGTCACTGATTCAAACTGTCACCCCGAATTGGACCCAGTCGCAATTCCAGTAAAATAATTGTAGCCACAAATTCTCGCTAATCAGTTTCGTGAGTGTGTACACGCGAGCGATTAGTTGTCCGACACTTTGTCGCCCGAAACATCGGACAAATAATCAGTTGTGTGAATGGGCATTTAGTTATTATTTCCATCCTCCTTTATATCCATGTCTCCAAGCTATGAGATGTAGTCACATGTTTCCCAAATTGTTAAAACAAATGTCTGATAATTAGGTTGCAGGTCTGACTTCAGATATATGCTTTGTAGACCATTACAATTGTTGTTAACCTGGTGGTATATGAACCAATTTGTGTGTAGCAGTGACTCATCTCATGGTGATATGTCATTACATTTACTAGTGGGGTGTGGTGGCTCGGTGGTTAGAATGTCAGACTGTCAGTCCAGATGACCAGGGGTCGAGTCAACCTGCTGCTGTTTCAAAACTGTAAACTGTTTTGTATGTTTACTTGAACATGTCCTGTGTTGTGTAGGTCTACATGAACCTGTCCTGTGTTGTGTAGATCTACATGAACTTGTCTTATGCTATGTAGGTTTACATGAACCTGTTCTGTGTTATGTATGTCTACTTGAACATGTCCCGTGTTGTGTAGGTCTACGTGATCCTGTCCTGTGTTATGTATGTCTACTTGAACCTGTCCTTGTTGTGTAGATCTACATGAACCTGCCCTGTGTTATGTAGGTCTACATGAACCTGTCATGTGCTATGTTGGTCTACATGAACCTGTCCTGTGCCATGTAGGTCTACATGAACTTGACAGTCGAGCATATGGACGAGAATCCGTGCTACAATCTCTGGCACGTTCCCAAGACTACTGTGTTTGTCTTAATTAAGCACAAAGACAAAGATCATAAGGAAATAGTTGTGGTGAGGACATTATTACTTTTCCTTATCCAAAGCCTACCGAACAGCAGGTATTTTTCATATAAATTGCCATGATTTTCACAAGCATAATGTAGTAATGAAAATGTGCCATGTTTATCGATGTTTTGTGTGTACGGCTTATATTAAAGGAAATGAACAACCTTTTTCATTGGTTAACTGATATGGAGCTAGTTGTGGATTTTGTGTTGGCGTTTCAATTCCAATTACATTGTAATTAACCCCCCCGAATCTGGTCCTGGCATAATGTTGTGAATTTGACAAGATTTATAACAATTGCAATCCAAGGCCCAAATGGCAAGTGGACAAGGAAGCCATTGGTTTATCGAGAGTTCATCATGTAAACCGCCCTGCGGAGATATGCGTCAACCTTGTTTTCAAACGTATTCACGCTGCTGGCAGTTACACAATTGTTAGATAATTTGTCCCATTCATTTATTGTCCTCTGTGAGAACGAGAACTTCGTGGTATCCAGTCTACACTGATCCTTTACTAATGTTCCCTCATGTCCTCTAGTTCAACTATCTTTCTTGAGCAAGAAAACAATATTTCTATCAATATTTTTATACATGTTCAATATCTTGAAAACTCGATCTCCTCTTAACCTCCTTGTCTGTAGGGTTATTAAACACATTCTTTTAGGCGTTCTTCATAGCTAAGGTCTCTCAGTCCTGGAATCATTTTAGTTGCTCTCTGTATTGGTTCAAGCGTATATATATCCTTCTTACGATATGGTCTCAATTCTTGCATACATTATTCTAAATGAGGCCTCACTATTGCTTAATGCAGCTATGTAATTAGCTCTTTTCCCTTATATGTTATATTTATCATAATCAACCAAATAATTTAATTACCAATTGAAGCAGCAATACCACAATGCTCTGAAACTTTCACATTAGCACTCGTGATTCTGCATTCTGCACAAAGCTCCAGATTAGTCATTTCAGAAAGTTGTCAGTCAGCAATTTTTCTATCCAGTCGATTATGTCATCCCCGACACCATGGGCTTTTAATTTAAGTAATCTTTGATGTGGAACTTTGACGAACACTTTCTGAAAATCTAAGTAGATAATATCTACTGGTGATCCCTCGTCTATCCACTGAATGATTGAAAAAAAAACATTTGTTAAGCATGATCTCGCTTTTAGGAATCCATGTTGAGATGGATGTAATAATTCATGCCTAAAAAGGAAGTCTACCATGGTCTTTAATAAACCTTTTAAATAATTTTAAAATCATTGATGCTGAACTCACTCGTCTGTAACTCTCTGACTTATTTATCGTACCTTTGATAAATAATGGTATAGTGTTTGCTTCTTTCCATTCAAAAAGAACCACCCCCCCCTCTTAATGATAAGTTGAACGTTCTGGTAAGTTGTATACTAATTTGCTATAATGTTTCCATTAGTAGTTTTGGCGGAATTCCATCCACTCCAGGTGATTTATTATAATTCGTTGCCTTTATTTTCTTAGCTATAACTTCTGGAGTTATATTTAGCTGCCCTAAATAGTCCGAATTAGCCTCCTGAAATGTAGCATCATGAACTGGTAATGAAGTAATATCCTCTCTGATAAACACTGGACTGAAGTATCCATTTAGGTGTTCCGCCATTACGAAACCTTGTGATATTATATTTCCAGCACTGTCTTCTAGTGTTCCAACCTTGCTTGAATGCTTGTGTTGTAGCCTAAATACGAACACTGTCACAACTTGACTGATTTCTCCACTGACGGGCCATGCTATGTGGGGAACAATATCCACATCTGTCCACCGACGCCATTTAGGTAGGCTTGGATTCGTTGACAGTACTTAATAACATTACCAGTGATTCATTAAAAAAACTGTCTTGTTAATGGAGTTCACACAATCACATTTATGTTCATTATGGAATTCCGTTACATTTTGTTTACATTTTCGGAGAAGATTATAGAATGTGTGACCATCTAAGTGAAGGTGGGCAATGGTGAAAACTGTTTTCAAAATTGGTCACAACGTATTTTAAAGTGAAAGTCACATTTTTGGGTCAGTACACCTAATGTCTTGTAACTTCAACTTAGAATATCAGGCTAGTGGTTGGATATCGACTATAGTAAAACACATCAAGTGCCTTTTATCAAAATTGACAGCCATCTGAAGCAACGCAAATTCTCAATCAAGCGCGTTGCTGAGTCAGAACGGGATCAATCTTTAAGATAAAACTAAGCTTTGTTAATTATAATTGTACCTCATTAAAATGTGTGAATGTGTGCAGTGGTGTTATGTAACAAAGTATCCCAGGTGGTGATATGTAACAAATTATACCAGGTGGTGGCATGTAACAAATTATACCAGGTGGTGATATGTAACAAAGTATACCAGGTGGTGGTATGTAACCAAGTATTCCAGGTGGTGGCATGTAAGAAAGCATACCAGGTGGTGGTATGTATCAAAGTATACCAGGTGGTGGCATGTGAGAAAATATACCAGATGGTGGTGGTATGTAAGAAAGTATACCAGGTGGTGGCATGTAAGAAAGTATACCAGGTGGTGGCATGTAAGAAAGTATACCAGGTGGTGGCATGTAACCAAGTATACCAGGTGGTGGTATGTAGCATAGTATACCAGGTGGTGGGATGTGAGAAAATATACCAGATGGTGGTATGTAACAAAGTATACCAGGTGGTGGCATGTAAGAAAGTATTCCAGGTGGTGGTATGTAATAATGTATACCAGGTGGTGGTATGTAACAATGTATACCAGGTGGTGGTATGTAACATAGTATATCAGGTGGTGGGATGTGAGAAAATATACCAGATGGTGGTATGTAACAAATTATATCAGGTGGTGGCATGTAAGAAAGTATACCAAGTGGTGGGATGTAAGAAAATATACTAGATGGTGGTATGCAAAGAAGTATACCAGGTGGTTCTATGTAACACAGTATACCAGGTGGTGGTATATAACAAGGTATTCCAGGTGGTGGTATGTAGTCAAGTATTCCAGGTGGTGGTATGTAGTCAAGTATTCCAGGTGATGGTATGTAACAAAGTATACCAGGTTGTGGTATGTAACAAGGTGGTACTATGTAACAAAGTATACCAGGTGGTGGCATGTAATAAAGTATACCAAGTTATGGTATGTAACACATTATACCAGTTGGTGGTATGTAACAAAGTATACCAGGTGATGGCATGTAACAAAATATACCAGGTGGTGGCATGTAACAAAGTATACCAGGTGGTGGTATGTAACAAAGTATACCAGGTAGTTACAATGCTGAAATACACTATTTTGAAATGTACTTGTAACTAGGCACATTTTTTGGGATTACCTTTACTTGTAATGAAGTACATACAATATTGTATGTAGTTTTCTACTTTATACGTCGATATTTTTATATTACTACTACTACACGTCCAGTTGACGTGGTGACATCAATTAGTAGAATCAGCTGTTGAAGTTAAATAAAGCAATGTAACCTGTTCGTATGCCTTATTGCAATAACATTTTGACCTAATTTGTCATTTTGTTAGATTGTGATTTGATTGTGAAACTTGCGACATATACCTGCCGTACACTGATGGCCCAATGTTTTTTGTATTTTACACTGAAGTACTATTTTATAGATAGTACTTTTAAATTTAACTTTACTACATTTCTTTGGGATAGGTTTACTGATGTACTTGTTTGTAGATTACTTTTACATAACAACTGTACTGCAGTACTTGTTCCAACATTGACTGTGTACTGCAGTACTTGTTCCAACATTGACTGTGTACTGCAGTACTTGTTGCAACATTGACTGTGTACTGCAGTACTTGTTCCAGCATTGACTGTGTACTGCAGTACTTGTTCCAGCATTGACTACACTGGAGTACTTGTTCCAGCATTGACTGTGTACTGCAGTACTTGTTCCAGCATTGACTGTGTACTGCAGTACTTGTTCCAACATTGACTGTGTACTGCAGTACTTGTTCCAGCATTGACTGTGTACTGCAGTACTTGTTCCAACATTGACTGTGTACTGCAGTACTTGTTCCAGCATTGACTGTGTACTGCAGTACTTGTTCCCACATTGACTGTGTACTGCAGTACTTGTTCCAGCATTGACTGTGTACTGCAGTACTTGTTCCAGCATCGACTGTGTACTGCAGTACTTGTTCCAGTATTGACTGTGTACTGCAGTACTTGCTCCAGCATTGACTGTGTACTGCAGTACTTGTTCCAGCATTGACTGTGTACTGCAGTACTTGTTCCAACATTGACTGTGTACTGCAGTACTTGTTCCAGCATTGACTGTGTACTGCAGTACTTGTTCCAACATTGACTGTGTACTGCAGTACTTGTTCCAACATTGACTGTGTACTGCAGTACTTGTTCCAACATTGACTGTGTACTGCAGTACTTGTTCCAACATTGACTGTGTACTGCAGTACTTGTTCCAGCATTGACTGTGTACTGCAGTACTTGTTCCAACATTGACTGTGTACTGCAGTACTTGTTCCAGCATTGACTGTGTACTGCAGTACTTGTTCCAGCATTGACTACACTGGAGTACTTGTTCCAGCATTGACTGTGTACTGCAGTACTTGTTCCAGTATTGACTGTGTACTGCAGTACTTGTTCCAGCATTGACTGTGTACTGCAGTACTTGTTCCAGCATTGACTGTGTACTGCAGTACTTGTTCCAACATTGACTGTGTACTGCAGTACTTGTTCCAGCATTGACTGTGTACTGCAGTACTTGTTCCAACATTGACTGTGTACTGCAGTACTTGTTCCAACATTGACTGTGTACTGCAGTACTTGTTCCAACATTGACTGTGTACTGCAGTACTTGTTCCAGCATTGACTGTGTACTGCAGTACTTGTTCCAACATTGACTGTGTACTGCAGTACTTGTTCCAGCATTGACTGTGTACTGCAGTACTTGTTCCAGCATTGACTACACTGGAGTACTTGTTCCAGCATTGACTGTGTACTGCAGTACTTGTTCCAGCATCGACTGTGTACTGCAGTACTTGTTCCAGTATTGACTGTGTACTGCAGTACTTGCTCCAGCATTGACTGTGTACTGCAGTACTTGCTCCAGCATTGACTGTGTACTGCAGTACTTGCTCCAGCACTGACTGTGTACTGCAGTACTTGCTCCAGCATTGACTGTGTACTGCAGTACTTGCTCCAGCATTGACTGTGTGCTTGCAGCTATGATCCGTGGCTGCCCTGCACTATGACAAAGTCTCCTAAGGCTATCGATTTTAGCTACATGAAGGAAGAGAAGAAGCGAATCAATTCCATCACAAGATGCTTCGAATACCGATGTCGAGAGAAACGTCATCGCCAGTGAGTTGAGACACATGTATTGTATGTAAAGCTGTCACACATTTTGTACATTGTATATTGATCTCCTCTTTCTCCCTCTAGTCCAGGTGAGGTTGGTATCAATACTCGTCCTGTATTTTTGTTTTCGTTTTAGTGCCGGCTCTACCACCCGTCTCCGCTTACTCATATCCCTCACTCTCTTTCTCCACTCTCTCCCAATTTCGCTTACTCTCTACACAATATCTCCCCATCTCAGTCTTCCTCTTTTTCATCTACCCCGATAGAGTTACATCGTTAACCATTCCCCTATAGGCTAGAGCGATAAGCCAGCTCGCTGCTGTGAAGCAGGCATGGTCCAATGGCCGGCATTTCATTACAGGGCACAAACAGTTGCATCCACTGGAATGACACATAGGGTAGTAGTGTTTATAGTGTGAACATA
This sequence comes from Lamellibrachia satsuma, assembly GCA_033239005.1. NCBI lineage: Eukaryota > Metazoa > Annelida > Polychaeta > Sabellida > Siboglinidae > Lamellibrachia > Lamellibrachia satsuma. The sequence continues at coordinate 9,429,861 of BSQZ01000008.1, forward strand.
GCATGTTATAAATAATTGTCTAACGTAAGTAAGTAAGTAAATTTATTTCCTCCTCCTCATCATCATGTACAATATAAGGCAAACAAAGGGAATGAAGATGAGGTGGCTACCAGAGAAGTATAAACTTATCGGGCTAGTAGCCAGTGATGATGACACCAATTAACTTGAAGATTTGTCATTGTCATTTGTTCTTAATGGGGCATGGCCACCAGACTGATTAGTCATGTGATGGTGGTCCCAGCAGTTGTGTTATAAGTGTGGACAGTTGGGTTGCTCATGCTGGAGTGAGCAGCATGCATTAGTGTTAAACTCTCCAAGACATTTGGAAGCATTCTGGAGATAATTGTGGGACAACGAATATGTTTATTTCCTGTGTGGCTTACAGCTGTACGAATTAATAGAAGACGGGATCCAACATCTCTTTTCACGGGTAAGAATCCTCAATTGTACAAAAATAGTTTAGTTAACTGTCAGCATGAACATGCATTAGTGCCATCAATTTAGAAGCATAATAGTTTTAGACGACATTACATTTGGGACATATATGCAAATTTTAAGTAAATTAAGTGTGATGAATCTCTTAACAACAAATTATTTAATAGTAATATTATTATACAGAGTCCTTGTACGACACATTTTATACCAAAATATTTAATGAACTCTGTGTGGCAGTGGTCCCCCCCTCCCACCTCCCACCAATTTTAGGATCACGACAACGTCCCACCTCCAACATCATTCCCCCCTTCTTAATCTGGTGATATTCTGATTATTACCGATAAAGATTATTTCCATGTGTCTAGATTCGTAGACGTAAAGAAGAGGCCAGTACAACGAGCAGCATGGATGCAGGCAATCAGGAGGAAAGACTGGATACCAACAAGCAACATTTATCTTTGTAGTGAACACTTTGAGAAGAAGTGTTTTGTGGTTCATCCCAATAAGATTTGAAGACGACTCTATGATTGGGCAGTTCCCTCCATTTTCAACTTCCCTTCCCACCTGCATCCGAAACAACAACAGAAAGCGAGAAAGCCAGAAAGCACCCTGCTGAGTCATCTGTAGGCAGTAATGTGGTGGAACTTCACGATGTTCCAAGTTCTACAAAAGTGGCTCGCAGATTAAGTAGAGAACATTGTTACGCACCACAAGACCAACCATTATCTACAAAGATGGTAGAGAATATACAGAGGATCAAAACATTACAATATATTGTGGTTGTCTTGGTTACGATATAAGATGGCTTAACCTGTTGTGTTATATTTTATTTTAACATGCCTGACTGATATTAAAAAGTAATTGGAATGGAAATAGACCATCTGTCTGCCCTGACAAGACAGATCATCCTGTCATACCTTACAGTGAGTATGAAGACATATGCACGAAGACAGCAAGATTATTGCACACATGAACATGCCATCATCCAGACATGCAATGACAAAACTAATCTTGTTTAAGGGCACATAATCTTAAATATTTCTCCTGTTGTTAGTTGTATTTACTGTGTAGGTAGTGTGTTTAATTACTAAATGTTACCCTAAAGACAGGGATCACGTGTGGTCAGTGGAAGTTGGGCCAGACATGATTAAGGTAAGTTCATAAATTATATTTTCGGCCTTATTAAGCAATGTTTTCAATTTATATTTGTATCATACTGTGTGATAGAGAACTGTCCATCTTTTTATTTCAGGGTATTTACTTTATCAGTTATAATTACTTAATGGTGACTTTGATTACTAATGTGTTGGAAGATGGGGAAAGAGTGGTCTTTGGACCTTAGGGAAGAATGTCCAACAGGGCTTAATGATGTTTTGACCACTTGCAGTCATTAGCTAACACATGTATAGAACACTTCAGAAAGTTCAGTTTCGATCGTATTTAGTGGTGCTACGGTTATAGTTAATGTTATGATATTTGATATACAGGGTCCGTACGGGGCCTTGAAAACCTTGAATTTCACCAACTCAAAATCAAGGCCTTGAAATCCTTGAATTCAGGCATGCAGCCTTGAAAAGCCTTGAATTTTGACAAGGCCAGAAGTAAAGATTAACAGACCACATTATGCTTGGTACGGGTAGACATTGACCTTTTGTTCACCGAGCGTAGTTCGAATATTTTTTCGAAATGGGGAACTCGAGGTTTCAAGACGACTGGCTAAAACATCCTAAGTATAGCAAATGGCTCGCGCGAAATCCGACAAATGTTTTTTTGGCACATTGCCGGATTTGCAAACGTTCGTTTGATGTGAAAGCTATGGGAGAATCTGCCGTTAGAAGCCACAGCGCTGGCAAAAAACACGCTGATAATATGAAACTTTAAAATACGAGCTGTGCGGGAACCTCAATAGTGACATTATTCGGCAATACCAGACCACAGGAATCTACAGGTATGCGTCTATGATACTCTGTGATAATAATAAGATGTGTTTTATGATATTACAGAGTTATCTTAATTAATAAGCAAAGACAATCGCAAGTAACTGTCCACGTTAATGGGCGATATTTCGCTGCGATGCGGTTGTTGACGGACGTTCCGTCGATGGCGCAGGTGAATATGTGGCGCCACCTAGCGAATGCGCCAATACATTACATGAACAGTTCCAGCTGTTTGTTAATGCGCGTCAACGCAGGCTGGTGTCTATGATTGACAAGAAAACATAATTATCAGTTAGGTTCATGTACATAATACGGAAAGGATATGTTGACAAATAATATTTTGTTGGACATGTCATAATTATACTATTTATAGGTGTATACATGTGTAATATATATATATATATATATAAATATATATATATATAATTGATAATCATGTATATACTGTGTACAATATTATATTCAATGAGATAGCAATTTGTCTAGTGTTTGTACTGTGTTGAAGAACCTATACCTTCTGGAAGTGCCACCACGTCAATGCCTGTAACACCTGCATGTCTTCAGTCATCGGTGAACACTGCATCCATCGCAAGTCATGTGACAACCGACGATGACTGGCGTGCAGAAGTGCTGTGGGCAATGAAAGTCGTGTCATCTCACTACTCATACGTTAGCTGCATGGAAACAGACAGACTGTTTCAGCTTATGTTCCCAGATAGCGCCATCGCAAAGTCGTTCAGCTGTGGTGAGAAGAAGAACGCCTATATCATCTGCCATGGACTAGCTCCATATTTCAGCCAGCAACTGAAGGACCAGGTGCGGTTGTTTGACAGTTTTGTCATCCTCTTTGATGAGAGCTTCAACCGCTTCACTCAGAACAAACAGATGGACATACACATCAGGTTCATTGATGATGGTAGAAATGCAGTGCATACCCGATACTTCACCAGTGCCTTTCTTGGCCATGCAACAGCTGCAAACATGGTTGATGTGTTTGTTGAGAAGTGTGGTACAATGAACCTATCAAACATGATCCAGCTGTCCATGGATGGGCCAAATGTGAATTGGTCCTTCTACCAAAAGCTGATGTCTGAGGTGTACGATGACCGCTCACAGAAACTGATTGACATCGGCAGTTGTGGCCTGCATGTGGTCCACAATGCATTCAGAGCTGGTTTCGGAGCAACTGGATGGGATCTGAAGTCATTTCTCTGTGCACTGCACTGGATTTTCCACGAAACACCCGCCAGGCGAGAAGACTTCACCGTAATTACGGGAACAACAGTGTTTCCCATGAAGTTCTGTATGCACCGGTGGGTAGAGAATGCGCGAGTGGCATCCCGTGCATTGCTGGTACTTGGTCATGTACGAAAGTACGTCGATACCATCACCAAGTACCCAAAGAAGTACAATGTCCCTGATGGAAAAGCATTCACGACCGTGAAGTCAGGCTGTGCTGACTCACTGATGTCTGCACGCCTGATGTTTTTCGAGTCGGTTGCGAGACAGTTTGACCAGTTTCTGGTCAGATACCAGACGGACAAGCCAATGGTCCCCTTCCTTTGTGGTGACCTTGACATGATTGTGCGAGGATTATGCCAGCGCTTCATGAAGCAGTCAGTCTTAGACGAGGCCACCTCTACAGCACAGCTGGCAAAGCTCAACATTGATGACGTTGATTCACATTTGCCTCACTCCCAAATTGACCCTGGATTCTGCGCAGCGAAAAAGCTGAAAGAGTTGGCAGCTGTCACATCAGTCAAGCAGAAGCTCAGTGAAAGAGAGAGAATGGCATTTAGAATGGAGTGCAAGAAAGGGCTTGTCTGTGCCACACAGAAACTCCTAGAGAAATGCCCAATCACATACACCATGACGAGAAGCTTGACGTGTCTCGACCCTCGGTTGATGGCTGGCAGGAAGGACGACTGCATTGCGAAGTTTGGCAGAGTGTTGCACGAGTTGTCGGATCTGCACCAAGTCCGAGATGCGCATTGCGATGCCATCCAGCAGCAGTTCAGAGCCTTTGTGAATGAGGTGGTTCCTGCCAACTCCACCACATTCAAGGATTTCAACCCAGACAACGAGAGACTGGATACATTCCTTGCAGTCTACCTCAGATGCACACAGTATGAGAAGCTGTGGATGGTGACAAAGAAACTGCTCATCCTCTCTCATGGGCAAGCCACTGTCGAGCGTGGTTTCTCAATCAACAGTCACGTGGCTGTTGAGAACCTGAAGGAGGAATCCCTTGTCGCACAGCGCATTGTGCACGATGCAATCACAACAGCTGGTGGTGTGTGCCAAATGCCAGTAACCAAATCAATGCTTTCCTATGCACAGGGAGCACGACAAAGGTACATGGCGTACTTGGAGGCTGAGAAGGAGAAAGTTCTGAAACAGAACGTTGAGCATAACTTCAACTCGAAGCGAAAGCATGAGAGTGAGGAAGCAGAGAAAATGGAGGCCAAGAAGAGGCGGCTCAACCAGGACATAGCAGCACTGCTGAAGTCAGCTGATGAACTGGCAACCAGTGCTGAGTTGACAGCAGACTTGACACTCCTGGCAAAATCCAATGCCATGCGAAAGAGTGTGACAAACAAATCGCAAGCACTGAAAGATCTGCAGTCATTACTGTAACTGGTGACAGATGTTAAACTGTACGTTGTCCGTTTCTAGAGTGCAGTTTGCAGTATTAAATTTTTACCTTAAATTGTCTTGAAGTTTTCTTTCCTTAGCCTTGAAATAGCTTTGAATTTGGTTTCTGTCATGGTGTACGGACCCTGGATATACAAGGTGCATGGATATATGGTGCGTGTTATAAGGTATTAGGAAGCTGTAGCCAGGATCAGGTTGGTGCCCTCTCTCCTTTTGAAATTATTAATTAATTGCTCTAAGAGTTGGCTGTGAGAGGTTTGATCTTGACTATTCCCAGACACTAGAGACCTGTGCATTGAGCAGTGTCCAAGACTTGTCTGTAAACAACATTGCATTGACAGCTAGGCTAGCCAGGCAATGCCTTAGGCAATACAGAAGTGAAATAGATAACATTGTTGATTTTATGCAATTAGGGGTTTATACATGTAGAGTACTAGTTTTACATTGATATCTACATGTATGCTAGGGAATTTATGGATAAACATTAATATTATTATATATTGGTACTGAATAAGAATCTTACATACAATATTGTGAACAGCACCAATGTATTGGAACTATGGTACTTAATAGATAAATATGTATAATCTTACACTGGTGCTGCGATATGCAAATAGCTGACTTGTTCTGTTCATATTTGTACAGACTCACTCCTTGATGTGGTACTCAAGTTAAATCAGGAGTATAAATTGTACAGTGACTGAGAAACGTGGTTTTGTATTATTGTAGTAGATAGTTTAGTTTATCAGTTTAGTTAGTAAGCTGTAATAAATGCAATTTTGTCTTACAAACTTGTCTATTTTTAATTTAGGCAGTATGGATATCACTGGTCCATGCGTGCATCCCTGTATCGTGTGTCAACTGAGCTCAGGGGTCTTGTTTTACTAACGGGTGTTCTATTTATGTCTGTGTCTACCCTCCACTCTGAACGCATCCGCTCTCTTCGTTGACCCCCCTCCATTCGTTCCACATGTCCACTCCACCTTAAACGACTTCTCACCGGCTTCCTCCCGAACCTCTCATTCACACCAACCCCATGCATATATAATATAACATTGCAACAGCCTGTTGTTATATTTATTTATTGTAAGGCATGACACATATCTTGAGTTGCCATGCACGGTGTCATTTCTAAGGCTACTGTCTATGCTTAATCCTCACGAACACTGGGGTTTCCTACAGAGAACACCACAGACTCCAGTTTCAGTTTATTGTGCCACTTTTATAGTCGGTAATTAGGAGAGATTCAGCATAAAGAGTTAAGTATTAAAATAATAGATAGTCCTCACGTTGAAATGTTGTCTACGAGCATGGAAGACATATAAGAAGAAAGATAATCAGGACAGATAATAAAACACGCTCAGTTTATCGCGTAAGGCTTAACTTTGAAGAATGACTCAAACGTGGATTGACGTCTGTATAGATCACAGGATTTAGAGTGGACCAGTCTGAGTGTTTAATGTACCAAACAGTCAATAAAATAGTATTATTTATTGGAATACATGCAGTGGTCTCCGCTTAGTAGAATAACACAATTAGCCGCTTAGTAGAATCACATATATTGGCTGAGACGGAATCATTCCCTGTTCCTGCTGTATTAAAATGCTCCGCGTAATTGAATTAGCCGTGTAAGAGAATCAAGTTGCTCTGGCACAAAGTGATTATATTACGCAGAGTGCACTGAATGTTCTGCAAGATTAAGGATGGTGGAGCTATGGGGTAGTTCAAGTAATTGCTCCGGCCGACCAATGACGATGAAAAATAATATATATATATATATATATATATATATATATATATATATATATATTTAACATGGGTAGGCCAAATGTAGAAAAACAATTGTGGACGACATCTGAAATTTTAATCATACAATATGTGCCAATGTATGTTGTAGAGAATGTCATATGGTGGTTGGGTGTCGATGGTGCGTGCAGAATGCCAATGGGGTGGAACTTAGTCACCCTTTCTGTGGGGAATATGACAAGTGTTATCATGGACGTATCAACTTCCCCAGTCCCTACCCAAGTAAGTTCCAAAGTCGATTGAATGGACGGAAATATTTCGTGCAGATACCAAGTGCATAATTAAATGCTTAATATATGGGGAGAGATTATGTGCATATTTTTGCAGTGAAATACGCTGTAGGTACGCATAGGTACGTTTTCTGACAATCCTTGTATATGGCTACATCGACATATCTGACAATTCTACGCATATGGCGATATATCTGAGTCACAACGCGATCTACGCATATGACAATATATCTGATAATCATATGCATATCCTAGGCATAGGTGTGACGCGATATCTTACACTATATACGACAATCCTGCACAGCTTCGCTGTACCGACACTGGAGATTACAGAGACAAATGTACTGTGGTATAGTAAGAATAATGAGAATAACTCCTCTTATATTGGTTGCTGTTCAATAAAGTCTAGTTGAACACTTTCTGAACTTCATTAAGTTTAGTTATTCACGCAGTCATGCCTATAGTTAATTAAATTGGTCTTTGTTTAATTTATAAAAAGTAAAACAAAGTTATCTCTTCTGCAATCGAGTAACATGAACTGGGCTTATTCGTTTCTCACTCTCGCTCTTCTTTCATTTTCATCATTCTCTGTCCGAGATTGCAGCTAAATTTGTCCAGACAATGGCATCGTCATATTCTTCACGACTCTTATTAACCACTTGCTCTTTGTATTCCTGCTCTCACTCTCAATGGTGTATTTCGTTTTGTTTGAAGTTGCTGGAGGACCCAAGATTGGCCTGATCCTCTTCTTCACGATTCTTGTCGCAAGTGCAATCGTTGTGCCATTTGGCTATGTTGTGTTCCGTTACAAAATCTCACATTACGAGAAGCGATTGACTATAGACGATCACAGCGCAGAGCCAGACATGTAGGCACGCGGAAACACGATTGGAGCAGTGCCTGGCACTGCAGAACGTTTCAGTTAAATGCAACGCTTTATTCCAGGACTCCATACAATATACAAATCCATTGGTATTCCATAGTTTTGTGTTAACTGTTTTTACTCAGAATAAAATAACATGGTTGCTTCTGCCAACAAGAAAGTGGACCTAAGATTAAACCAGTAGGGGAGACACGGGCTAATTGTATCACAAACAGCATATCTCAGGATTGCGATTCGAATTGTTATCCGATCGAAACATTTTTAATGCCAACAAAACCGCATATATTTCGTGCAGATAGCAAGTGCATAATTAAATGCTTAATATAATACACATTTGCGTAATGATAAGTTTTATGAGGTTTCCTGAAGTGTTTAATTTTTGTTGTAACAACCAGCAGGGAGAATTGTAGCATATTTGTTTCAACATTGCCACACCAATGTAATGTATCAGTATAAGAAATTAATTGCTTTGGATTGTTTCAATACATATCATACACGACTTGCTTATAAGGCGTAAGGTAACTGGGGGCGGCTATGCTTGCCTTGAATTTAGTAGTTTCAGTAGAAGTCTAAGATAAATTAACCATTTCTTCACAGATTGTAGTTGAGATATTATATAATAATTATTCCTGATTAATAAAACCTTGAGTTTATCATTTATTTCGTTATGTTACATTTTGTTTTACATTTTTGTAAATGTGAAAAAATAGCCACATAATGCAAACTTATATCGTTTTGAGAATAAATGAATAAATAAATGACACACACACACACACACACACACACACACACACACACACACACACACACACACACACACACACACACACACACACACACACACACACACACACACACACACACACACACACACACACACACACACACACACACACACACACACACACACATAACAATGTCACTGATAACTTTACGGACAATTTTGGTTAACAAACGAAATACCTGTGCTACACCACCATAAATAAGTTCACAAAAAGTTGAAAAATTTACACAAACTCTTTACCAATCGTAATTTAAATTCGTGTAATTTTGCCTACATTTAAGACTCGTCCATACGCCAAATTGCAGCTTAGTAAGTATCGTAGTTTTTCTAAAAAAGTAAATTAAGCATCATTTCCTGGTTGATAGTGACAACAGAAATGTCAATTGATACGCGTATCATGTTTGAAATGTGCCGTTTTTCACTGGCCTTTTACGTATTGTTGACAAAACAAAACGGCCACAATGGCCCTTTAATATGTACTTGCAACGTGTTGTCGTCTACGATATCAGGTTACGCCAGCCATCTGACAAAAAAACGTACCAAGGCGTGTTTACGATCATTTTGATTGGCCCGTTATCCGCGGGTCAACAGATCACATTTATTTCGCCCTTTCCGTCATAGCTTCAAAGGCACAATAAGGGCACATTATTTAGTTACGATGTGTTCCATGTTCACAGCGAATGAATAAAGTTGGTTCAAAGACCGACGCACACGCAGTCGTTACTATGGAAACGTCAGTGTTTCTAAGAAGGAGGATTTCCAAAAAGACCGTTTTTAACGGATGGATTGGCGAAATACGACATTAGTGCCTGGTGATTATTTGTTGTGTTGACGTCCATTTCAATATTTCCTAGCATGTTATGATGGAAAAAAATCAACTGACACATTAGCCGCCTCCAACTACCTTAATTTGCCCTACCTAAAATACTTGTATAAACAGTTATCGACAGATCCCACATTAGAACACCGTACAAATAATGTAATGAACAGAATCGTATTAATTATAAAACGTTTGTTAATTGCCGATTCACAATGGCTAACACTCTTCCAACACTTTGCTTGCCCAGACTGACAGTTTTCGCTTGATACCGCTTGATGCCAATTTGTCCGACGGGAAAATGTTACAACTTGCAGCAGCACCATCTAGTTCAAAACAGCTGTGATTACATTAAGATGTACTTAAAACATTGCTTAATGGCATGTGCAACAGCTAGAGCATACTATTCATGATTAACTACCAGACGAAGAACAGTCTAGCATAAGTCATGTGCACACAAACTTTTAACAGGTAGAGTTGGGAAAGTGTAACACATTACCGGTTTTTTTCTAAAAATGGCGCAATTTGTTTTACCTTTTCAACATATCCACGCAAAATAATTGCGAAATAATTTGTATTAGTAGTTCTGTCTGTAGTACGTGTATGTATCAACTTACCCGTGTTACACCTAGCCCCGGTCTCTGCTACGAGCAGACATGTATTTCATTTCAGTGTTAATAATGCTGTACAAATTAAACTTTTATGAGGACTGCTGTCGACATATAAAATTGTATGTTGCATTTCGTATGAATGCAACACAGTTAGGCACATTATTGTAAGCAAATATATGAGTAGCTCTATAATATACTACCTCTAATCGTAACAATATTCGCAATATATTGTAAGACACAGTGTTCTTTAAAAGCATGGTTAAGAAACACATATAGGTGAGCGAAAAGTACTTTCTTTACACCATCCGAACACAAGAAATGTCCTTATGAGTCACACATACTCAAAAGTAATGATGCAGATTCCGATAACATTGTTTAGTAATGATACCCACTGGCGTTACATCGAGTGCTGTTATGTTATTGTTGTTGATTAAAATAGATGTTATGTAATAGTGTGTTTAATAAAGGTTTCTTTGTAATGATGTTATGTAATAGTGTGTTTAAGAAAGGTTTCTTTTAATGATGCAGTTTGTATGAATCATTTGTGCCTCTAGCATCGTGCATTTAAACAAATTATCTGTTAGTAGTTACATTTACTTAGGTGTATTCCCTGCTTGCGAAATAGTAGTAATGTTGCAAGGCAAAGGGGACCGGACTATCATTAAGCAGCAGACACAACAGTGAGGGCTATCTGATATTGTATAAGTAGGTGGCTTACGTTTTCTCTTATTTGTAACGACAACTACCCGTTTCGTCAACATATCTAATTGAAAGTAGCATGCAATTATAATCACACTGTTAGTAGCAACGTTAACTCGTCTCGTATTGATTCCACAAGAATTGTACTGCAAATAAAAAACGTCCATATATATATATATATATATATATATATATGATGACCATCCCCCAATACACAAGATATATATATATATATATATATATATATATCAGAATAAAAACTCAAGCCTACGTTGCCCTTGTCCGACCCCTTCCTGGGAACAACCGTACTGTTTGGGATCCCTATGCACAGACACATTGGACGTAGCTAAGCTCTTGCATCGTGTACAACATAGTTAATGTTCTAGTGGGAATACCTTCAAAATCAATACTTTGTTGAATATAGGAGACAACATTCCTTAGCCTATTACATACCTTGCTCCGTTTGCAATTATCACTTATATTCTTTTTCCCCAGGACTCTTTGACTTTGGAACTCTCTCCCCAACACATTGTTAATCTAAACTTCTGTAAGAGTAACATTCAGACACTTCATGTTCCAAGACTTGCGTCAGATGCAAACAAAATGGAACTGTATATAAGGTATTATTCTTGTGTTCGCTATTGGTCTGCCTGTACCTTCAGCATGTTGAGGCTATGCAGAATGTTGGAAGAAGACGAATGTATATAGAACCAGACCCATCCTCATTGTTTTTGAAAAGCGGGGTTCTATCGTACACAATCAGCCGGCGATTTCTTGGATGATTATGATAAATGTTGCAGTTAAAAAAAATCGTTCGAATACCTCCTTCCCGAGAATATGTCTTGGGTTCGGAAAGTGGACACCCCTTTTCACTATTTCAGAGTTCGCATCCGCCCATGGCCATGGCAATATCGAACGACGGAAAGATACGTGTCTCAAAGCGAGGCTAGTGCCGGAATTTGCCTTAAAAGAAAGAGTGTCTTCGAAAAAGCCTCACTGTACGGTAATATGCAACGCATTAAATGTATAAAAATCACGAGGCCCTTCAATTAAAATCCTGTACTGATTATTACGAACAGTTGCTTACATTTTCGTCTGATAAAATTAAATATGGCTTATTTACAAAATGCACCTACTGGCGATTAATATCGAACTAGATTTACAAAAATATGTCTCAAAAACCTGTATATGCATAACTTTTCTTCGCCGCTGCTATTTTTTCAAACCGACAACAAAATTGTTCCATGGGAAGGGAAGGTATTGTAATTCTACCATTTGTGCTGGGCCAATGCACCCCATACGTTAGGGGTGACTTTAGCCCATATATGTGTATGTTGTATACTGCATAGTGTGTTAATAGTGACTACATATTATAAGCTGGGATCCTACATAACAGGCAGGGTTTGAATTTAACGGGGTTCCATGGACTGCCGGACCCCGAATAGTTCCGAATCCGGAGGGTCCGGCTGGCCCCTGACAATTGGCGAAAAAAACTACGACATGTGCGTTTCGAAGGCACAACACATAATGTGCATTACTTAATTTTACAATTCTCACTAAGAGGCATTACCGGTGATGTGCTGAGAAAACTTAAGCTTGATCGGCGAACAGTTAATTCGGTCGTCCAATGACGCTTGACAATAAGAAACACGTATATTATGCAAAACACATTTTTATTGGCTGACTGACGACCGAGCAACCAATCTGTAGCCGCGATTTATTTTAGCGGCTGGCCTACCACTTGGCTATTTTCTGACTGCGCTATTGATTTTATTGTTTTTTTTTGCGGAAACGTATAAGGTGATTGCAGTTGCCTGATTATATCGCGAAATGTGATGTGCCAGGCAACTTGGGAAAACACTATGTCTATGGAGATTACAATAACTGTACAAATGGTTGTTTCCCATTGGTTGAACACACTAGAAATGGGAAGAAAGAATATTGGGAAGAAACGTCTAAGCCCAAACCTAGGGCAAGAAGTTTGTGCTATAACGATTAGAATGTATACTCTATTATATTGTATTTGCCTTTGGAATGGGATCGGCATGAAGAATTCATACAGCTATTCAGCCACAACCAGAAGCAGAGTTTAGCAGTAACACTGTTTGTGGACTGACATTCTTCCTACACCTTTATTATTTTAATGTTTGTAGCTTATAATAATGTGACTGATTGGAGAATGAATTATATAACTGCTTCTGAACTTCTGACTTCTGTGAAGTTCTGACAATGACTAATCTTATTATGACCACAATTTTCCACTGTGCATAATCCTTTATTAGGTAAACAGCATATTTACTTTTTAGGATGATGTTCATTGTCCCAAAAAGGGGGCGGGTTCATTGTAACCCCGATCCCTCCCTGGGACGGTCATGAGGACTGTATTATATAATGAGGAGTCCACTTCGAGGATAAGTACGAGAGCTTTGTCGGGAGAGAAGATTTATTCATGAGTGTAGAGCGTCATCTTACAGGGAAAGGCGCAGCCGTTCCTGATGATGAGTTGGACAGCTCCGTTGGCGATGGAGGGCACAGTATCGAGGGACGGCACAGGTAGCGATACATATTTTAACGATATGTGTAGGATGTTACAAAGAGATCTGCAAGATAATGTTCACCAATTTCTTCTGGAACTAAGCATAGGTTTTGCGCCATGAAGCCTGGGCGAAGTGGGTGGAGATCCTGGGTTGCCCAGTCATCAGGACCCATCTCTCTACCTCGCTGGTGGGGTTCAGTGGCACCAGCTCGACAGAAGCAGCTTCCGAAAAGATGGCAAAGTTTACATCAGACCACCTTCGTGGTTCCACTGCGGATTTTCCATTGGGGTTTACCCCAATGCTAATGCACATGATATGCTTGAATAGGGCACCGAGGAGGTCGTGCTAGAGTATTGTCTGTCGAGAAGCTATATACCAATATGGGAGACTTATGCACTCGGCTCTCTTTTCAGTCCAAGGGTCTATCTGGCGGCTGCAATTGGAAGTTAGAGTACGAGGCAAGCGCTACAAACTACATGCTAGGCTATAGCACTAGACGCACACACAACATTTTAAATATGCGAATGAAAAACATCATGTTCTCATGTCACTGTTATGTAGCAATGGTAATTAAACCGAAACACTTCTCCAGCCCGCTCACTATTAATCACATCTCCGTAGCAAAGCCTTAAAAACCAGCATAAGCAGCAAGAACTGTTATAAATTCTACTATTTACCACGGACAATAAAATATTGGAACTCATTACCAGACACAATAACCAGCATCGCAAACACGACCATGCAGCAGGCTCTTCATGTGCAAACAACCCTGACCGTTTGACTCTTAGGAGTGTTGGCCAGTATTCTACACAAAACAAGACAATAAAACCTTAACGTTTGGCACATTCCTAATGCCGTCAATCACAAATGGCTAAATAATTGTCTTAAAATCAGACTTCATGACGAATATATTCAAACATGGTCTCCAAATGTATTTCACAATGATAAATGTATTACCTATAGAATAGCTAAAGAAGTATTCGAGTTTGAATTATACTTGACATTGTTACCTGAGAGATTAAGAATTCTTATCACTCAATTTAGGCTGGGTAACACAAAACTGTCTATTGAAACAGGCAGATGGTTCAGTATTAATATAAATGAAAGGTATTGTACTTTGTGTAATATAAATGAGATTCGGGATGAATTTCATCTATTGTTTCAATGTGACACTTTAAGAGACCAAAGAAATAGATTTTTGACAAAATATTTTATTAATCACCCTAATTCTTTAAAGTTCTTTGTGTAGTTTAATATCCATAGTTTAAATAGACTAATAAGAATTTGCAAGTTTATCAAAATCATAATTGGTAAGTTTAACTAACATTGACTGTTCTTATTATTTTTAAATGCTTTGAGTACGCTTGGTATTGTATATTTATCTCATACACCATTGCATGGTATTAGAGAATTAAACTTGACACACCACACGAACAATGTCGCCACATATCCGAGACACGTTGACTGAGGTTATGATGCCAAGTCCGATTTCTGATTGTTACGTCATTGGTCATTGTGCACTCATCAGACGTCCATATTTCCGCCAACTTTCGGCAGCGTTTATAGCGGATTAGCGAAGTCGTAGTTGAAAACGCTTCTGATAAACAAACTTTCGACAGAGGATCGTATCTGTTGAAAATCGCCGTGCTTGTTAGCGCACATTCCCAGTCTGTTTCTGGGTTCATCACTGTCGAAGGTATGTTATAAAGCGTACGTTGTATGGTATTTCTCCAAAGTGATTATTATAGGAACCTACAATATATGACGTCAACGTTTCAATTTCATTGATGCTATCAGCGTTTTGTTGTCAGTGTGCTAAACACGGGGATCTTGTATTTTACGATTAGTATCGTATTTAGTGATTTTTCCAGTACTTTGAGTACTTTGCTAGATATGTCATCTTCCAGATCATTTATATATATATATATATATATATATATATATATATATATATATATATATATATATATATATATATATATATATATATATATATATATATATATATATATATATATATATATATATATATATATTAAAACAGTATAGGGCCTAATACTGATCCCTGTAGTACCCCACTCAAAACAGATTTCCAGTTTGAAATCTCACCATCTTCTATTATTCTCTGTTTTCTGTGTGTAAGCCACTTTTCTATCCAGTTGATTACATCATTACCTATGCCATGGGTTTTTAGTTTAAGTAACAATCTTTGATGTGGCACTTTATCGAAAGCTTTCTGAAAATCTCAGTAGACAACATCCACTGGTGACCCGTCTTCTACCCACTTTGTAATTTCTTCAAAAAAACATAAGCGATTAGTTAGACATGACCTTGCTTTAGGAACCCATGTTGAGATGTATTTATTAATTTATGTTTTACAAGGAATTCCATCACGTGGCCTCTAATTAATATTTCAAGTAATTTACATACAACTGATGTTAAACTCACTGGTCTGTAATGTTCTGGCTTGTTCCTCGATCAGTTCTTAAATAGCAACGTAATGTTTGCCTCTTTCCATTCTGAAGGAACTATTCCTTCTTCTAGTTACAAGTTAAACAATTATGCAAGTGGTGTACTAGTTTGCTCAACAATTTCCTTAAGCAGTTTTGGTGGTATTCCATCAACTCCAGGTGATTTATTATTTTTCATCTTCTTAATTTTCTTTGCTATCATTTCAGGAGTAACAAATAACTGGCCTAAATTTTCTGATGTATTGCCCTCAAATTTAGTAAATGGAACTGGAAGTGAGCTGATATCTTCTGTGGTAAAAACTGAGCTGAAATACTCATTCAGGACCTCTGCCATTAAAAACCGTCTGAACTTATGTTTCCCCTGTTGTTTTCCAGTGGTCCGACCTTATCTCGAACTTTCTGTTTACTCGTTACATAAGCATAGAAACTCTTGCTGTCATATTTTATATTACCTGCCAATTTTTTTTCAAAGGTTCTTTTAGATTTTCTAATTTCAGTTGTAGTTAGGTTAAATGCCTCTTTGCAATTTGCATAGTCTTCATCCTTTCTGGTACACCTATAAATCCTCCACACAGTTTGCTTAAACACTATTTTTCTAGTAGCTTCTTTTGACAAGTGTATCTTTCTAGACCGTTTTCCTTGTTTTTTTTCAAGGGAACAAATTTATCGATGATACTCTCAATTTCATATTTTAGAATATTCTAACATTCAAGTGCGGTCTTATTCATCAGCATGTTATTCCAAGCTAGCTTTGCTAAGTACTTTTTCATATATTTATAGTAACTTTGTGGAAGTATCGCCGATACGTGTTTTAATTTTTACTTTCTGATTTTACATTGATGTCAAAATGTATTTGATTGTGGTCACTGTTACCCTATGATTCATGTATTTTTACATTGTCCACTAATTCTTTTTGTGATGATTAAACTATAACTAATACATGTTCTCCCCTGGTTGGTTCTAGCACGTGCCGAGTAAGAGCTGAGTTCACATTATTATACATTCCCCTTTACTAACTTCCTTTATAGCATTTTGTGTTATTGTCTTCGTTTATGTTTGGATTTCGGTAAACTAATCCAATAGTTAATTTTGAATTTCCTGAAACTATTTTGCACCAAACAGCTACATCGTAATCTGCTTCGCTTTCTAATTTTATTTCATAAGCCTGAATAGATTCTTTAACATGTATAAAATAACTCCCCCTCCCCTTCTTCCTATTCGATCTCTCCTAAATATTACGTATCTTGTCAATCCTAATTCAGCCTCTGTAATGATCTAATATGGGACTCTGTTTCCTATTATCAATAGTTCCGTCCATGATTTAATGCCTTTTCTTTTTTTGTAGCTATTGCCTGCACCATGCTTACCTTTTTGAATGGTAAGTGTTTGAACTGCGCTACGATTCGAAGCGAAGCTTAATTTCGCTTACGCTACGCTTTCACATAACATTCAGTCATTGGTACGACATCGATGTCTCGCCAAGTACACTCACAGTGACATTTATCTATTTCCCAAGCACACATGACATCGGTTTACACAAGCGATTAATTGCCCAACTTATCTGGCCTCGCGAAACCGGTTTGTGAGGTTAATGTGTGGCTACGATTGTGTTGGTGGAATTGGTCCCAAATTTTCCGACAGCCGGCGGCGAATTTGTCTCTTCCTCTCTCTGTAGTGGTCCCTCACACCCTCTCTCCCTCCCACCCACTCTCCCTCCCACCATCCCTCTTTAGTTAACATCATGTTATCAACATACGCACTGATATTTATAAAGAAATACAAACACATTTATAAATATGCAGCTACATTTTCATATACAACTCATCATTTATATAAAGTATAAATTAACTATTAACAGCAACACGTCTTCTACACATACCGTTCTTGGCTAGAACGACCTGGTCAGAGACTCCCACCAAGATGCTAGAGAATCTTTTCTAATCTGGCGGTCTGCTGGGAGTCCTCGTGACGGTCCTTAGTTCGAGATAATGACAATTAGACTTGCTCATTTTAAACGCAACAAAGTACTGTGAAAAATGCTGAAATGCCTAAAGCTGAGCGACTTGCTTACCAGACCCTCCTTAGCTCTATACCTGGTTATCCAGCCAACACCAATAAGATCAATGAATATTGTAGCAATGTACAGTTTAACGATCAAATGTTTGTTAATGTTAAGGAAATTCGATATATAATACATGCAATGCCTATAGGCAAAGCCTTGGGTTATGATAGTGCAAGTAACGAACATTTTATTTTGTTCTCATGTCACTGTTATGTAGCAACATGTTAATTCAAGGTTTTTTTACCGGATGATATGATGATTACAATCATAGCCCCCCATAATTAAACATAAGGCTGGTGACCTGTCTGATAACAACAACTACCGACCTATTGTTCTCGCCACAATCGCTACTAAATTATTTGAATCTCTCATATTATCCAGGGTTTCTACTTTTTTAAATACATGTGTTAACCAATTTGGATTAAAAAGCATCACTAAACCGAAATGCTCATATTTGTATTAAAACCTCTTTTGACACTATTATAGCGAAAGGCTCATATATGTATGTCATTATGTGGGATTCCTCTAAGGCCTTTGACAAAGTCAATCATAGTAAACTGTTCACCAAACTAATTGTATTTGTATTGTGCGCGTTCTCTATTACTGGTGCAGCAATTCATTGTCAGATGGTGTCAGAATTTCACTGGATTTTTTTACCTTAAGTTGACTTAAGTGTAAATCTGAACAACCTACGAATTGGTTGTCTGTGTGCAGCAACCATAATGAACCATATGATGTGTGCCGATGATCTTTGTATTTTTTCACCTAGAGTTTGTGCGCTGAAAAAACTCAACGATTGTTGTGCCGAGTACGGCAGTATGTTTGATATAACTTACAATGCCAACACATCGTGCTGTATGGTTATTGGTGACAAACCTCAGGACAAAAAAAATATTCACCCTGTTGCTATCAATAACCATACACTACCTCACACTGAGAAATGTAAATACCTGGCCCTATTGTAAACAATAACTTGATGATGATGATGATATTGCCAGGCAGAAAAGATGTATTTATGTTAAGACAAATGTTTTAGCCAGAACATTTCTCTTATGCAGCAGCACCATTAAAACAACTTTATTTAATTCGAACTACGATGCAATGTTCACCTCAAGTCTTTGGTGGTGTAATTTGTTTTAAAACAGGGTCTGGAGGGTATTACTGTTGCATATAACAACACTTTTAAAATTGTACACAACTTGTAGTGGAATTCGTATGTTCGCTACATATTATGGAAACTCTTTTAACGAACGTATTCGCTTGTCAATATTTAGCCTTTTGTGAAGTTTAGAAAGGTGAAATAATGTACTTTTTATGCGATTTATGTTCACGCTTTTATTTATTACAGAAATCCAATGATTAAATATTGGATTGATCAGTTGTATACTTTTAATACGTGATAGCACACACCCACACGCACGCACTCACACACACATACACACACATATGTATACATTCATATATATATATATATATATATATATATATATATATATATATATATATATATATATACATACATACATACATACATACATACATACATACATACATACATACATACATACATACATACATACATACATATATATATGTGTGTGTGTGTGTGTGTGTGTGTACTTTTGTCTGAAATAAAAGATTATCATAATTACATGTTATGATGCACAAATGTTATCTTAAGATTGACAAACACAACACTCCTCTTACTGCAGAGGCAACCATACAGACTTTCCGAGTTCTCATGTGGAAGAACTACCTGATCATGCGCCGGAAGCCGATCATGGTCTTCTGCATGACAGTGATTCCGGCCTGCTGGTCCCTGCTCGTTTTCGTCGCCCGCAGCAAGTCGACCATGAAGACGCGCATGGAATTCGAAACGTTCTCGCCGGTCCCCGTCAATCTGTGCAACCACCACATCTTCAGCCCGCTCTGCCAGAAGGGCGTCGTCTACACTACGTACTTCACGCCCGACGTGCCGGCAGCGAGGCTCATTATGCAATACACCGACAGCAGGATGGGTAGGTACATTTATAGTAGCATAGTATTATTTTTTATAGCAGTAATTATAATAATAATAGTAACATTAATAATAATAATAATACATTTTTCACGATAAAAACCTCATAAATATCAGTTTAAAACAAAAATATACAAGTGAATACAAAACCGGTAAGATTAAATAATAACAAATGAGAGTGTATTTTAAAATACAGTAAAGGGCCACTCTCCAAAATTGTCTGACAGTTAGTTTTGAACTTTCTCCGCCTTATTACTTGCTTATTTCTTAATCTAACATAGTACTATTACATACCATTGGCTTTGTCTCGACGAGTCAACAACCCTTCAAAGTGTAATAAGCAGTCAAAATAAATAACTTTTCCTCAAAATATTTTGTATTTCATAAAGCTATTAGTTTTCATTCAGTAATGATAATTCACCATTTGAAATGTCTTGTATTAAGGTAAGCTTTAATATATGTATCACAAACTGTAATGTAGGCCCCTACAATTGAAATTGGAATTTATTCTACATTTCAACACAAAGCAGTACAATACAACAGTATATACAAACAGTGACATGTCATTACCATTTTGCTGTTGTACGTGTCAAAATGTGTAAATACATAGGCAGATCTAAAGAAATGTGGAAGAGAAATCCAGGATACGCAATACTTATAATAAGCATTTCCCATTACAAAAAAATACATAAATAATTTAACAAGTGAAGAACACTAATACTACTAACATTGGTATTACATACTACCATACTGTTTGCCGAGATCAAACAAAGTTGAGTGACAACTTATATCTGAAATATTTACAAGCTAGGATGTGACTAAGTGATATTTATTGACAAAATAGTGTTTGTAGCCTATGTTCAAGGCACGTAGATTACTGCAATTTTTAAGATTCGTATTTAAGGAATTCTTTGGACCCTTTACACTTATACACATATATTTTAATGTTGTCATGCACTATTTGTTTTTAAAGTTATTGTCTTGGCGTGTATCATAATCATGACATTTATTAACCAGTTCAAAAGGAGAAAGAATGTTAATTGGAATTAAATTGTTGTAATTTTGTAGATTATAACCATGGATTTAAAGTTAGTCATATCAAAAACAGTAAGGGCATAACATTTCACGAAAGCTGGCTTAGAATGTATTTGTAAAATGTACAAAGGTTGTATCCTATTTTTGTATGTGTTTCCCCATATTTCACAACAGTATGTGATGTAAGGAAGTATAAGTGAACAATATAAAGTATAAATGCAGGCTGATTCAGTATCCATTTAACTCCACGCATTACCGACATATTCTTTGCAATTTTAGTACGTATGCTATTCACATGATCAAACCATCTGAGTTTACAATCAATATACATACCAAGGAAATTTGAACGGTGTACTTTGTCAATATCAACATTACCCATATTGATGTTTTCTTCATATGTAGCATTTACAAGATTAAATATAATATAATAAGTTTTCGAAATATTTAGGGATAGCTTGTGTACTTTGAACCGAGTGCTTATTTTGTTAAATTCCATTGACACCTCTCTGCACATCTCAGACAGGTCCCTTCCTTCAGCAAAAAAAACTAGCGTCATCAGCGAAAAGTATTGACTTGAGTTGTGAAGATGCTCTACGTAGGCCATTAATATACAATATAAAATGAGTTGGCCCTAGAAACGCCCTCTGCGGTACACAAGTTATAGTGGAATAATCAGATTGTATACCATTAAGACATACGTGTCGAAGGTTTTCTTTAAATCAATAAAAACACCAATAGTAAACGTTCCTCTATCCACAGCATTTGTAATATCTACTAATTCCATAATTGCTATTGATGTGGCCATATGGTTTACTAAAACCATACTGGCGTAAGCATAATATCTGCTTTACATTACACAAGTCCATTATTCTGTTGTTGAATATGTTTTCTAGGTAACATAGACATAGGTTTATAGTTTGAATTTTTTTTTCATCCCCTGCTTTGAATGTTCATATGATCAGGAAATAATCTTCATATGATCAGGAAATACACCTTGTTCTAATGACAAGTTACATACAGTGGCGGATTAAGACATTCGTGGGCCCTATAGGCACCCGGCATTTTCGTGGGCCCCAAGTAAATCCACCACAAGATGTTCTAGTTAGCATTTCATTATTTATATTTACACAGCATAATGTACATGAATGAATCATCAATAAAGCTAATACACGAACAGTTCTTCTTTTAAAAGTCAACCATTGCAAGTTACAGATCGCAGATACCGTCGTGGTGTACGGTAGGCTGGTAGCGATTGTCGAAGTCGACTAACAACAATTTCACACCTAAGGCTTAGCGATGCGTAGTCTACAGTTTTACCTGGCGTATTTTTTTGATAGCAAACGAGTTAATAATGTCATCAACCGAGAGTGAACGCATCATTTCCGACTCTGGCTAAAAGTGACAATGCCGACAAGCGCGATTGACCCATCGTGGAACGCTGGTAATCTCTTGCCTTCGCAGCTTAAGCCGAAAATTTACAGATAGATCCGTAGCGCAATGTGAACGCTACGGACACTGGCAATCAGCTTATTTTCATGAAGAAAGGTTAACAACTCGGCCCCTGCCTTGACGTCTCCGTATTTTGTGAAGAGACGGAATTCCTTCTCAAACCAGACTCAATATCATTATCGTAATACCGAGTGAGCTCTTCTCACTTCGAGGTGATATCGCTGTCGGCGAGAGATCGAATCTCCCCGAAACGTTCATAGACATTCGTGTAGGCGGCCTTCCGTTTCTTGTTTTCGGAGAGTAATCTATCAATGATGACTAGGTACGTGTTCACTCGGAAGTTCTCTTGACAGTCGCTCACTTTTACCTCTTGTGGTGTTTCGTCGTGGAACAACTTTCTCTTCTTTGCTCGCTTCTTTTCATCGTCGTAATCAAGTCCTGGTGCAACGGATTTCGCTTAAATCTCGAATCGATCTAACCTTTCTGGGTCAGGGAAGAATGGATATGTTCCAGCAAGACACGGTAATGCATAACAACTGAACCAATCTCCATTCCTGCAGCTTGCAATGCCTTGTTAACTCGGTCCAATGTGTAAAGGATGTTGTTCCACACAATGCACGTATGAACGATGTTCAGAGAGTTCAGTTTGCTAATCAAACACTTTGCCTCGAGCACGACGAATGGAGGTTGGGTAGAAGTTCTAGCTATCGCGTCAACAGAGTTTTGTATTACTTAGTAGTTTGATGCCAGTTTCACGGCATCGATCTGCTCTAGCAGACCATCGTGCTTCTGATAAGCTCTTTACCACTGGAGACTGTTCCAGTCGGTTCTTTAACAGTTTCGACCACCTCTGTGGCGAGGCTGACAATAATATGTAAAGTCGCTGAACGATGCCGAAAAACCTGACCGCATCAGTGCAGGATTCGGTCGCTGCGGTCCCAACTAAATTTAGGCTATGCGCTGCGCATTTTACCTATTCGGCAAGAGGGTTTACCTGGTGAAATCGTGCCTGGATTCCAGAATAAGTTCCAGACACATTGCTCGCATTGTCATGCTTTTGTCCACGGCAATCCTCAAGCTTTATTCCGCATTCGTCTAGGAAAGACTTGAGTGTGTCGAACAAGTATTTCCCCTCGTGTTTCTCAATGTCTATGGAGGCCAGGAAGCGGTCCATGAGTTGTCCGTCAATCCAAACGTATCGTATGACGATGCTCAGTTGATCGATGTGTGCTATATCAGGTGTGGAATCTATCCTGATAGAGTAGTACTTCGCCTTCTTTATTTCAGCAATTAGTTTCGCTTCCACGCTGTCCGATAAGAGCTTGATGAATTACTCACAGATTGTGGAAGAGAGATATGATACTTGATCTCTTCCTTTATTCCCATATCGGCTCTCTCTCTCTCTCTTTCCCTCCCGCTCCCGTCTCCTGGCTAACGTGCACTCCCATCGCCTTCCCTCCTGACAACTTCCTTCCCGTCTCCCTCATTCCCATCGCTTTGACTATCGTCTACCCCCCGTCTCCTTCGCTACTGTCTCCACCGCTCCCCTATCCTTCGATCTATTTGTTTTCCCTCCCATTTCTTCCCTTCCCGTCTCCTTTAGTTAGTCCTTTCTCCCTGCGTCTCCTTTCCCTACGCCCTGTCTCAATACGACCTGCCACCTAACCTCCTCTGAGCCTCCTCCCAGGCTGAGGTGAGCTCTCCCTAGCAATTCTATCGTCGTCTTCCCCAACTTTATCATCTACTGTCCCCCACTGGAACCACTGGCACAATCCACCTGCTCCCTTCCCACCATTGCCACATCGAGCAGCCTCAGCTGTTCCAACTCCACCTCAAGTTCCTTCATCTTTGTACATCCCCTACACTCAAAACTAAAACTATCTGCCTGAACTTCAGCCCAGAACCTCTCACACCGGGACTTGACGAAGTCCACCCAGTTGCTGCAACTGCTACATATTACATGCCTGGTAGCATTTACCTGCCGTTTGCACGGCGCCATCACAACATTTAGTCTTACTTTTATTGCTACGTTAGCCTTGAATAAGGCTGTTTTTGTGTCCAAAAGAACACTTTAGGCTAATACGCTTGCTAACTATGTCTTTTCTACTAAGCTCGCACGAGCAAAGAAAAAGCCTGCCACCTAGCGAATACTGAGAACACTGTGTAAACAAAACAACGAAGTCAGTGTATACCAATATGCAATAGTAATACTTATTCTATTTGATATACCGCGTTTTTCTGTAAACTATCTGCACCAAATTCAAGTTGCTGCAACAAGATTCCGGAACTAGCTCAGTATTGAAAAAATATATTTTGGCAATACACCTTTCTGTGCATGCGCATCACCAACGATTTATTTGAAAAGTATACCACGCAGGGGTGATCGGGTTCCCGGACGAAACTGCAATGATGGACCGCACCTGGTTGGTGTGTAGCCAGTTGGTCTATTGCCCAGTAGTCGCTGACGTCGTCTTCGAAAACTTACCTTCTACGGGCACGCAACTGCCAGCCAAAATTAAGTACACCATCCGCGTCTTCGCGGAAAATTCTGCAGGTATGTCTCGGATTTATGCACACCCATCAGCTCAAATAGTGTGTGTGTGTGTGTGTGTGTGTGTGTGTGTGTGTGTGTGTGTGTGCGTGCGTGCGTGCGTGCGTGCGTGCGTGCGTGCGTGCGTGCGTGCGTGCGTGCGTGCGTGCGTGCGTGCGCGCGTGCGTTGCATTAACCATGGTGCATAACGGCATTAATTGTAATTGTTCCATTGAAATGACACCGATGCTGCTGCATGGTAAGCCAGGGATGACAGACAATGGTGCAGCATATCGACCGGAACAGTAAAGTGGTTGTGCGATATACAATTAATTGAGAACTGAAGATGCTGAGATGGTGCATATTGAATATGGAATGATAATATCAGAATTACATGCATAGTGGTGAAAATGTGTGAGGAAGGCATTGACGTATCTAGGATATTGCAAAGGGGAAGGCAAGCATAGTTACCCGGTAATTCACCATGCTACCATGTCTCGGCGCAACGGAAAAACATAAGGACAAATCTATACGCCACTGGGGGTAAGGTTGCTAGGGCATAGGCATGTTCCACGGAGCGAAGAAGAGAGCACAGTGAAGATGTCATTGGCAAGACACGTTGAACGTAACAGAGGCTTATTTCTACTTAAGTTGAAAGATCATGGTATCGGGGATGGCATAATCGACTGGATAGAAAAATGGCTGACTGGCTTCAAACTGGAAATCAGTTTTGAGTGGGGTGCTCAAGGATATTCTTAATATGTATTGGATGATAATATGAAAAGCAACGTACTGACATTTTTGGATGACACAACAGTGTTTAGAAAGGAAAGGTTAACCATGATAGTGATCAATAACATTTACAAAAAATCTTGACAAATTAGATAAACGGTCTGAAAAAAGGTAGATGTTATTCAATTTTGGGAAATATAAATGCCTACACACAGGACACGGGACGTTGAATGTACTGTTCTAGGTACTACTGTAACATTAAAGGACCTAGGTTAACAATAAGTGCTGATATGAAACTTTCAAAGTAGTGTGGTATTGCAGATTCAAAGGGTAATCAACTTCTTTAGTTGATTAGGAGAAATATAACATACAAGGATAAAAGCGAATTATACCTCCATATAAAAAATAATTCAGAATATTGTATGCAAGCGTGTAGACCACATCGTAAGAAGGACATATATACGCTTGAATGAATACAGAGAAGAGCAACTAAACTTATTGAGATTGAGACTGGTACTGAGAGACCGTAGTTATGAAGAACGACTAGGAAAATGTGATTTAACAATCCTAGTGACTAGAAGTTTTGAGAGGGAATCAAAGTTTTTTTAAGATATTAAAGGGGTATGAAAATATTGATTGAAGTATTTTTCTCACTCAAGAAAGATAGTAAAACTAGAAGACATGAGGTAACTTTAGTAAATGACCAGTGTAGATTGGATATCAGGAAGTACTTGTTCTCACAGAGGGCAATAAATGAATGGAATGAATTATCTACATATTGTGTAACTGCTAGCAGCATGTTTACAAACAAGGTTGATACATATATCAGGAGGGCGTGTTACATATAGATGAACAAATGTGGGACTCTCGATTAGGGCAATCGCTTCCTTGGACACTTGCCATCTGGGCATTTGTCTTGGATGACAATGTTGTTAGATCTTGTTAAAAGACCAATAGGGAGATAGCACGCTACAATGGAGAGAGACATACATCGAAAAGGACATTTATGCCTGACATCAGCTGGGAAAACAATTGTCATTTTTGTTAAGGATGATTTAATGATGCATGACTTGTTGAGCTATATCAGTAATCATAATAATATTGGCGTTATTGTTCGTATTGTGTGTGCCTCATATGTAGTCATGTGTTGGGGCCAGAATGCATTGTAGTTTATTTATTTCACACAGAACAACACAAGAAAACAGTCAACTGTAATTTGTAAGTAAATAATGAGAATGAGTGTTTCATGACAAAAAAAGGACACACACGGCACTACATATGATTGGTAGTTATATGTGACTACACATTTTCCACAATAAAACAATGACGGTATAATGTCATATATCACATAATGTTACGAACTCGTATTTCAACATAATATTTCAGGATGTTTGCATTGTATAACACGTCATGTTAACGTAATGGTACTTTGTTTTGACGACAAAAGAATTGCAGAATACCCAGTTCATGTTCTCGGAGGACTTGATGTCGAGAGAACCACATAGGTTCGTACAAGGAGGTGAGTGTCCGACCGAGTCCGCGTCAAGTCAGGGCTGGCCGTTTGGAATTCTGTGATTCATCATATCCACTTTTGGTCGGCCTGGGCCGGAGCATTGACGAGCTGCTCCCATAAAAGATGGTTATTAATTAGGAATGGGATTCACATACTTGTTTATATTTGTTTCACACGGATAAAAAATCATTGGATTTTCGATAAACCAATGGCTTCTTTGTCCACTTGTCATCTGGGTTTTAGCTTTTAGCAATCTGGCTTTTTAAATCCACACCAGGTGACCTGTCCACATATTCGGATCTAATTAAATTTTCCTTTTTGGTGTAAGCAAACAATGAGATATTATTACTCGACTTGCTTAAAACTCAAAATAAAAGTGTCAACACGAAACTTTTGCAGTCTACTAGACATGAGTTCATTTTGTCTCGGTCGCGAGCACGCGTGAGCAAACACCCCACACGCGCGCTTGCACGCGCGCGCGCACGAACGCACGCACATCGTTATATGACGGGTCGTTTATAGCCATCATCAATCTCCCTTGCTGTTCTTAACGCAGATTATTGGGAATTGGCCTTTTTGCGGACGCAACATTACATCGATTTCGGCATCATCAGTGCACTGAACGTATCGGCCGACCTGGGCGGTATTCAAGTGCAGATAAACAGCTTTCCGAACCCGCCCTACGTGGCGGATGTGTGGAAGCGTGACTTCCACGGTTCAACGGCAAAGCTCCTCGAAGTCACGTACCTCTTCTTTATCATCAGTATCACGAAAGATGTCACCTATGACAAGGAATGCAAAATGAAGGTGCGAGTTGCGGCCTTCAACCTACGGAAGCATGGTTCCGTCAAGAAATTACGCGGACTAACGTCGTGTCGTAGTTTTATATTTACTGCGTTATTTAAATATGTGTATGTACGCGTGTATACTGTGTGTTTCAGCAGTCAGTAGAACATTTGTTTCATTCATTTATCGAACGAATTTTTTCTGGTATATAACATACACAATTAATTTACTAACGTTTCTTCGTGTCTCTCTGAAGTAAGAAAACCAGTTTTACTTTCAATATATTCGTCACTATTCAATATCTTAAAAAGTCATGTTTGATTTTGCACGTAACATATTATTGCATTTCATAATTCACTATATCGTTCTGCAGGAGACGCTGAAGCTGATGGGCGTTAGGAGCTCTATGCAGATGCTGAGTTGGTTCACCGAGTACTTCCTCATCATGTGTTGCATCGTCTGCCTAATTACCGTGGTTCTCAGCTACCCGTGCGAGGTCGCATCCATCACGGCCTACGGACAGAGGATTGTTAAGCCTTACTATTCAGCCATCATTGGCGGCAACAGCCCTTTTGTGTTATTCTTCTTTCTCATCGCGTACTCTCTCTCCGTCATCACGTTCAGCTTCGCCGTGAGCGCGTTCTGCACTCAAGGTGACCATCATATCGTAAGAGGGGCATAGATACGTTAGACAGAATACAACTAAGAGCAAGTAAAATTATTCCAGAACTCAGGGACCTTAGACATGAAAGCCGCGTAATGACTACACTACTACTCAGGAGACTAAGAGAAGATAACATATTTTTTATAAAGTGAATGGCTATGAGGATACTGATAAGAATATGTTCTTAATTAGAAAGAAGACAGTAGAACTAGATTGCATAAAGCAGCTATGATTCGTTAATGTTTGTAGCGTCCGGTTAAATATTCCGCTCCATATGACCGCAGAAAAAAACACAACACTTATGGCGTAAACCCTGGTGACTTGGGAGTTGACTTGGAATTAAGATAAATGACTCGAGACTTGGCTTGGACTTTGACTTGACATGGCACTTAACTTGCAGTTCAATGATTTGATACTTTACTTGAATTGATAGTTTTTGGCTTGCTAACAATACAAATCTGTTATTATCTGACAACCTTCCTATGTATACATGCAGCGTCAGTGGCGTCGATTGTTGCCCTCGTCGTCAGCTTGCTACTGGACCTGCCGGGAACCGTCATCACGTGGAACTACAACGCGACGTCGTTCGCGGTCAAGTTGTTGAGTTGTCTCAGCTTCAACGTCGCGCTCACACTCGGCGTTCACATCATGGAGGTGCACGATGCAGCAGGTACGAGCAAGCCATCCATCGACATTCTGCTGTAGGGAGTCAGCTACGGCGTTGGCGCTTTCCAGACTGCCTGCTCGGTGCCTCTCACATGTGCGACCGGAATGCAGCTCTGGCCGCGGGAGCTAGAATAAGTGGTTTAGAGATACAGACCCTTGTGTGTGATATTTTACTTCCCCTACATATACATCAGGTGGAAGGCACCTACGGGTTTTAATCTCTCTTCCGAAAGTGGCAAAGTTGGATGAGCAAAATTGCCGACATGGCGGTAAGTGGAATCGTACCCCCGTCCTCTCGACAGTCGGGTGCTCTATCCACTAGACCACCGCTGTCTATTTGTTTATGACCATACAATTCTTGTATCATGCCACAACGTGTTTACCTTTCGCAATTTGGCCTAGATGGCTTCATCAGTACTAACGACGATGACGTCCTGGTAGAATATAAAATACTTCTATTGCGCTAATACACTCAGGAGACCATAGTTCGTCAGCGCACCAAAACAAAACAAAACAAAAGGGTCCTTGAATGGATAGATGATCCGGTTTCTTGGTTATTCATATTAATCATAATTACCTCTCAAGAAACTTTGTGACACAAGCTGGAGTAGGACTGGTGGGAGCTCCTGGCCGACGTCTCGGTTCAGCGTAGGTTTGTTTCTGTGACATTGGTCATGTGACACATCCGTAACTTCAGTCTGCTGAAGAAGACTGCGAGATGCAGTCGAAATATCCAAAACGAACTGCAAGTTTCTTGAGAGGTAATTATGATTAATATGAATAACCAAGAAACCGGATCATCTATCCATTCAAGGATCATTCGACAACACGAACGAGAGGTTGTGAAAACGTTACGGGGGCTGGAGAAAACGACGAGGAAGTTAGCTTGCTGGAAGAACCACCGCCATTTCAATACACGTTGTCTCCATGACAACGTAATTCCAAAGAGCCTACATATACGATCGACGGTGAAGGGAATAAAAGCGTCAACAATCCTGAGAAAAGCAGAGAAGAAACTGTTAAACATCAGAATTTCTCAGTGCCATTTTACGGTGAACAAATTACAAGATGAAAAAGAATTGCTAGAAGCGAACCTACGTACGAAACTAACAGAAACGGAAATGGAGGAAGTGACAGCGTTCATCGAGCATGCGCACGAAACTACTTTCCGGGAAACGCGGGAAAGACAACAACGAAAATATGATCAACTGTTATCCAAACAACAACACGGAGCGGACAGTCCACAACTAGATGACCCGGACAACATCACAGAGAGGTGGGTCATTAATCTAGCGAACAGACATTTAGACAGTGACGAAGTCTGCCTATTGAAGAAAGGTTTAAATTTTGCTGTTACCCCACAGAACCTTCCCATAGACGATCTGATAACGACAACAGAATTAGCATGTAAGAACATCAAAGAAAAACACAGGGCCGATGGGTTGAGATGTGAGGTAGCTAAAGCCGTGATGAAACACAAAGCCAAAAAAAGAGATCTAACATATCACTGGAAGAGAGGAAAGCACTTCAAACTTTACGTAGCGACAAGACGATCAAGATTCTACCAGCAGACAAGGGTAGAGCAACTGTGATTATGAAGGCCACAGATTACGACGCAAAGATTGCTTGACTACTAGTAGACGACACCACCTACAAGAAATTGGAAAGGGACCCCACCAAAGTTTACAAAAGTAAACTAGTCAACACCATGAAAGAGTGGAAAAGAACCAAGACGATCTCAGATGCCCTATACTACAGGATCTACCCTACAGACATCTGGTTGAGGAAAGAGCCATCAGAGAAGCACCTCACCCTCCAGACATCTGGTTGAGGTATGTAGATGACACATTCACAGTATTACAAGAGAGCGAAGTAGAACATTTCACACACCATCTGAATTCAATGGATGAGAACATTAAGTTCACGGTAGAACCAGAACAGGACAATACGTTAGCCTTTCTAGACACGTGTGTATGCCTAAATGATGATGGATCAACCAAAGTCAAAATATATCGGAAAGCAACCCACACGGACCAATATTTGAACTGGGATTCTAATCACCACCTAGAACACAAACGCTCAGTAGTCAGGACACTCCTCCAAAGGGCAGAAAACCTGATAACGGAAGGAGAAGACAAGAACACAGAGGTTGACCACATCAAGAAAGTGCTGAAAGCAAACGGTTACAAAACTTGGATGTTTAACACCACACAACCAACGAGAAGGAAGGAGAACACTACCACAGAAACCAGCAGAAGACAACATGCCATAGGTCTGCCCTACATTAGTAAACTATCAGAACAAGTAGCAAGGATTTTCAAGTCCTATAACATCCCGGTTTACCACAAACCTATCAACACCCTGAGGTCACTGTTGGTACACCCAAAAGACAGAACAGCAAAGGCAGCAAAGTGTGGGGTAGTATATGACATACAATGCCCAGAATGTGACCAACACTATATAGGAGAAACAGCCAGAACACTTGGCACAAGAATCAAAGAACATCTATCTTGTCGCAAACCCCTATCAGCTATAAGTGAACACAAACTGAACACAGGTCATCAGTGCTCTATGAAGGACGTCAATATTCTAGACCACGAGGAGAACTGGCACAGGAGGAAAATAAAGGAGGCGATTAACATCCACAGAAACAAACCTACGCTGAACCGAGACGTCGGCCAGGAGCTCCCACCAGTCCTACTCCAGCTTGTGTCACATGACATTGGTCATGTGACACATCCGTAACTTCAGTCTGCTGAAGAAGACTGCGAGATGCAGTCGAAATATCCAAAACAAACTGCAAGTTTCTTGAGAGGTAATTATGATTAATATAAAACAAAAGGGGTTAAACAGTACATAATCATAATCGGTAAGCAGTTCCATTTGTAAACATTTGGACTGGTACTCTATGACATCACAGTAGGCGTGTGGAAGTCCGTAGTTCCCCACTTTCGCATAATAGTCACTTCTTTCGCGTGTCTTCTCCTTCTGTGTGACTTCTGTCTACCAAGTTTACTTCTTCCCAGCCTGATAGATGGTTCTCTATGGTTGTGTGGTCTGTGAGGGCGGACTTATTGGTGTTGAACTGTGACCGTTTCTTTCCGCTCCTCGTATATTGTTTATCATCCTACAATGACGTCATCGTCGTTAGTACCGATGAAGCCATCTTGACAAGAGTACGAAAGCTTTAAAGGTAAAACAATCCTTTGGGATATGATAAAAGATCAGTATGACCATTAAACTATCCTGAGAAGGATCATAGTTATCATCGCCATCATCACCGACACCATCCTCCTCATCATCAACTCTATCAGCATCATCACCATCATCACCGGTGTTCGTTAGGGGCGGGAGGTCAGCCCATTCGACTTTGTCTTTGCTCTCCTCTGTTTTACCTGCCATGAGTGGGTGTCCGAAAGATGAATACTGACACTAGTTCGTCTTGGTGGCGATAGCAGTGACCAGCTAGTTGGAAGCGTTTCATTCAAATCTTGTTTGAGAGCTTGTTTATGTCTCCATAAAGTTCTTTATTTGTCCACCTATTGATCCAATGGACATTTCCCCAATTCTTTTGTAGTAACTTTAGCAAGTGTTAAAGGGAATATACTCATATGGTTATTGGCTAACTGTCACGGAGTGGCGGGGTTTCTGGTCACTAGTTTAGCTCAATTCTTGTTGGAAAACTCCAGTTCTATAATTCAACGCTCGTGAATGGTGGTTGCACAAATGAACTAGACAACAAAGACAAGTGAAAGAAAAATAAACATTTAATATGCAATAGTTACTAATTAATTTACAAGAAAACAAATAGACTATTGGGTCTATGTTATTATTATAAGCAAATAATTCCGATTTTGTAGTAATCGGCCAGGGACTTTTTCACCCTGCGAAATAACTACTAATAGCGTCTAAATAGGTAAACTATATCGTTATCCTTATCAAGAATAAAAACAAAACACAGCTGTGTTTGCTTGCGTACCTCGACATTAGTATTGCTTTCACACAACCCTGTACTAAGAGCTATAAAGTCAGTTCCGAGGCATCTACGCCTGGATAACAGTTGAGTACTTCTCTACGTTGTCACGAACCGTTCATTCCGCCCAAAGCGCTCGGCGGCGGGTCTCGGAACATTCGCGTTTCTCCATCTCATGTGGCGTTCTACGGTTGTCATGCAGCGAACGTAGTGTAGAGACGATTCCGCGCTCTGCCGTCGTTCTGGCGTACTGCTCCGGCCGTAGTTCAGCGAAATAGTATAGAGACGATTCTGCGCTCTGTCGTTGTTCTGGCGTATTGCTCCGGCCGTCGTTCAGCGAACGTAGTGTAGAGACGATTCTGCGCTCTGCCGTCGTTCTGGCGTACTGCTCCGACCGTCCTTCAGCGAACGTAGTGTAGAGACGATTCTGCGCTCTGCCGTCGTTCTGGCGTACTGCTCCGGCCGTCGTTCAGCGAACGTAGTGTAGAGACGATTCTGCGCTCTGCCGTCGTTCTGGCGTACTGCTCCGGCCGTCGTTCAGCGACGTAGTGTAGAGACGATTCTGCGCTCTGCCGTCGTTCTGGCGTACTGCTCCGACCGTCGTTCAGCGACGTAGTGTAGAGACGATTCTGCGCTCTGCCGTCGTTCTGGCGTACTGCTCCGGCCGTCGTTCAGCGAACGTAGTGTAGAGACGATTCCGCGCTCTGCCGTCGTTCTGGCGTACTGCTCCGGCCGTCCTTCAGCGAACGTAGTGTAGAGACGATTCCGCGCTCTGCCGTCGTTCTGGCGTACTGCTCCGGCCGTCGTTCAGCAAACGTAGTGTAGAGTCGATTCCGCGCTCTGCCGTCGTTCTGGCGTACTGCTCCGGCCGTCCTTCAGCGAACGTAGTGTAGAGACGATTCCGCGCTCTGCCGTCGTTCTGGCGTACTGCTCCGGCCGTCGTTCAGCAAACGTAGTGTAGAGACGATTCCGCGCTCTGCCGTCGTTCAGGCGACCGTCTTTCTTCGCACCAGGGGAGTCGTGTCGATGGCGGCGTTTTGGCATCGACTCGCGGCTTCGATACTCGCTGCGCATCTCGGCTATGTTTTACAGTCGCTTCATTTCTCACGTTACACATTCTACTTCTTAACTTTAGGGGAGCGTACACACGTGTACCCTCTCACTCAAAGTCCTACCTAACACGTGGTTGACTCACATGTGTCCATCGTCTGATGGGCGATACGACCCTTGTGTGTCCACTCTACTTTACCGTGACCAGCTCACCAAGATGTACCACACGAGTATCCAGTCTCTTTTTATACTCCCCGTTTCTGAGATAACACATGAAACTAGTTCACCATTTACCGTCTCCTGGTCTAGCAAACTAAATAAACACCCCTAAATCGAGTAATATTCCGGTCCTTATCTACTTAATATGGACCATTCTCTAAGATAAACAAACCCGCGCCGTAGATACGGACACGGGCTGCTTGAACAAACAAATTACATAATATTGGTCGGCTCCAACAAAGGCCGATGCATTCATTCATACTTGAAAGGTTTAACTAATAAATAAAGAAAGAGGAAATCGTATTCTGATAATAAAGGTAGCATATTTGCTACATTAATCGAACGACTGTTGTAACTGACATTGCGACACTAAATGTCATCTCCGTTGGTTATATAAAAAATGTACGCACAGAAAGTGTTACCATCGTGATATCTCATCTGTTGATACTTTCGAAAATACACCTTTGGCGATGACATTAAATAAGAGTCCTACGTGTTACATAAGAGTCCAACACGTGTTCATTGATGCTTAGCCCGCTCTTATTAGATATATGTCAACGTTATGTTTAAACCTATTCACACTGTTAGCATTAACATAGTCAGTAAACACAGTGTTCCATTCGTTTATCGTCATGTGTGAAAATGTGCGAGGGAAGGGTTTCTAATTGTCAAGCTGTCCCACGGTGAATGGTGTCTTTGCAGCTATCGGAGTTACGTGGAAAAACATGTTCCGTCATGTAACGGTGGATGATAACTTCAAATTTATTTACGTCCTCGTCATGTTGCTGGTGGACACGGCTCTCTATGGCTGCATCGCGTGGTATGTGGAGAAAGTGCGTCCTGGCACGTATGGCATCCCCAAGCCATGGTATTTCCCTTTTCAGGTATGCAGCTGTCCCACAGTTGAATTTGTGCTTATTTGACCCATAACATATGCATACATAAGTTGCAAATATATACATATCTACATATTTACAGTACCATGACAATTTTGTGCAATCATAAAACATACACGTGTGCACTTTTATATTCGTGTGTAATGCATAGAATGACTATTTCAAATTAGACAAGTTAAAATTCGTAATGGGTCACGTAGACTACTACTAATACCCGGCTATTGTAGGAGCCATCCAAAACGGATTATATTCCGTGACCCGCTCTTTCCGTGCTTGGATTCAAATACGAGCCGGCGGATTTAACTGCAAATGCAAATGGTTCAAATACTTCAAATGCAAGTGTGCCCGTACATGTACACGATTGCATTAACATGAACATTTTCAAGGTTTTTGTAGATACACCTAGCTATGCATTTGCAAAAGTATTGAGTAATTATTTTTTAAATGTTGTGCGTGAAAAAAAACGTTGAATTGACACTGTGTGATCATGTGTTAATGCGATCAACAATGGAATAAAGATATCGTAACGCATGCACGCACGCACGCACACACGCACGCACACACTTTGATGTTTCAGTGTAATTCATTTTATTAGGTGGACAAAATAAAGACATGGACCAAAACATTTCAACCTAAACTGAGATTAGATGTAACTGAAATTTACGGTTTACCTTGAGGGTTTTGCTTTGAAAACAGTCAAATAGTTTATAGTCGCCTACATGTGGATTGTTTCGAGAAATTTGTAGCACCCATGCGTACCTGTGCCGGGTACCTGGAAGATTGTCTTGACGTATTTACTGTTTGTAATGAGTTATTTGGTCAGATTGATCCCATTCTGAAATACTGGGCAACGTAATGTAAGGGAACTGTTTTTCTTACCAAAATGTTTGAGTAACATTTAAAAATAAAAGCACTTAACATATGTAAGTAATGTGGACTCGAAAACGTCTTTATTTTGCTGTTAAGTATTGTGGAACTGCATATGTGGCAATATTTAAAGCAAAACAAAAGTAAAGGATTTGGGGCTATGCACCTAAAATAGTTATCATTTGCATTATCATTTAATTACCATTTGCAGCTACAATCAAGAATATCATGTTAGTGGTTTTTTCAGAATGTGTTCAAAAAGTGGGCGATTCTGGTCAAATCTTTGTGGGAATTGACATGCTCGACTGATAAGCGCCTGTGCTGTTCTAAGAAATCGGTTAACTTAGACTACCGTATATATATACCCACCCACACACACACACACACACACACACACACACACACACACACACACACACACACACACACACACACACACACACACACACACACACACACACACACACACACACACACACACACACACACACACACACACACACACACACACACACACACACACCACATAAGTTGAGTTTAGAAGCAAACAACACGACCATATCCTATTGGAAAGTATAAGACTAGGCGTTTATAAATATATTTCCACACACACACACACACACACACACACACACACACACACACACACACACACACACACACACACACACACACACACACACACACACACACACACACACACACACACACACACACACACACACACACACACACACCACATAAGTTGAGTTTAGAACCAAACAACACGACCATATCCTATTGGAAAGTATAAGACTAGGCGTTTATAAATATATTTCCATTTGGTGTGCGCATATTGCCAGCTATTGGCACTCGTGACGTAGGATTGTTAATATGGCGCGGCCCATGAAATTAATACGTTCTGTGTTTAACAAGGTTTTCAAAGTAAATCACATGTCTGATATTCTTGATTGTCGTCTTAGTAACTTCTATAGATGCTCAAAACCACGAGAACATTAGGGTAGCTCTTTTTGCCAATTGACAGCTCTCCTACTGGCGCCGTTGTGCCAACATCAGAAAGCGGAGGGGTGGCGGACTGATGGCGCACGAAGTCTTGGAAAGTATTTCAGATGACGACAGTATCCACACAGCGCTTGATATGCCTGACGAAAGGTTCAACGGTCAGCTAAATAACGACATTAGTGCAAAAACGAATGATTCCGGCATCCAAACTGGCATCCATATACACAAACTGACTAAGGTGCGGACAACGATATGGCAAGTGGATGGTATAATGCACGGGTGGATGTATTTCAGGGTCAACGTAATACGATTGTGAGTGATAAACTGCCATTGTGTGAGTGAGTGTGTGTGTGTGTGCGTGCGTGCGTGCGTGTGTATGTGTGTGTGTGTCTGCGTGCGTGTGTGTGTGTGTGCATGTACGCGATGTGCATGTGCGAGCGTTTTATGCGAACACGCGTGTCGACATGAGTTTGTGGCGCACGCTCACAAGCACCCACCCACCCACAACCTACATGACGCATTTGACCTGTGTAGGTGTACTGGAGTGATGGTGAAGCCGTGACAGCCGTCAACGATGTCTCTCTCACCGTCCACGAGGGAGAGATCACAGGTCTGCTTGGCCACAACGGTGCTGGCAAGACGACACTCATGACGATGCTGACTGGTATTAACGCTTGTATTACCTACCAAGCACTTTCATCCACGCAACCAATATATTTACATCCACTGCTCACTCCTGTAAGACAGCGTAGACTGTTTCGATCATCCAAATCTAATCTACTTTTCGATCCCAGTGTTAAGAAAACCGTCGGAACTATAGCATCCTCAGTTGCTGCACCAACTCTGTGGCACTCACCCCCTGTTAGTTAGCATTAAATCCGTGGGAAATATAATAACACTTCGCCATAAACTAAAAACCTACCTGGTTAAGCTCTCTTATCTTCCATATCTCCTCAGCGCACCAATCCACCTGTTTAGAATTCTTAATCGATTAGAAACCTTTTGTTTTGATGTAACATCCATTCCGGTAAAAAATAATTTAATAGATGTAATTTAGTTTTGATGAAATCGCCGAACAAACTAGTGAATAATTTTTAGCCGGATCTGATTTAAATTCAGTGAAGTTGTGGTCCGGGTCCGTAAGACTATTTCCAAGACACTATATTAGTATGATTGTAAATGATTTACGTAATAGGAATACGCTTTACACCTTAAATGACCTGACCAGTTGCTCATCATCATTATATAATTAGATAAAAAAAATGCTAACTGAAGCAACCTAATCCTTATACAATGCCACGCTACGCCACGCCACGCCACGCCACGCCACGCCACGCCACGCCACGCCACGCAATACAAGAACTAAGACTTTTATAGCGTCAAAAACCTAAGCTCAGCAGTGCGTCAAAAACCAAAGTGTTAACCAGTCTCTGTGATAAGTTTTCAAGTTGTCAATAGTTGGTTGCGTATGCCGAGTAGCTAAAGGGGTAAGATATTTTAAGGGGGTGGGTCTTCGGGTGACACCGGAATGTTGTTATATGTAATGTTTTCCCCTACAAATATGCCACCACTGGGTTGTACTGTTTATTGATTTAAGCTCAACAAGATTTAACACGATATTTATCCAAATATAACAAGATTATCATTCATATGTAACCCGCCCTTCTGAGACAAACATTTTAAACTGACATATTTACGCTGCTAGTATTTACACAATCTGTAGATAATATGTTCCATTCATTTATTGTTCTGTGTGAGAATTAGTACCTACTTTCCAAAACTATGCAGATCATTTACTAATGTGTCTTCATGTACTATAATTCAACTATCTTTCTTAAGTGAGAAAATATATTTATATCAATATTCTCCTACCCATTCAATATCTTAAAACCTTTAGTTTAATCTTCTCTTAACCGCGTCGTCTCTATGGCTGTGTAACCACATTCGCTATGTCTCTCAATCATGGAATCAGTTTAGTTGCTCTTCCCTATATTGTAAGTTGTGAAGTCATTTATAATTAAACCAACTACGCTTGACGTATAGGTTTCTTGCCCCAGTCTTCGGGCACGGTGATTATCTATGGCCACAACACCAAAACGCACTTGAAGGATGTAAGGACCAACGTCGGTCTCTGCCCGCAGGGTCCTGTCGTGTACCGCTACCTCACCGTCGAAAACCATCTCTACTTATTTGGCACGGTTAGTACTCGTTACAAAGTATTGTTAAAGGAAATGTACAACGACTTTCATTGAGTAACTGGTATGTAGGTAGTTGGGGGTTTCGTATGATTAAGCACCACCATTCGCTTACTTGTTTGATGCAGATACGAGGAAACATACATACATACAAACATGCATACATACATGCATACATACATACATACATATAAACTTACACACACACACACACACACACACACACACACACACACACACACACACACACACACACACACACACACACACACACACACACACACACACACACACACACACACACACACACACACACACACACACACACACACACACACACACACACACACACACACACACACACACACACACACACACACACACACACACACACACACACACACACACACACACACACACACACACACACATGCATACATGCATGCAGAGTTACAAACTAATGTATTATATAGATGTGCACTTTGTTTTGTCGAGTGGATTTCTAGGTATCAGTTTTCTCTTCCAGCCTTGGTCAATTGGGCGGGGGCTTACTGAGTGATATAATTACCCACGATAAATATTTGGTCATATTAAATATACTTATCTCCATTGTCATGCATAGGTTACACACACGTGGCACCAAGTGCGTAATGGCACAATTATGCCATGTAAATGTGTTTTTTGCCATCTATTCTACATATGAACTCGTTTTCAATATATTTGGTGAATGTTTACTTTAAGCTGCAGTGACCTGTTAGATTGTGCCACAATTTATCTAAAAGTGTAGTCATAATAAAAACACGCTTGTCTACATGCCTAGCTGATATATATATATATATATATATATATATATATATATATATATATATATATATATATATATATATATATATATATATATATATATGCACACGTATCAGTAATTCAATATGATATTAAAATCCACTTGTTCTTCAGTTGAGAGGCCTCTTCCGTTCAGAGATAGACAGGGAAGTGGACATTTTGTTGAGAGCGCTCGGTCTGGAGACGCAAAGACACGACCAGGTTTCTACTCTGTCTGCCGGTATGCGTAAAAAGCTGTGCATATTGATGGCTCTGATCGGCCGATCTAAGGTTAGTGCGATATATATATATATATATATATATATATATATATATATATATATATATATATATATATATATATATATATATATATATATTTGCATATATAGTATATAATTATTAGACAGGGAGAGAGAGAGAGAGAGAAAGGAAGTTTGTGTGAGTGAGATATGTGCAGCACACTTGTGGTCATACATCGCATTGGGAGAGCGAGTGATTGGAAGGAGAAAAATAAGAAGGAGAAGAAGAAGAAAAAGAAGAAAGACAAGGAGGAAAAAAGGAGAAGAAGAAGACAGAAAAGAATGAGAAGAAGGAGAAGAAAAACAATAACAACAAGAACAACAAGGATAAGAGGAGGAAGAACAACAACAACAACAAGGACACGGAGAAGAATAACAAGACGAACAAGAGTAGGAGAAGGAGGACGAACAAGAAAGCTAACGCCCTATCTTGCTCCTGTAGGTGGTGATCCTGGATGAGCCGATGTCAGGACTGGATCCGTTGGCGCGGCGAGAGGCCTGGGACTTGCTGCGGACGTATCGTAGGGGTCGCACGATTCTCATGAGTACACATTATATCGACGATGCCAGCCACATGCTGGACCGCATAGCCATCATGGTCGAAGGCCGCTTGTGTTGCTACGGTACCCCAGAGGCTATCAAGCAACAATACGGTGAGGTTACACAGCAGAGTTAAGATTAATGTTTAGGCTGTTGGGCCCTCAATACTTTTCCAGTATACCCCATTTGAGTATATATTTAACCGAACACCCCAAACAAGGCTTAGACATCTGTCAAAAAGATACCCTTTCAAGTTGAGCGTATTGAAATATATACACTTTTATGTTGATGGGAGTCATATTCCGCAAGATATACAACAGTATGCCCTATTCAAGTTCATGGACTAACACCAAATATATACCAGTACCAGGGCTGGCATATCTTTCCCACTCCGGTAAATACCGGGCAGTAAATACCGATTAATACCGTCCTGGAAAAAACCTCAAGTAGTGGTAAAAACCGGGATAAATAGGAAGAACTCTTAAAATTATTATATTTGAAGCTGTATTGCAATAAACGCTAATGTACAATCACCAGAATTAATATATATCAATATTGGACAAACATAAAATAGTTTGACTGAAAACAACAACAAACATTACACTCTAAAATATATTCAGTCGGCTGTTTACATGTACTGGCAATGTTGCTACCCGTTTACCTCTACGCGTTGCATCTTACGATAAGATTGCCATATATTGTCAACCGGCCTTCCGCTTCTACCACTCATGATGCTAATTGACAAGTGCTTCAGGAGCAGAAGTGTAGGTCTACTGAGACTGTGGGGAGGTTGCTGTGTTATGTACACTTTATGGAAGGTACATGGCTCCCCAGCAGACTACAACTTCAAGCAAATTATATTAAGTTGGAACTGATTTTGGGCTCAATTAGACAATGGTCACAGTTGTTTGTAGGTCTTTAGCCTGTGGTATTCCCTTAGCCTAAATTTCAAGACATGGTGTGGTTGGCAATGTCACATCTATTGTTTGCTGAGAGGGTGCATTAGAACCTGCCAATGTCCAGACCTCAACATTTCCTTTGTTCTTTAACCAGATTGAAAATTGGTACCTGACAATACTGGTGCAGGCTGTCTGACTTCATGACAACACTTCTTTAGAAGAACTCAGCCAGCAGTACTGGCACTGTCCCTTGTGAGAGTGACAATGGCATTTATTTATTAACTGAATAATTACTCTTTCATCTCATGGACTTCCTGCTTTAAACAAATACAAGGATTAGCTCTGAACTGGTAACTAGTACAAATGTTTGCTTAAGGTGGATATTAACTATTTTTCCAACTGGACTAGGTTTAATTACAGGAACTAGCCAATGTTAATCTCAGTTATGGACTTATTCCTGGTTTATGCCTTATTCCCGGATATTACCAGTAAATACAAATTTTTCCCGGATTTTCCCACTGCCCTGCCTAAAACCGGTTTTCCCGGGAATTGCATTGTTCAATAGTATGTGTCACAGTGTAATTCACTAGCATATTTTATCCATTAATTAATGTTAGCTAAAGGTACATACAATTCCGTTTAAATAAGACATGTCAACATTCTTATTATTGTGTAGCTATAACCTCAGTTAGGCCGTTGACGACTCCTTGCAATCTCTTTAGCCACTTCGAATCCACCATCATCCAATGCCTGCATTCTTCTTCTTGTGTAGCTATAACCTCAGTTAGGCCGTTGACGTATCCTTGCAATCTCTTTAACCACTTCGAGTCCACCATCATCCAATGCCTGCATTCTTCTTCTTTTGTAGCTATAACCTCAGTTAGGCCGTTGACGTCTCCTTGCAATC
Organism: Lamellibrachia satsuma; assembly: GCA_033239005.1. Lineage (NCBI taxonomy): Eukaryota > Metazoa > Annelida > Polychaeta > Sabellida > Siboglinidae > Lamellibrachia > Lamellibrachia satsuma. The sequence goes on from BSQZ01000008.1 coordinate 9,472,852, forward strand.
TGTCTAGCAACTTCGAGTACACCATCATCCAATGCTTGACGCTGACAATCCATCCCAGTTTTGACTACGTCTTCGGTTGTTCATGATAGTTACGTCTTCGGTTGTTCATGATAGTTCTCCTTCTATGCCGGTACGCACCAGACTATCTGGTCTTCGTTTCCACTGGCTGTACTTAACCAACTTTCTTCTCTTAATGAAACATGGCAGGCATTCGTCTTCATTAACCCCTACTTTATCTCTGACCCAGATATTAGTTGTTTTTTGGTATGTCCAGCTGATCCTGATCATTCCACGACATACCCACACATTGAGTGAGTGTACGTGTATACATCCTCTTTCTGGAGAGTCCAGGACCCATTACCGTTCTGAGCAGCACTCCAGACAATGGAGTACGCATTCTCTTCTTCAAGCTTATACTTATAGCATCGTCTTTCCAAATGTTAACAACGTCACTTGTACACTTGTAATGCTTCTCGCTGTAGCCAGCCTGTCATTTCTTCTAACATTGTGTCTTTCACGAGTGAAGATATTCATCAGACTGGATGGTTCAAATGAGTAATATTTTTACTTATTTCACAGTCAGTTTACCTTTTTCTTTCCGTGACATTTCGACTGCTATCAGCAAACTTTTTCAGACGACTACCGCTAGATGTAGTCATTCTACGCAGACGTATCACTGGAAGAAAAAGGTAAACTGACTGTGAAATAAGAAAAAAATTACTCAGTTGTGTCTTTCATTTTAATCATTGAGCCAAGATTGGTGTAAAATATACTTGGTCAGAAAAGAAATATAAAATGTAACAATACCATAAAATATGCTAATTAGGAATGTATAGTTATATATTTCATTTTTTACGTTATGAGTGGACAAATCAAAACGTTTAAAACATTGGCTTATATACACTAACATAGTGTTTTCAACGTGTTTGTATGTGTGTGTATGCAGGCATCGGCTATCATCTCAACATAAGGAAGATGCTACACTGTAACGTAGACGCTGTGACGGCGCTGATAGACTCGCACATCGACGAGGCAACGCTACGAAGCAACGTCAGCTCCGAGCTGACGTACCGACTGCCGGACTGCACCAGCAAGTTCCCGGCCTTGTTCGAGCAGATGGAACAGAAAATGAAAATTCTCGGAATCCAAAACTACGGCGTGTGCGTTTCGACGCTCGAAGAAGTGTTTCTGAGGTAATTTAAAAGGAATGTACAGTGAAACCTGCGTTAAGCAACCGCACACTGAACGGTTAGAAGTATATAGCTTATGTGGTCGATTAATTGAGGTAATTTAACAAGTGAAACTCTTGTGAACGGAGGAGTTGACTGTGATCGTAAATTACAAGTGTACGTTAATGACAGGTTGTCGCCTAAAGCAGGTGGTCGCTTGAGCAGCTTTGTATGTACTATAATTTTCGTTGCTTAACTGAACGACTGTTTTCCTGGACATTGCGACATTGAATTTATTAGTATCAATATCAGTTATCATCCATCCCAAATATGTGACTTTTGTGATCTTTCACGGGCCCTTAGCCAGGATTGTGTAAAAAAACATTTACCAGTTATGCAAACACGAAACATGCACCAGGGTTTAGTTTGGAATGGTCATGTAAATGTCCGTCCAAACATTTTGGAAATCGATACGATCACAGATGTACTGTTCATCTGTGAGGAAAACAACTGCCTAAATGTTACGGCACGTACCAACAGCAAATCCCTAAGTTTAAACATTCCGATGAGTCCTGACATTCATAAAGGTGGTTTGACCCAATCAAAATCAACCTGACCGTATTGTTCACTCCCAGCTGGTCTACACCCATCTCCTCTACTTCACTACTGGTATTTTCAGGATATACCCCAGTTGGCCTAGTGCAAGTCTCGTGGCTGCGTTGATTCCGTGTGTTGGGAATGTGTAATTGACATTTCACACTCCGGGTCTGATGGCTTCTCTAAAATATTGAATTACCCCTTAATAAATACAAGTTACAACAGTACACATACATCTCTTAAATATACTAATTAATCTCTGTCATCGATTTTTATAATTATGTTCTTATTGGTGCTCGATAGTTATGTGTTGTTAAATGTTCCCATTAGTTGTTCATATGGATAACTACTCGTCCTCACCAATTTTGTGTGAGAGTGGGCTATTGTCCTAGGTGGCCAATTTAAATGGGCCCTGAGACCACCACATGTAATGTCCCATCGTGTAGACTCGCGAAAAAATAATGGATCGTAATAAAAAGTCCCTATGACAATATAAACACCCTTTTAACCCCATATTGGAAAAATAAAAGCAAGTTATATTCGTACGAAAATCCCGTTATTTGAAGACACATTTCCCTTTACTTAAAAGCAAAAAAAAAACGTTACTTTAAAAACAAAAACACGTTATGATTGAAAGGAAAACGTCACAATAAGGGGACAGCGGGTCCCGGGTTAAGGTTATTTACACACAAAATGTAACGGAAATATTTACATACAAATGCTAAATAAATGTAGAATTGAAATTGTGATGTAATCCTGAAAGCATACAAGATGTGTTACTCGCGCGCCGTGTTGCTGCAGATAGTATGCACAACATTTCGTTTTTTTGCAGAGTTCGTAAGGAATTTTCATCTAACGAATACCTGAGCAATTTCGAGCTACGCATTGAGCCAGAGGATTGTAGAAGATGTAAGTCAAACATAGCACGTTACAAAACATTTCTGTCCAGCTACAGTTATAGTTTCGCTAAGTAGTGTTCACAATATTTTGTGCGCACACACGCACGCACACAATATATCAAAGCATGTTCATATAACATCACTGCTTATAGTGATTTCATAACCAATTTAAAAAGGACAAGAAAATATAGAAAAATATACAAAGACAAATCTTGGGTAACAAATGAACCCACTCTGGTATTATGAAGAATAAATGCTCTTTAAAACATTTGTTAAACTAATGAAACGAACATGTTGATTTCATATTGTTTTTAGTTTACCTGTTGATACATTTTCATTTGGCAATACGTTGTCTTATATTAAATTGATTTTAATAATAATAATAATACAAGTGATTATATAACGCGCCGATCAATCGAGAGTGCTCTCAAACGCATTACATACATAGTAGTATGTTGTGCTCTTCCTCCTTGCTCCCTGCTGTACAGGGGTGATAGTCAGGTAAAGTATTGTCCGGCCAATCTTTCTGTTCTTTCTTTCCATAGTCCAAAATCTATCGGCCGCCCCCTCTCTCAATCTTCATCCTCCCCCGATCTTCTAATATCCCTCCTCACACAGTCGTCCCATCTCAGTTGTGGCCTTCCCTTTTCCTGCGTCTTTGATGTTTCTCCACCTCTGCCCTCTTTGCTAGTTTGCCTGCATCCATTCTTACCAGTTGGCCTGCCCATCTCATCCTGCTTCTCACCAATCTTCATGTTAGATTGCATTGCATCCCAACCTGTTTTACAGGCCATAACATTGCTAAGAGAATAATTATACTGATAATAGTCTACACAAGTGCTAAACATATAAAAGAAATGCTAACAAAATAACCATGTTAATATATTCTATAACACTACTTTAAATATAGTTTGCATTACAAGTAAAAGTAAGAAAATGATCATGAAACTGCCAACAAATTAAATATACTAAGATATTCTAAAAACTACTTTAAACATATTCATTTATACAAATAAGACTCAGAATATCACCATAAAACGCTTAAAGTAAAATGACCATTAATATGCTAAGAAACTAATATATACACTATTTAATTAATGTATTTTGGGTTCGTATGAGACGCCATCCTCAATTACATTCTGTATTGATTCGTGTATTTATATTTTGTATTTCGGTGAATATTATTATTATTGCACACATTTTGACACATGAAATTGCCCAAACTAATGATTAAATATGACAATTGCTGCAGCGAATGCTCCAAGTAAATGTGTCAGATTCATATTTATTGCGATTGAACTTCAGTTATCATCTCCGTGCAGCTACTGCTGCGTGTTTTCTACCGTTGCTGCTTCACTTGTCTTTGCAGTCGTACACAAGAACAAACTGAAAGGCCTGCCTCTGCGGGCGTTCCAGTTCTACGCGCTGTTCACCAAACGGTTGTTGCACGCCCTGCGTCATCCCGTCACATCTCTTATTCAACTAGTCATCCCTGTCGTCTACACCTTGGTAGTTGTGCTGGTTCTGCGACAGGAGAGCCGTCACGATACCCCGCCTCTCACTTTCAAGTATGTAATGTTCATTTGGATTGGGCGGTCCTATAATACCAGCATAAAATGATTGGCTTCTGGTGCTAGTATGTTAAATGAAACTGCGGCATATTTTGTTTGTAACTGGGGCGAGCGGGCAGGCGGGCGGGTGTCATAACGGTACCAGAAATATTCATATGTTATTTTGGTCATTTGCCAGCTTGTCGAATTACGGCCCGACCGTGGTGTTATTCGGGACGGGGCAGACAGATTCACAGATGGCATCGGATCTGGCAGCAGAGTACGATGTCAATATAGCCCATGCAGGTGTTCACAAGCTCATTAACGTCAAAAACGTGTCCAACAAGAATGTAATTGAATACGCGTGGGATGTCGCAAAGAAAGACACTCATAGCTACTTATACCGCCATTTAGTTGGGGCAGAGTTCGCCGCAGTGAAAGGTGCGTTCTATTAGATTAGGTTTAATATTTAATACACAAACATGTAATATAATAATATATTATGTGTATTGACGTACTTGTATATGTATTTTATATATAATATGAAATACATTAAAAAAAACAAAGTGTGTGTGTGTGTATATATATATATATATATATATATATATATATATATATATATATATATATATATATATATATATATATATATATATGCACACACATTTTCCCTGAAATTAACCCGGATTGTCACCACGTTTTCCATTTAACCTTTATCTCCTATCCATTTTTAATTTCCATGCTCGGTCCCAAGTGGTGTCCATAGGTATTTACATTTCCCACCAATGCATAACATCTGCTATTTCATGCCATTTAAATCATTTGTCTAGATAATCTGGTATATTTTTCCCCATCACACACTGGTTGGCACATCAACACGTGGCAAATATTAAGCGAATGAGAGCAACGAAACTGATACTTGTATTGCTAACGATACACAGCTCAGCAAAAGAAATAAATACACAGTTTTTTGTGCCTTCTTTTGAGGTCTGTTGACCCTGTAGCTGTATTTGTTGCTACTCTCGCTGTCAATTGTTGTTGCCGCGGATGACATTTGTGCCATTGTAGACATTGTCGTTGTTGCTATTACAGCAAAGTTTGAATGCCTAGAAACAGCCCGAGGTTATGACTACGAAGGGCACCAAAGCAAAACGGCATCAGGCCGGATATGCCAGGCGTGGGCGTCTCAGTTGGTCAGTGCAACAATGCGAGTGTACCTAACGTACTATGATATAAAATATTATTTTTTTATTCCTATTTTGCCAATTTGCACGAAACGGCACATACGATTTAAGCTTAGTTCGTCGCACGTGAAAGGTATACATAGTGTCCCACATCTCGTTATTTAAAACACGTAGTTCCTTTATATTTACTTAGTTGGCATTTAATCGAAATTCGTTACATCGAGAGTATTCTTGTGTTTAGTTGAGGAAATGTTTTTTGGAAAATATACGCACGCACTCACACACGCACACACACACACACACGAAAAAATAATATATGCCAAACATTTGAACTTAAAAAGGACCAACAAAGTCGTGTTTTGGTAAACGAATCCATTTGTATGATAAATACATTGAAAGTAATGTTATTTGTTAACATATAAATGCAAACAAGCATTTTCCTTAAATGACGTATTCGAAACAATGATTTATCCATACGTGATGGATTTACTCAAACAAATTGAAACATTACTCGTCGACCAGGTTTAACAATTAATCCGCCAACTTAAACATAGCTCATGTGTAAATCCTTCCTTGGAACATCGTCTGTGTCTAGTGTTGGTTTCTATTATCAGCAGTGCTTCTCTAACTAATCTTAATAAATATCTACGTTCAAACTGGAACTGATTGCACACATTTGGCTGTACTTCGTTGGCCGCCATTGTATGGGAAATTACGCACTGTAAAAGAGTGCATGTTGTTTTTCTGAACGATCTGTTACAACAGCTCATAGACAGTAGAAAACTCACGTTTTATGTTGTCACCCTTTACTCCACAGCTTCATAGTCACCCCTGTACAAGCAAGAATGACAGAGGCAACTACTGCACCAACTTTGACGAAAATTCGGCATGTCGAAAAGCCAAGCCTTGGTGCTACACGACCGAACATGGAAAGCGGTGGGGGTACTGTGACATCCCCCAGTGTCGTGAGTAGTATATGGGAACGGGTTAGGCTTCCGGGGGGGGGGGGTGTGGAGGCGAATAGGGCAGTCACCCGACTTTCTGTGTTACGACACTTTCGGCATAAAATATGGCGCACAAATATACTACATTCCACAACGGGTAATACTTGACTAATTTTACTTCCGTCGAACTATTCCCCTATTGTATTATTGAAAAGAAACGCATTGTTGGTCTTTATTACGGTTGTTCGATGACATGCATAATGTTACGGCGGATGTTGTATTTTCAATTGGCCAGAGAGATGCACGTCATATGCTGTCGAAAGCTTTCTTTAAACCAATGAAGGCATGGCAGATGTTTTGTTGGTACTGCAAGGTGTTTTTCGCACACAACATTCGAAAACTGAAGATTTGCTATGTTGTGTTTAAAAATAAAACAGCTTGTTCTTCGACTATGAAGTTCTCCACTTGTGGCATTTGTCTGTCTAATATTACATTACTTTGCTCGATGAGGCTTATGGTCCGACAGTGTTGCCACAGTTATATTTTGCTCTTTTTGGTAGTGCAATTATCAGTGATTGGGTCCATGTTATAGCGACCCCTCCTTCAGTTTTCATTAACTCAGATGGGATGTTGTCAATTACGGCTGTTTTCCCATTTTGTTATGACGTTTTTTCCTTAAGGGGCCGTCTAAGGCACTGTTCCCCATACAATATTGGTTATTGAGCAATGCCGGTGGCGCTTGTGAGGTGGCACATGTTTGAATATTTTCTTTGGGTTGTTTCAACGGCTACTACTGTTTCGGATAGTTAAATGATAACTAAAGTTGTGTATATCAACAGTGAAGTGGTCACGACATGAAACTGGCATTGAAAGGACTGACCATAAGCAATTGGTGGCATAAATTGAGGAACACCTTGTATAGGCTGGTTGAGCTGATCTACGGCTATGCAAGTTGACCTACATTACTGCCATTGTTATTTACGTTTTAACAAGATTTGCCATCCAAGCCAAAGGCCCAGATGACAAGTGGACAAGGAAGCCATTGGATTATCGAGAGTCCAACAATGTTCATCTACTTATAACCCGCCCTCCTGAGATATGTGTCAACCTTGTTTTTAAACATATTCACGCTGCTAGCAGTTACACAATCTGTAGACAGTTTGTTCCATTCATTTATTGTCCTCTGTGAGAACGAGTGCTTCCTGATGTCCAATCTACATTGATCCTTTACTAATTTTACCTCATGTCCTCTAGTTCTGCTATCCGTCTTGAGTGAGAAAAACATATTTCTATCAATATTTTCATACCCATTCAATATCTTAAAAACTTCAATCTGATCTCCTCTTAACCTCCTTGTCTCTAGAGTTGTTAAACCACATTATTTCAGGCGTTCTTCATAACTAAGGTCTCTAAGTTCTGGAATCATTTTAGTTGCTCTCCTTTGTATGCGTTCAAGCGTATCTATATCCTTCTTACGATATGGTCTCCATGCTTGTATACAGTATTCTAAATGAGGTCTAACTATTGCTTTATAAAGAGGTATAATTAAGTTTTTCCCTTGTATGTTATGTTTCTTCTAATCAATCCAAGAATTTGATTACCCTTTGAAGCTGCAATACCACACTGCTCTGAAACTTTCATATCAGCGCTTATTGTAACTCCTAAGTCCTTTTCTTTTACAGTAGCACCCAGAACAGTATCTCCCATTTTATAGTTTACATTCAAGTTCCCATGTCCTGTATGTAGGCATTTACATTTCCCAAAATTGAACACCATCTGCCATTTCTCAGACCATTTCACTAATCTGTCTAGATCGTTTTGTAAATGTTGTTTATCACCATCAGTATTAACCTTTCTAAACAGTTTTGTGTCATCCGCAAATTTCAGTACGTTACTTGTTATACTGTCGTCCAAGTCATTGATATAAATTAAGAATAGTATAGGTCCTTATACTGATCCTTGAGGTATCCCACTCAAAACCGATTTCCAATTTGAAATTCTCCATCTACTACAACTCGTTGTCTTCTGTCAGTCAGCCATTGTTCTATCCAGTCAGTTATGCTATCCCCGATACCATGGACTTTTAATTTAAGTAGCAATCTTTGATGTGGCACTTTGTCAAAAGCTTTTCTGAAAATCTAAGTTGATAATATCTACTGGCGATCCCACGTCTATCCACTTAGTGATTTCTTCCAAAAAACATAACATATTTGTTAAGCATGACCTCGTTTTAAGGAATCCATGTTGAGATGAATTTAATAATTTATGCTTAACGAGGAAGTCCACCATATGGTCTTTAATTAACCTTTCTAATAATTTACAAATCACTGACGTTAAACTCACTGGTCTGTAATTCTCTGACTTATTTCTCGAACCCTTTTTAAATAATGGTATGATGTTTGCTTCTTTCCATTCAAACGGAACAACTCCCTCTTTTAATGACAAGTTGAATACTCTTGCAAGTGGTATACTGATTTGTTCTACTGTTTCCATTAGTAATTTTGGAGGAATCCCATCCACTCCCGGTGATTTGTTATCCTTCATTGCCTTTATTTTCTTAGCTACCAATTCTGGAGTTACAACTAACGGTCCTAAATAGTCAGATTTAGCCCCCTGAAATTTAGCATCAGCAACTGGTAATGAACTAATATCTCCTTTGGTAAACACTGAACTGAAGTAACCATTTAGGTCTTCCGCCATTAAAAACCCCTGTGATATTATATTTCCAGCACTGTCTTCTAGAGGCCCAACCTTGTCTTGTACGTTTTGTTTACTCCTGACATATGCATAAAAACGCTTGCTGTCATTTTTATGTGACATGCTAGTTTTTGCTCATAGCTTCTTTTAGATAGTCTGATTTGAGTTGTAGCTGCATTAAGTGCCTCTTTGTATTTTGCATAGTCTTCTTCCTTTCTGGTACGCCTATAAACCCTCCACATAGTTTGTTTTAGCATATTTTTAATAGTCTCTTTTGACAAGTGTTTCTTTGTTTTTGGAAGGGAACAAATTTATCGATGCTACTCTCAATTTCATATTTTAGAATATTCCTACATTCAATTGCGGTCTTATTCATCAGCATGTTATTCCAATCTAGCTTTGCTAAGTATTTTCTCATATCTTTGTAGTTACCTTTGTGGACGTTTTTCTTGTACGTTTTCTTATTTTTACTTTCTGATTTTACATTGATGTCAAAATGTATTTGATTATGGTCACTATTACTCAATGGTTCAAATATTTTTACATTGTCCACTAATTCTTTTTGTGATGACAAAACTATATCTAATACATTTTCTCCCCTGGTTGGTTCTAGCACGTGCTGAGTAAGAAAGCTATCCTGGATTAAAAATAGAAATTGTTGGTCCTCAATCCCTGTGCTCTCTAGAGAATTCCATTGTATGTGTCCATGGTTAAAATCTCCCATTATGAAACATTCCCCTTTACTAACTTCCTTTAGAGCGTTTTTTATTTTTGTGTTGTCCTCTTCGTTTATGTTTGGACTTCGGTAAACTAATCCAATGGTTAATTTTTAATTTCCTGAAACAATTTTGCACCAAACAGTTTCATCGCAGTCTGCTTCCCTTTCTAGTTTTATTTCATAAGCCTGAATAGATTCTTTAACATATAAAATAACTCCCCCGCCCCTTCTTCCTATTCGATCTTTCCTAAACAGTACATATCCTATCAGTCCGAATTCGGCATCTGTTATATCTATGTTGGCCCATTATTCAGTTATACCAATTATGTGAGGGTCAATGTCTTCTACCATAATGTTTAATTCGTTTTTCTTATTTACTATGCTCCTTGCATTTAAACATGTGCATCTATAACCTCAGAGATGTTTTTCGGATGATTTGATATTGGTTTATCTGTGCTAGTGGCCTCTTGTTCTGCTTGAGACACCTCTAGGTAACCCCCCTGCACTTATAGTTTAAAGAATGTTTACTTCCAAAAATATTTGTCATTGTACCCAAGTCACTATCTACTGCTGCTGAAAGTTTGTCCGCGAATACTGCCGCCCCCTTTCCACTTAGATGAAGCCCATCCTTCATGTACATATCAGCCCTCCCAACAAAACTTCCCCATAAATCCACAAATCCAACTTCCTCTTCCCTACATAGCTTCTGGACTAACATGTTAATTGCCATCCCTCGACAATTTCGATATATGTGACCCCTCCTGCCCATTACAGGTAAAATCCCTGACAGTATTACCTTCTCAACCCGCGTCTGTTTTAGTGTTCTGACCAACTGCCTATATTATGGCAGTTGTACCCTCCCTCTATACGTTATTTGTCCCTACGTGTACTAAAACAGTTCCACCCTTACCCGAGTTTTTTACCCTCTCAGTTATCGCCTCTATTTGGCTCCAGGCAAGCAGACCACCACATCATCTCCCTTGTTTAAGACTCTGTCAGTCTTCCTAACTATCGAATCCCCCACAAACACCCTCGCTCTCTTCCTCACCCCCTCTATCACTGCTGCAGAATAACTCTTCCGTTCGATCCCCTCCATCACATTCTCTCCTGACCCCTTCCCTCCTGTCTCCCCCACTTCCCACTCCTTTGCTCTTGTCTCTCCCACTCCCCTCTCCTTCACTCCGGTTGTTTTCCATCCCGTCTCCCCCACTCCCTTCTCCTTCCCTCCTGTCTCCCCTACTCCCCTCTCCTTCACCCCGGTTGTCTTCCCTCCCGTTCCTTTCCTTCCCGTCTCCTTACGTCCTGTCTCCCTACGACCTGTCACCTTCCCTCCTCTCAGCTTCCTCCCAGGCTGCGGTGAGCTCTCCCTAGCATCTCTTGTGTCTTTCCCCACTTTATCATCTACTGTTCCCCCACGGGAACTACTGGCACAACCCCCCTGTTCCCTTCCCACCATTGCCACAACAAGCAGCCTCAGCTCTTCCAACTCCACCTCTAGTTCCTTCATATTCGTACAATCTACAGAAAAATGTCAACAACATAATGTTGAGCAGTGTGACACAGTTGGCCTGCACCAGTAGCGGTTCAGGTGAGAAGGTCTGGGCCATTGATGTCAATGATGTACAATATATGCATACTAACTGATGCCTTTGTGAACTTAAGATTGTATGGAACAGCCGTAACAAAAAGCTGCAAATTCTAAACTTTCCGAACCCCTTTTTTTAATCCACTACGACGGGCCTGACATAAACAACTTTTCTCTCCACGATTCATAATATTATATTATTATCATTAAATCACTTGCGTGCGTTTTCTAATGACAACTTACGTGTTTGTTATTTGCCACACAGGACAGCTCGTTGTGGTGACAGCATACAGCAACTTCGGAGCCTTACATACCGGCGCCACCTCTCTAAATCTCGTCGACAATGCCATACTGCGGGTTTGTAAAATACGCTTCGCTACGGTTGTTAATGAGTTTCGCTATATAAAATACAATACAATATAAAATAATTATATTGCGCGAAAATCCTCGGGAGACCCAGGCACGGCAGCGCACCAAAATAAAAGGGGTGAAGCAGTTTCTAATCCATTAGCAATTCCAGTTGTAAACAGTTGGATTGGTATGCTGAGGATAAGCAAGTTTAAACAGGTAGGTTTTTAGTTTTCAGCGAAAGGTGATTATATTCCTGACGGACTAACAGAGGGTGCAGCAACAGAGAAAGCACTAGTCGCGACTTTTGGCTTAACACTAGGAACGAAACGTAGATTAGAATTAGATGATCGAAGTTGTACGGGCTGTCTTGCAGGAATGAACAGTGATTGAATATAGGTTGGCTGCTTGAATGAAAGTGTTTGATAGGTAATTGTGCAGATCTTAAATATAAAGCGATATTGCACAGGGAGCCAATGCAATTCTTTAAGAAGTGGTATTGAGTGAGAAAAACGAGGGAACCTGGTAATTACCCTTGCCAAAAAATTGTGCATATGTAGAAGTTTCAAGATGTCCTTGAGAGGAGTATTGTGAAAAATGGAATTGCCATAGTTAAGTCTACAGCTAACAAGAGAAGTTGCAACAGTTTTGGCGGCAGTTAGCGGTCATTTGTATATGGGGTCACTTCTTTGAATAAAAACCTGACAATCCATCGAGAGGACCGCGGTTCAAATCCACCAACTGCCGTTTCGAAACATGGGACATTTCGTTGACCCCACTTTGCCTGTGTCTTTCGAAAAAGACACATGACAATGGAAAAGACCTGTCATGGACTCACGTTGCCAATAGCTTCGATCTACATAAGCCCATACAGGCGCTGCCTTAGTTGCTGCTAAAGACTTGCTCTGATAATGGAGAAAGCGCCTTGTGTAGGTAGAAATAATATTGTTGTTATAGTTTTCCAGTAACTTATTAGCAGGTTATTGTGTTTGAATGGTTCTATGACATTGCAGCGTACTACTTTGGGTTGTGCAGGGTTATTCATCCCAAAAGTGTTAGACAAAATTATCTTTATTCAGTTATCTCCACACTTTAAATGAATCTAAACTTTTTGATGATCAATATGTTTTTATACCTAAGCACTCCACAGAGTATGGAAATTCAAAAAGGGCAGTTCGAATAATAACATTGAACAGGTATAATTCACATAGAGAACCACGTTTTTAAAAACTTCATATACTGAAAATAGAAGATCAGCTAAAGTTACAAGAACTTACATTTTGCTATAAATATATTCACAGTAACTTGCCAGTTTATTTATTAAACTGGAAAATTATGCCAAATTACACTGTCATAGTACTCGCAACGTTACAAATATACATACATCTAGGACAATACATGATTTTCCAAACAAAGTCTTAAACACAACTTGCCACACGTTATAAATGAAACTCCAGAAATAATTATAGAAACAATATTCACTCACAGTTGTACGGTGCTTTGTGTACTATTTCAAGAATTATCTCCTACAAAAATATGAGAACATGTGTACAACATCAAATTGTTATATATGTCAGCAAAACCTGTGCAACTAATAAAATACACATATAGGGATAGATACATAGGTCTTTCATACATACAAGTATTTAGGATCTACATTCAATTAACTATCTATGTGCTACAAACAAGCATACTGCTACATGCACTCTATATACAGTTACACTTACAAAGATATAGACGCCGTATTAAAAATAAAAACAAAATAAAAAAAATTGTATATATATATGTATATATATATATATATATATATATATATATATATATATATATATATATATATATATATATATATCTGAAGAGAGGCCAAATATAATTTGATTAAATTAGTGGATCCTATGACAACGACTTATTTGCCTTAATAGGTGTTAGTCAGACTGCACACAGTATAGTTTTAATTGGGGTCAAATAAACATCTTGGTCTTGTTAAAAACAGATGGCGGTACTTGACTAGGGACGTGTGTTCAGTCTGTTCCACAGTTTATGGTTCGAAGACGTTCGTTTTGAAGAAAAAAATAGTTTACTTCTACTCGTCTGCTAGTGTTCACAGTAGGCATGTCTTAGGTACACAGAAAGGCTCGGTGACGAGGAGCAGTGAAATACAGGGATTTGTGAGCGGCGAAAATGTGGCTGAGGGTTGTTCGCGGCGGAATGATAATCGAAGAACTGTATACCCTTATACAAACGGACGATGTCGTCCAACTGAGCGACATACGACAACTGTGCGCTGCGATTGCCGAAAGAATGGACTATATTGAGGCGTCATGCGAATTCAACGAGGGCTCCATAAAAGAAAACAAGAAAAACATAGATGAGTTGCACAAGTCACTAAAGGAAACTATGAAACAGGAAAAGGGTACGCAAACGAGGATGGTTGTCTGTGACGAGTGACTAAATGCGATGAAACGAAGAAGTCTTGAATGGGGAATTATAGTGTTTGGCGTCACGCAACTAAGGAGAGGATGTCAAGAAAATCCTAGCAAACGATGTGTTCCTCAAGCACAACCTCGGTGACATCGTCACGCTAGAACAGGCTCTGGAGAGCGTGGAACATTGCCACAGGATCGGCTCGATCGTTAACAATGGATCTACTACCAGACCAATCATTGCGACCATTGTGACGAGACCACTCCGAAATGCAATCCTGTTGCCCGCAAAAGCCAGCCTAAACATATAGACCGCGGGTGCTGGCGTATACATACTGGAGGACATGATGAATTAGGAATACGAGAGAAAGACAACAGCAAGAGAAAAGAGTGCATATGCAGAGAGTGTTCGTAGCGGGAAAAGGGCAGTGTTCCGCAGAGGAAAACTAATAATAGACTGCATTGTCGTGCTTATTGCCTAAACACTTAGGTGGCAGACACCTTTGCTGGCGCACAGTCTCATACCAAACCGTTTCTTCTTGAGCGCCTCAACTGTTGACATCCCCTGACTGCGGTGATCATCTGACCTGTCGCGTTGTGTGTCAGTTACTCCAACTATGATGACATTATTTAGTATGAAAGGTTACATTATTGTTTTACATGTGAAGTATTCAGGGTTACGATATATTCTGGCAACGCTGATAGAATGTTTACTAAACTATACGGAACAAATTAACAGTAATGAGTAAAAAAAATTAATATTTTACCATTCTATACATTGTTCAATCTACAGTTAACCGAGTAATATCAACTACCAAGAACGTAACAGGTGGATTGATACTATTATTCATATTAATTTACAACGTTATTTTAAAAATTATGATTTACTTAAAGCACATATTGACTCAATAAACATCAAATTCGATCTAATTGCGATAACTGGGGCAGAGATAAATAACTTGGACAGATGTGCGAATATATTCAAAGATAATAATTTCTATTATTACGGACCATTAAATAACAATAAAGGCGGAATTGCTGTATATATTAAGAAGGACTTATATGTCCAAGAAAGACATGACTTGATGCTTATTAATAACTGTTGGACAACATTTGGCTTGAAATAATTTAGTTAAAGATGGTTTAAGTTTTGTGGTTGGGAATGTTCCTAGACACCCAATTATAATACAACTGTTATATATGTTCTTATTGGCTCAAACGTGTCTGTTATTAAACAGGAAGGAAACATTTGCATAATTTGTGTTGATGTTAATATAGACATATTACAACAGGACTCATATCAAATACAAAGGTATACATGGATACGTTAATTAGGGAAAACCTACTGCCATGCATCACACTGCCAACAAGAATAACACATCAGTGTGCAACTCTTATTGATCATATTAATATATATTGACCCTTAAAGTACATGAAAAATTATAAAATTTTCTTAAAACCTTTTTGTAGATATATAAGACCACTTGCCTAATTTTATTATTAGGAAAAATACATCGAAGATTAAGGATATTAGAGACCGACCTAAACTGAGAATTTTTAGTGAACATAATCTATTACGTTTTACTCGTGAAATGGAGAATATAAGTTAGGAAAATGTAAAGCCTTGTAAGGATACTAATGAATGCTTTGATATTTTTGCAACCAAGTATGACCAAGAATTTAATAACTGTTTCCCACTAACTAGGATGTTAATTAAACTTTGCAATAACAAAAACAGTGGATGACTAAAGACATAACACTAGTATTATGATGAAAACTAAACTGGATAAGAAATATATTAACATACCAAATGATAATAATAAAACAGTATATCGACAGTATAAAAATAAGCTCACAGTTATTATACGGCAGGCGGAGAAATTATATTATAGTAATTTACTCTTACATGCAAAGCATTCTACCAGGGAGTTATGGAAAATTTACGCAGAACTTGTTAATAAAGGTAAACGGAATATTACCAATGTTAAAAAGTTGGTTGTCAATGACAAACAATAACAAAATCCTAGACAAAATTAATATTGAAGAGGTTTTTAGACTTTCTGGATAAACATATCTAAATAGCAATTTGGATTTCGCAAAGATCATTCGACTTAATTAGCGATTATTAAACTAATAGAAAATATTAGAATGTGTCTTGAAAATGGCGACTTAGTTGCTGGAGTGTACCTTGATCTAAGTAAGGTTTCTGACCCGGTTGATCATGACATACTGTTGTAGAAGCTGGATTACTACGGAATTAGAGGTCATGTGTGTAAATGGGTTAGACATTATTTAAGTGATAGACATCATTGTGTTAGCATTAATGGCACAGATTCAGAACATGCTCATATTCAAAATGGCGCCCTCAGGGATCCATTTTGGGGCCAGTGTTATTTCTGTTGTGCATTAATGATATATCTAATATGTAGACAATGTATATTTGCGTTTGTTTGCCAAGAACACAAACTTATTCATTAATGGAAAGGATATTAATGATATTGTATGTACGACTCGGGATAAATTAGAGTAGCTTAGTGTCTGGTTCCGACATAATCAACTAACTCTGAATCTGAAAAAAAAACTTGCTATGCAATATTCAATAGACAGCTGGATCGCACCGTCGTGCCATTGTTACTGCAAGGCAAACATATTGAACTGGTTTATTCAGCTAAATATATGGGTATTTATTTGGAGTGTAAATGATCATGGTCTAGGCATATTAAGGAACTTTGTATAAAGGTGTCTAAGTTATCAGGTGTATTTCATCATATTGTCTCGTTCATACACGTTTATATGGTAAGGCAATTATACTATGCCTATGTATTTCCCAATATTATTAATAAAACATAAACTAAGCGTAACCGTCGTGATAATACCACCGCCTTGCACCGAGAACTTAATATTCTAAAAGTTCCTGAATTATTTACTCTTAATGTCCTAATAGTTGTGTATAAACAACGTAGGAATCAACTTCCTGGTCTATTCCACCAATTTTACAAACTTAATAGTGAGATCATGACGAAACTCGTGAGATCATGCTCGAAACAGGAGGCAAATTTAAAAATCAAATTGGAGAGAACTCCTTAAAATTAACAGGGGCACGACAATGGAACAAACTACCTCTAGATATTAAAAGCTCAAATTCATTAAGTATTTAAGCATAAAATCAGGAAATTTATAATTGGCATCAATTAATTAATTTAATAGAAATATATGCTGTAATGAATACGCTCTTTAATTATCATGTTCCGATATGTTATCTCCAGTTTTAATTAAAGGAAATTCAGAAACTGATATATTACTATTGATTGAGTTTATTGCTATTGATTCAACATATGTATTAATATGTATTAATATGGGAGTATGCTATATTTAGTTTGATTTCATAGGCTACCAGTTCGATAAGTTTATACACTTCTCTGGCAGCCACCTCATCTGTGTTGCTTTTTTTCCATGAATTCTGTTGTATATTATGTGGATGTGGAAATAAAATTTACTTACTTAAAAATCGTATTTGTATAAAATACAAATGCCAAGTTGGGTAAGGGTATTGTTGCCTGGGTAATATTCCCATAGGTGTGTACATATATAAACAGCCGACAAATCAACACACAACACATAATGAATATTCTAAAATGATTTTTGTTTACATGTTTGGCTGTAACGTTTAATAACAGTATTCAAATACATGGTCTTTTTATTCGAAGCGTGAATTTATTTTTTCAATGCATCTTTTAAACAGTCAACTAACTAAATAAGTTACGTTGTCTGCTAATAATGTTACAGCACACACGCGCCCACCCACTAACACACAAGAGTGCGCGCGCACACACTCAATCACGAACGAACGTTAATTTGCATTAGTTAACCGTGTACATATGTGTTGTCTTGGCCAGTACTTCGCGGGCTCCGACTACTCAATTGAGACGACATCCAGGCCACGAGTCCAGCGTGAGAAGAAGACAATATATTTGCAGGCGTTATATCACAAGAACATTTGGTATTTCGTGTTGTGCATCACGATTGGCATTCCGGCCATTATGAGTAGTTATGTGTTCTTCCTCGTGGAAGAGCGCGTTGCCAAGACCAAGGAAATGCAGCTCATCAGGTCAGATACGCGCTTCCTTCGGCTGCATGTTCGCAAGACAGTATTTTCATTGGTGTTAGTTTGGTGTCTGTACTCATGTTCATGCATACATATTCATGCAAAGCAGCCGTTTGGAGTTAGTAGGATATTGATTTATGACATTTTGCAGGAAACGTACGAATCACGTCAACTTTTATGACTTGTGTTTTCCAGTGCATCGACTCACGCCTGATTTACTTCTTAATTTTACTATCAAATTGTTGTATATGCGTTTAGAAAACGTTAGATCCAACTAAGGTAATACTTTACCCTTGTATTTCGCATAAAGTGTGACTAGCCACAGTGTTTAATGAATGCAGAATTGTATTGAAGTAAAACAAAATACGATTGAGATGCTTACATTTGGCACTCGATGTCTACAAGTAACTATATTAACCAACATTAGAAGTAATGCTATGATATCCGAAATATGTGAAGAAACGAAATGGTCGACTGCGAACTACATTCCCAACTTTAATATCCAGAGACGTGTACATCCTCCTTAGAAATCATGTGAAATGTCATGAGAGACATATACATATGTGTCCACTTTACCGATAGAAGAGCTACACAAAGAGCAGGTAGAATGTCAAAGGTATACGAGAGGGAGATCGGGGCTTCAAGAAAGAGTGACAGACACATAGACAGCCAGATAGAGAGGGGGGCAAGACCAATCCTACCTCCCACTAATCCCACCGCTCACTAAATGTTTAAGCCAACCCCCACCTCACACCATTTGTTACGACCCACCTCCTGCCTCCCAGGTCTTGCCACATGCCTCGATGAAATCCTTACTTGTCTCTCCACAGCGGTGGTGTCCACGTCTTTGTGTTCTGGATGTCGAATTTGGTCTTCGACTACATGTGGTACATGTTGCCAATTGCCGGCATATTCGCCGTCTGGTCGGCTGTGTCTGGCGACCTGGTCGGCTTCGACGAGGCAGCATCGCACATCGCGCTATTGTTCGCGCTGTACGGCTGGGCCAACCTGCCCCTCTTGTATATTTCCTCTCTGCTCTTCGATAGAACCGGCGACGCGTTCAGCTGGCTGACGCTCTACCACATAAATACGGGTCGGTATTCGTCTTTTTATTCAGGGTCTATAAAAAATCCGGCGTGTTTTTTCCTTTGACTTCCCCTTTGTCCCATGCGGGGTGCGACCCACATATGTTAGTTTATACCGCCATCTCGACGATTTGTCACCATCTATCGCGATATGCTCCCATTCTCTCCCAACCTCAGCTATTCACCCTTGCCCTTTCGAGATCTCTCTTATCGCTGTCCATCCATCTGAATGTTTCTTCCCCTTCTCCTTCTACCACCCTCTTCTGTCTCCATGCTCTCTGTCAATATCTCCTCACTTGTTCTGTATGTGTCCTGCCCATCGCTCCTCACCATATACTACAACACAAGGCTTTTTTACACTTAAGTTATCTTCACACTTTCGCACGTCATCAGATTTAACGGTCAAAATCAATTCTTTCGATGATTTTTTTTACAAAATACGCACTTTTTATTAAACCGACATATTACATAAACTATTCAGGCACTAAGTATTTCAACACTAAAGAACCCGATTTGCGATAGGCTAAATGCATTGAGGATGGAGTGTTGGCAGTCACATAATCATACGTATGTTTGCATTCCAAAACAATGGCGCGACTCGGCATATCACCGCTGCCACACCTTGATAATCAATTCAAAATAAACAGTTGCAAAGTGGTATAAACGACTGGTTGTCTGGGCAACGCGATTGTTGTTTACAACCCGTTACGTCATTGCAACTGTGCACTTGAGTATACGTAACATAGTTTCATACAAAAACGAACGATATTATGTGTCTAGACACAAATTGAGAGACTTCTTAATAAAATATTAGGAGGTTACCAAATGAAATATTGATGTGTAGAATATGAGTGGCGCCACAGGTGGGGAGTTTGGCGTACGTTCTTCTGCTTGCAGGATTTGTGGTCAACTACATCATGGCGGTGCTAGGCAATGACGAGTGGGCGGACAGTTTGGACGCCGTGTGTTTGGCCACGATGCCTAGTTACTGCCTCGGACGGGGCCTCTATGTCTACGTCACCAACTTGTGGAACACGCAACTCTGTAACGACGAGAACCTTCCCATCAACTGCGCGATGGGCATACGGCATATGTGCTGCCCTGGTGTGTGTGTGTGTGTGTGTGTGTGTGTGTGTGTGTGTGTGTGTGTGTGTGTGCGTGCATGCGTGTGTGTTTAAGCGTACGTGCGTGCGCGCGCTTGGTGTTTGTGCGTGTGTGTGTGCGCGCGTGTGTGAGGATGTGTGTTTGCTTGTATGTGTGGTGTATGGGTGCGACGTAATCGAAGCTTGGTGCCTCATGAGATACTCCCTAAACAGCTGATAACATCTAGACTGTAGAGAACAATATCATCAGCTCTGTGAGGCGCACTGAATCCACAATAGGCATCGATACCAGGTGGAATAATGACATACGCACGCATATGCATACCAAGGATATATATAAGTTGGAACACATATATAAATGTGAACAACTAAGCTTATCCGATAGCTTAGAGGAATTAGGCCAATAATACAACAATTCCAAATCGAAAATATGATGTCATTAGTTCGAAACAAATATCACGCGTCTACTGCAGAATCATGTCGTTAGAAAATATTCGCGTCCACATGGCATAACACATGTGGCCTAACAGTAACGTCGGTTTTAATGCAGAGACATGCGCACTTACGACGAAATGCATCAAGTTCCAAAAAGACGCGATTTCTTTAGGCGAAGGTGGTATTGGTCAATTCCTCATCTCACTAGCGACTCACGGTCTCGTCTATATAACGCTGTTACTCGTGAACGACTCGCGCGTGCTGCACGTGCTCTGGTACAAGGTCACGTGCGTCGGCGTACGGGACATGTTCAGGTTCGACCATCTTTTTGTTACTTTTGTTATTTGTTTTGCTCACTAGCTAGTATGTACGCCCATAAAGACCCACGGAACTCGCTCTCACCCTACCACCCTATCTCGCTCTTTTGCTTTCACGCTCTCACGCTCTCTCTCTCTCTCCTTCACTTCTCTCTCTCTCCCCATGTCTCTGTCTGTCACTCTCTCCGCGTCCTCCGTCTCTTTGTACGTGTGCGTGAGTTGTGCGTCGTGTCATGAGATTCACACTCCTCAATTAGGAGAATTGTGACACGATCGGTCAATGTACACACTTATTAAACACGTATACACCAAGCAGTAAGAAAGAATCAGTTTATCTGTATTCCAATGCAATATTTCTTTAACGACACACTTTGTTAACTAACTCTGAGAGCGAGATCCCGCCACGACATCTTCTTTGAATCTTTGTAAACTCAAAATGCAAACCACCACAGCTCGAGGGAATGGAATGTCATGTAATGGCCGCTGTTATAACAATTTAATTGCAAACTATCACCAGTTAACTACACTGCGTTGTCTACGTAGCGAAACATGGCAACATAATATTTGGAAATAATACCAAACGTGTCTTGAGAGTTCATCTCCGTGTGAAATACACGTTTACTATTGTTGTTTAGCTTCGAGCCTTTGGATGACAGTGACGTCACGGATGAGATCTTGCGTAGAAAGGTACTGAATATACTCGTACAACTATCTCGAACGGATATAACCCGTATCTCATAATATGTTATCCTAATAATTACGTTAGGCCAAACAAATCTGAAATATGTTTGTTTATACAATGCATCAATAAACGGGTAGACGAGAAGCCACGTTAACGTTAGTCAAATATGCAGTTTAGTGTACATATAATTAACTATACATTTTCATCGGCGACTATACATAAATAGAAAACATTTTCTATTGATCATATAAATACTAGCAGGGTGAATATCCTTAAAAACAAAATTTACAAATATATGTTATGGACGCATGGTGATGTAAAAAAAACAATCGAGACATTAATAAGCTAACTTTGTAGGCAGTCTGGCAGTGTCTCCTCCCAGGCGCTGACGTCCACTCGCCTCTTTCTATTTTCATTCACTTCTTTTGACCAGTGACCTTTGGTCTACTAATTGGCGATGTATTTAAACAATCACAAATAGAATAATTTTGAATTAATCAGGGGAAACCGGGGAGGATAGGCGCAATTTTCAGTTAAATTAACTTTTTTTAAGGTGACGTAGATAGGGTACACCCACTTGGTATGTAGACACATTAAGCAATTTCGTAACTATTGTAGTTTTATGATATTGGCCATTATCTGACCCCTCCTCAGCTGCGCCAACCTGCCCCGTATACGAGGTATTTTGGCGCACCCTGGGGTATGTTGGCGCACCCCTGGGGTATGTTGGCGCACCCCGGGATATGTTGGCGCACCCCTGGGGCATGTTGGCGCATCCCATGAAATACATCAGAATGGTTACCAAACAATCATTTAATTCAACCCAAGGCACTCGACAGATCATGCATAGGCCATCAATCATCAGAATCACAGTTGTAGCATATATAATACCGATAACCACCAGTACATTCTTTGTGTAACCGTTGCCTACACACAGTTTATTGGAGCAATTTCTCCCCGGACCTAATATTATTGTGAAATGTCAATGTGGTACTGCATACTGAGCTTCACCAAAGGATCAGGCTTCACTACCGACTCGGGCGACATCTTGCATGACTTTTGGTAACATGCCATATCTCCATGATAACGTATGTGCCAACAACCCTGGCCTGGTTTGCTGCGTTTTGCTGGGCAATATGATTTACTAATTTCGACGTAACCCCATGTCTCCATCATGTTTTCGTAAAGAGCACATGATCAGTAGGTACCCTTGGAGTACAAGACATTTATCGTGTACTAGTGTTGTACGTAATGCTGTTCGCCTGGTTGCCTGGTGTTCGCCCGGTTGAATCGCAGTATGATTAGTGTATTATATAATACTTTGGAATTGTGCTATGTCAATGTGCACAATTCCTATCACTCGCGTAAAATGTCCCCCACTAGGTAGCTCAGATCATAACATGGTACATCTTATTCCTACGTACCGCCAAAAAAATTAAAAGACAGAAAAATACAAGTTAGGCAATGGACTGAGTACACGACAGACTCTCTGCGTGAAGTTTTGTAATGTACTGACTAGAACGTGTTTTTCGAGTCATGCTCGGACCCTTATGAACTCTGCGGTACTCTCACGTGCTACACACAATTTTATGAGGAATACCGGTGAACACAAAGAAATACCACACAAACAACGAGTCCTGGGTCGATAACAGTCCTCATTCGAGGGAAACAGAGAACATTGAAAAGTAGGGACAAAGATCTTTTGCGATCTGTACGGGCTAGGTTGAAGAAATAGATAAAAAGAGAGAAAGATGAATACAAAGTGAAACTTAATTTGTGGCAAACGATTCAAAAGGGGTGTGCAAGAACTATATATGTGTGTGTGTGTGTGTGTGTGTGTGTGTGTGTGTGTGTGTGTGTGTGTGTGTGTGTGTGTGTGTGTGTGTGTGTGTGTGTGTGTGTGTGTGTGTGTGTGTGTGTGTGTGTGTGTGTGTGTGTGTGTGTGTGTGTGTGTGTGTGTGTGTGTGTGTGTGTGTGTGTGTGTGTGTGTGTGTGTGTGTGTGTGTGTGTGTGTGTGTGTGTGTGTGTGTGTGTGTGTGTGTGTGTGTGTGTGTGTGTGTGTGTTAATACTCTGGCAGTATCTTTTATCAGGCGCCGACGTCCACTCGCCTCTTTCTATGCCCATTCGCCTCCTTGTACCAGTGGCCTCTGATGGACCAGTTGGCGGGATGCACATTCACTCAAAAATTCACTTATCAAATGCAATCATCACCTTCCAAGGGACTGTTTATGTGGGTAATGGCGGAAGGATCCTAAATCTGGTCTTTCGCCAACAAAAGCCAGAGTGGCGCCTCTGGAGAGTGGTTCGACAGAAAAGAATAACATAAGTAAATAACTCTAAATAACCACCTTTGTAATTTTTTAACCAGTTACTTTCTTCCGAGCACTTTCACGTCGGAAACGTTGGTAAAGTTAATGTTTTCTGTACTACTAAATTTTATGACAACCAGTCGACATTACTAAATCATTCACCGGTGTTGGACCGAAATTGAGGGGTATCTGCTTTGGGTGCGTTTTGTTCTGAAAATCACGAATTACACAAAGCATGTGTGTTCATAAAAGAAACATATGCTGTGAGATATAAAAGAAAATCCTAGGACAAATTTTCTAGGAATCCTAAGAAATGTTATAATGGCGACCTATTAAAAAAATCAAATATAGCTTCATCCCTGTTGCTACATGGACGGGTGTAAACTAGTTGTTATTATATCACCAAACTGGATAGCGGCATCTTGAAAACTTTGTGCCAATAAAAACAGCACCTAGTTACACAGACGTCGTAATCTCTTGACTATTGGAGGCCGAAATTAATAGGAACACATTTGGAAATGCATGTATAGAAGTCGACATAACCCAACAATTTCGTGATAGGATATTTAAATTCTGACGACAATGAACACATCTATAGTTTCCAATAATCAAACTGTGTTTTGTCACATTATCAAGTGTTGTTTTGTTTAAAACACAACAACATGACAGTATGGACATATGTTATGCAACTACGGCTAGCATAGGTCTATTTGCACGAACGATGGTTATTTGTTATATTACCTATTGTTATATTATCAATTGGTCAGTCGACTCGGTGTCGTGCCATACCGCAGTTCAGTGATCATCGGTCGTGTCAACATCCTCACGAGACGCATTAGCGGGACCATTTTGTGGCTACGATTGTGTCGCTGGAGTGGGAAATGGGTCCAATTTGACAGACAGTTGTTTGCAACATTGAAGCGACCGCCGCGACTGGCAGCATTTGCACCCGACTCGACCTTTCATCAAAGTTCAAATAAAGATTGGCGCGAGTCAATATGTCGCACTCGCTATGTCTGGACATTCGTTCGTCAAAACGCACACACAATGCCCTTGCGCATTTTCATGCGACAAGGTGTCGCCCGACCAGTTGGGACACAAATCGCTCGTGTAAACCGGCATTGATGCTACCAGCACTATTTTTTCCTAGAAGAGCAGGGGGGTTATTTAGAGGTGTCTCAAGCAGGACAAGAGGCCACTAGTACAGACAAACCAATAAAAACAATTCCGGAAAACATATCTGAAACAGGTTATAAATGCGTGTGTTTAAATGCTAAGAGCATAGTAAAAAAGAAAAACGAATTAAACATTATTGTAATATTTATAAGAGATCGAATGGAAAAAAGGGGAGGGGAGTTATTTTTTATGCTACAGAATCTATTCAGGCTTATGAAATAAAAATAGAAGGGGAAGCATTTTCAATGAAGCTGTTTGGTGCAAAATAGTTTCAGGAAAGTAAAAATTAACTGTTGGATTAGTTTACCGAAGTCCAAACATAAACGTAGCGGATAACACAAAAATACAAAACGCTACAAGAGGTAAAGTAAAAGGGAATGTATCGTAATGGGAAATTTTAACCATGGACACATTCAATGGAAATCTCTAGAGAGTACACGACACGGGTGAGGACCAATAAGTTATATTTTTAATTCGGGATAGCTTCCTTACTCAGCAAGTACTATAACCAACCAAGGGAGATAATGTATTAGATACAGTTTTGTCATCACTAAACGAATTAGTGGACAACGTTAAAATACATGAACCACTGGGAAAGAGTGACCATAATCAAATAAATTTTGACATCAATGTAAAATCAGAAAGATAAATAAAAAACGTACATGAGAAACTTCCACAAAAGTAACTATAAATACATGAGAAAATACTTAGCAAAGCTAGATTGGAATAACATGCTGATGAATAAGACCGCAATTGAATGTTGGAATATTCTAAAATATGAAATTGGGAGTATCATCGATACATTTTTTCCCTTGACAAAAACACGGAAAACGGTCTAGAAAGAAACACTTGTCAAAAAAGCTAATAGAAAAATAGGTTTTTAATAGCGGAAGACCTAAATGGTTACTTCAGTCCAGTGTTTACCACAATGGATACCAGTTCCAGATGCTAAATTTCAGGAGGCTAAATCTGAGTTCTAGATGCTAAATTTCAGGAGGCTAAATCTGACTATTTAAGACCGTTAACTGTAACACCAGAAATGGTAGCTAAGAAAATAAAGCAATGAAAGATAATAAATCACCGGAAGTGGACGGAAGTCCTCCAAAACTACTAATGGAAACAGTTGAACAAATCAGTACACCACTTGCCAGAGTGTTCAATTTGTCATTAAAAGAGGGAGTTGTTCCTTTTGAAAGGAAAGAAGCAAACATCATACTATTATTTAAAAAGAGTTCGAGAAATAAGTCAGAGAATCACAGACCAGTGAGTTTAACGTCAGTGATTTGTAATTTATTAGAAAGATGAGTTAAAAACTGTATGGTGGACTTCCTTGTTAGGCAGAAATTATTCAATTCAACTCACCATGGATTCTTAAAAGCGAGCCCATGCTTAACAAATATGTTATTTTTTTCTCAAGAAATCGCTAGGTGGATAGACGAGGGATCGCCAGTAGATATTATCTACTTAGATTTTCAGAAAGCATTTGACAAAGTGCCACATCAAAGATTACTACTTAAATTAAAAGCCTATGATATCGGGGGTGGCATAATTGACAGGATAGAACAATGGTTGACCGACAGACCACAGCGTGTTAAAGTAGATGGAGAAGTTTCAAACTGGAAATCAGTTTTGAGTGGGGTACCACAAGGATCAGTATTAGGACCTTTATTATTCTTATATATATATATATATATATATATATATATATATATATATATATATATATATATATATATATATATATATATATATATATATATATTATATATATAATTATATCAATGACTTAGACGACAATATAACAAGTAACGTACTCAAATTTGCGGATGACACAAAAGTGTTTAGAATGGTTAACACTGATGGTGATAAACAACATTTACAAAACGATCTAGACAGATTGATGAAATGATCTGAGAAATGGCAGATGTTGTTCAATTTTGGGAAATGCAAATGCCTACATACAGGACATGGGAACTTTGATGTAAACTATACAATGGGAGATACTGTTCTGGGTACTACTGTAAAAGAAAAGGACTTAGGAGTAACAATAAGCGCTTATATGAAAGTTTCAGAGCAGTGTTATATTGCAGATTCAAATGGCATTCAAATTCTTGGGTTGATTATGAGAAACATAATATGCAAAAGCTAAAGTTACTTGTGTATAAAGCAACAGTTATACCTTATTTAGAATACTGTATACAAGCGTGGAGACAATATTGTAAGAAGGATATAGATATGCTTGAACGCATGCAGAAGAGAGCAAATAAAATTATTCCAGAACTGACAGACCTGACAGGCCTGAAAGAATGTGGTTTAATAACTCTAGAGACAATGAGGTTAAGAGGAGATGAGACTGAAGTTTTTAAAATATTGAATGGGTATGACGATATTATAGAAATATGTTTCTCTCACCCACGAAACATAAGAGAACTAGAGGACATGATGTAAAATTAGTAAAGGTTCAGTGTAGA
Source organism: Lamellibrachia satsuma (assembly GCA_033239005.1). Lineage (NCBI taxonomy): Eukaryota > Metazoa > Annelida > Polychaeta > Sabellida > Siboglinidae > Lamellibrachia > Lamellibrachia satsuma. The sequence continues at coordinate 9,500,650 of BSQZ01000008.1, forward strand.
TTGGACATCAGTAAGTACTTGTTCTCACAGAACAAGGCTTGGATGGCAAATCTTGTTAAACCTGCTGACGTAACGTCTACCTGCAGGAGTCGTCCATGGAGCAGCGGCAAGCCGGGCAGATGCTCATCCTTGATCACATCATGAAGGTCTACCGCGGTATGTCGACGAAGTTCAGGCCGCACGTAGCCGTCAATGGGGTTACGGTCGGCGTCCGGCAGGCCGAGTGTTTCGGCTTGCTCGGTACAAACGGGGCTGGCAAGACGTCCATCTTCAAGATGCTTGCCGGAGAGGTTCTCATGACGCGCGGGTCAGCGTACATCAACGGACATTCTATTACGAACGAAGTCAAAAAGGTAACTGACTTGATATGATAACAACATAATGATGATGATGATGATAATAATAACACTTATTATTATTAGTATAACAAAACATTTACTGTTATTAGTTTTATTATTATTACTATTACTAGCAAAAATTCACGTCCCCAGAACATGATAACTTGGTATTTCATACGTGACAATCATGATAGCAATGTTTACCAAATAGGTGATCGCTTTTATGAATATGGCTAGACGAAGTATTCGCCGCGCGCGCGGTTTCTGCAATTGTTGGAAGTTAACGTTTCATGTAATAAAATCCGCCCAGATGGCGCTACGTACTCTCAAACGGTTTACGTACCGAAGACTTAGCCGCGCGCGCGCTTGGTTTCTGCGAATGCTGAAAGTTAACGTTTTACGTAGCGAATTTTGATTTAACATAAACACCACCAAGTACCCTTGATATACAGGGTATTTCGAAAAAAATAAAGGTGTTACTTTTCATTCGTGGGATCGTAGATTAATCCCTGAAAATTTTGAACGGAATACATGGAATATATGAAATATGAGTTCGTGATTTAACACGTGGAAAATAGTTAAGCAGTAGCACATACGTGATTTTGTCCAGCAAAGTATCCAACAATGCTGTCAGCCTTTCATCGGTGACGTCACCACTTCTGTGTTTCTAGGCGGATTGCAAACGTGAAGTGTTGCTTTCCTCTTTATCCCGTAGACAAGTCGGAGTTGAGACTGGCATCGAAACGGGTCCTTGACCTTTGTTTTCCCTCTCCTTCCATCATCTCTCCCTCTCATTCTCCACTACCCTTTACAATCCTGCCAGCTAAATCTCTCTCCATGCAGTCCTCCATCGAAGTCGCGGTCTTCCCCTTATCCTTCTACCCTCCACTTTGAGCGCATCCGCCTTCTTCGTTACCCATTCCTCGTCCATTCTGCCCAGTCCACTTACATTATTATATAGTAATTCCGCAACAGCAATTGCGTTGGTCTCTGCAGGTGTATAAGGATGTAGGGTATTGCTGTGACGCAGAAGCATCGCTTGGTCACATGACGTGCAGGGAGATACTGCGCATGTACGGCCGGATACACGGACTCCACGGCAAGCAGCTGTGTAACGCAATTGAACAGTTGATACGACTCTTGCTACTCCAGAAAGTCAGTGACATGAAGTCTTCCAAGTTAAGGTAACTTCTAGGACATTGCGTGGTTAGGAACGATCATCATCGTCGTCGTCGCCTAGTTGTACGGAGCGGGTTCCGTGATAGTTGATGATCAAGTTTCTAAAGCTCATGAACTGTTATCCTGTTTTCAGAAGCAAGAAAACCTTTAACAAAACCGTACATACATATACAAGTCATACATACATGCATACACACTTACATATATACATACATGCATGCATACATACATACATACATACATACATACATACATACATACAAACATACATACATACATACATACATACTACTTCCGGCTACTTGGACTTGGTGCAGCGACTTGAATTTGGTGTAGATCATTTACAGAAATACGCGGAATATCAAATAGAATAAGTATTACTATTGCATATATAGTATACACAAACGTATTGTAGACATATATTAGGAAACAGGTTTTGTTAATTATTAGTCAGAGGGAGTATTTTAGAGTAAGTTAGTTTCGGATTCTGTCAGGGAATTCAGCGAGCGTTAATAGGGGTGTTTACAGTTCGAAAATTGAGATAACATAGTGAATAGTCAGTAACATTGAATATTGGTTAGAATAAGTATTAGTATTATACTTATATTGTTCACCAACTTCTTGTAGACATATATTAAAAAACCATTTTTGTTAACAGAGGTAGTATTTTTTTTTCCCGGATTCAAACTCAACGAGTGATAAAAGGGAGTTTGTTTACAGGTCATTCAACCCGTGCATCGAGCTATCGTTTACATTGGCTAATATATATATATATATAAGATAAAGTGATTTATTTATTTAAATTACATACATAAGGTAATATCTGACATAGTGGTAGTAAACGTTTTCGGTAAAAAGGAATTAACAGCAGGCTTTTAGCGTAAATTAGTACACACTGACTTCGTAGTTTTGTTACACAGTGTTCTCCGTATTCGCTAGGTGGCAGGATTTTGTTTCTCATGCGAGGTTAATAGAAGACACAGTTAATAAGTATATTAGCATAAAGTGTTCTTTTGATCACAAAACAGCCTTATTCAAGGCTAACGTAGCAAACTAATTAAAACTAAATTGTATGATGGCGCCGTGCAAACGGCAGTTAAAGGCTACAAGGCACTTAATTTGTGGCAGTTGCAGTAACTGGGTGGACTTCGTCAAGTCTGGGTGCGAGAAGTCCTGGGCTGAGGTCCAGGCAGATAGTTTTAGTTTTGAGTGTAGGGGATGCGCGAAGATGAAGGAACTAGAGGTGGAGTTGGAAGAGCTGAGGCTGCTCGTTGTGGCAACGGTGGGAAGGGAACAGGGGAGTTGTGCCAGTAGTTCCGGTGGGTGAACAGTAGACGATAAAGTGGGGAAATACACAAGAGATGCTAGGGAGAGCTCACCTCAGCCTGGGAGGAAGCTGAGAGGAGGGAAAGTGACATGTCATAGGGAGACAGGACGTAAGGAGACGGGAAGGAAAGGAACGGGAGGGAAGACAACCGGAGTGAAGGAGAGGGGAGACAGGAGAGGAGGGAAGGAGAAGGGAGTGGGGGAGACGGGAGGGAAGACAACCGGAGTGAAGGAGAGGGGAGTGGCGGAGACAGGAGGGAAGGAGAAGGGAGTGTGGGAGACGGGAGGGAAAACAACCGGAGTGAAGGAGAGGGGAGTAGGGGAGACAGGAGGGAAGGAGAAGGGAGTGGGGGAGACGGAAGGGAAAACAACCGGAGTGAAGGAGAGGGGAGTGGGAGAGACAAGAGCAAAGGAGTGGGATGTGGGGGAGACAGGAGGGAAGGGGTCAGGACAGAATGTGATGGAGGGGATCGAAAGGAAGAGTTATTCTGCAGCAGTGATAGAGGGGGTGAGGAAGAGAGCGAGGGTGTTTGTGGGGGATTCGATAGTTAGGAAGACCGACAGAGTCTTAAACAATGGAGATGATGTGGTGGTCTGCTTGCCTGGAGCCAAAATAGAGGCGATAACTGAGAGGGTAAAAAACATCGTAGGCTCGGGTAAGGGTGGATCTGTTTTAGTACACGTAGGGACAAATAACGTAGAGAGGAAGGTACAACTGCCATAGTTAGGAAATATAGGCAGTTGGTCAGAACACTAAAACAGACGCGGGTTGAGCAGGTAATGCTCTCATGGATTTACCTCTAATGGGCAGGAGGGGTCACAAATATCGAAATTGTCGGGGGATGGCAATTAACATGTTAGTCCAGAGGCTGTGTAGGGAAGAGGAAGTTGGATTTGTGGATTTATGGGGAAGTTTTGTTGGGAGGGCTGATATGTACATGAAGGATGGGCTTCATTTAAGTGGAAAGGGGGCGGCAGTATTCGCGGACAAACTTTCAGCAGCAGTAGATAGCGACTTGGGTACAATGACAAATATTTTTGGAAGTAAACATTCTTTAAACAAGAAGTACATGGGGTTACCTAGAGGTGTCTCAAGCAGAACAAGAGGCCACTAACACAGATAAACCAATATCAAATCATCCGAAAAACACCTCTGAAAAAAGTTATAGATGCGTATGTTTAAATGCAAGGAGCATAGTAAATAAGAAAAACGAATTAAACATTATGGTAGAAGATATTGACGCTCACATAATTGGTATAACTGAATCATGGGCCAACATAGATATAACAGATGCTGAATTAGGACTGACAGGATACGTAATGTTTAGGAAAGATCGAATAGGAAGAAGGGGCGGGGGAGTTATTTAATATGTTAAAGAATCTATTCAGGCTTATGAAATAAAACTAGAAAGGGAAGCAGATTGCGATGAAGCTGTTTGGTGCAAAATTGTTTCAGGAAATTAAAAATTAACTATTGGATTAGTTTACCGAAGTCCAAACATAAACGAAGAGGACAACACAAAAATAAAAACACTCTAAAGGAAGTTAGTAAAGGGGAATGTTTCATAATGGGAGATTTTAACCATGAACACATACAATGGAAATCTCTAGAGAGCACAGGGATTGAGGAGCAACAATTTCTATTTTTAATCCAGGATAGCCTTCTTACTCAGCACGTACTAGAACCAACCAGGGGAGAGAATGTATTAGATATAGTTTTGTCATCACAAAAAGAATTAGTGGACAATGTAAAAATATTTGAACCATTGGGTAATAGTGACCATAATCAAATACACTTTGACATCAATGTAAAATCAGAAAGTAAAAATAAGAAAACGTAAAACAGAAACTTCCACAAAGGTAACTACAAAGATATGAGAAAATACTTAGCAAAGCTAGATTGGAATAACATGCTGATGAATAAGACCGCAATTGAATGTAGGAATATTCTAAAATATGAAATTGAGAGTAGCATCGATAAATTTGTTCCCTTCCAAAAACAAGGAAAACGGTGTAGAAAGAAACACTTGTCAAAAGAGGCAATTAGAAAAATAATGCTAAAACAAACTATGTGGAGGGTTTATAGGCGTACCAGAAAGGAAGAAAATACAAAGAGGCACTTAATGCAGCTACAACTGAAATCAGACAATCTAAAAGAAGCTATGAGCAAAAACTGGCATGTAACATAAAAAATGACAGCAAGAGTTGTTATGCATATGTCAGGAGTAAACAAAACGTACAAGACAAGGTTGGACCTCTAGAAGACAGGGCTGGAAATATAATATCACAGGGGTTTTTAATGGCGGAAGACCTAAATGGTTACTTCAGTTCAGTGTTTACCAAAGAAGATATTTGTTCATTACCAGTTGCTGATGCTAAATTTCAGGGGGCTAAATCTGACTATTTAGGACCGTTAGTTGTAACTCCAGAATTGGTAGTTAAGAAAATAAAGGCAATGAAGGATAACAAATCACCAGGAGTGGATGGGATTCCTCCAAAATTACTAATGGAAACAGTAGATCAAATCAGTATACCACTTGCAAGAGTATTCAACTTGTCATTAAAAGAGGGAGTTGTTCTGTTTGAATGGAAAGAAGCAAACATCATATCATTATTTAAAAAGGGTTCGAGAAATAAGTCAGAGAATTACAGACCAGTGAGTTTAACGTCAGTGATTTGTAAATTATTAGAAAGGTTAATTAAAGACCATATGGTGGACTTCCTCGTTAAGCATAAATTATTAAATTCATCTCAACATGGATTCCTTAAAGCGAGATCATGCTTAACAAATATGTTATATTTTTTGGAAGAAATCACTAAGTGGATAGACGTGGGATCGCCAGTAGATATTATCTACTTAGATTTTCAGAAAGCTTTTGACAAAGTGCCACATCAAAGATTACTACTTAAATTAAAAGTCCATGGTATCGGGGATAGCATAACTGACTGGATAGAACAATGGCTGACTGAAAGAAGACAACGAGTTGTAGTAGATGGAGAAGTTTCAAATTGGAAATCGGTTTGGAGTGGAGTACCTCAAGGATCAGTATTAGGACCTATATTATTCTTAATTTATATCAATGTCTTGGACGACAGTATAACAAGTAACGTACTGAAATTTGCGGATGACACAAAACTGTTTAGAAAGGTTAATACTGATGGTGATAAAGAACATTTACAAAACGATCTAGACAGATTAGTGAAATGGTCTGAGAAATGGCAGATGCTGTTCAATTTTGGGAAATGTAAATGCCTACATGCAGGACATGGGAACTTGAATGTAAACTATAAAATGGGAGATACTGTTCTGGGTACTACTGTAAAAAAAAAGGACTTAGGAGTTACAATAAGCGCTGATATGAAAGTTTCAGAGCAGTGTGGTATTGCAGCTTCAAAGGGTAATCAAATTCTTGGATTGATTAGAAGAAACATAACATACAAGGGAAAAAAGTTAATTATACCTCTTTATAAAGCAATAGTTAGACCTCATTTAGAATACTGTATACAAGCATGGAGACCATATCGTAAGAACGATATAGATACGCTTGAACGCATACAAAGGAGAGCAACTAAAATGATTCCAGAACTTAGAGACCTTAGTTATGAAGAACGCCTGAAAGAATGTGGTTTAACAACTCTAGAGACACGGAGGTTAAGAGAAGATCAGATTGAAGTTTTTAAGATATTGAATGGGTATGAAAATATTGATAGAAATATGTTTTTCTCACTCAAGAAGGATAGCAGAACTAGAGGACATGAGGTAAAATTAGTAAAGGATCAATGTAGATTGGACATCAGGAAGCACTCGTTCTCACAGAGGACAATAAATGAATGGAACAAATTGTCTACAGATTGTGTAACTGCTAGCAGCGTGAATATGTTTAAAAACAAGGTTGACACATATCTCAGGAGGGCGGGTTATAAGTAGGTGAACATTGTTGGACTCTCGATAAGCCAATGGCTTCATTGTCCACTTGCCATCTGGGCCTTTGGCTTGGATGGCAACTCTTGTTAAATCTTATGCTTTGTAGTGTTGGTCAGTGGTCATTGATCTCTGATTAGTAATCAATGATTACTGATTGATCAACGGCATGGCTATAACCTGCCAATAAGTGTCTTTTCATGGGTGTAAAAGGGCGAACTTCCCATGTCTGTAAACAGTTGAAAATATCTTTGATGTTTCTACCTCTACTTCTAACACAGGATTGTTTCCTTACTCAACATGTCTCGGAACCAACCAGAGGTGGGAATGTGTTAGATTTAATTTTGTCTTCTCAAGATGAATTAGTTGACAATGTTAAAGTACACGAACCTTTGTGTTCAAGTGACCATAACCAAATCCATTTTAATATAAAAGTAAAAACAGGGAATACATATAAAAAACAATGGAGGAGGAACTTCAACAAAGGCAAATATAAAGTGATGAGAACATATCTAGCAAATATAGATTGGAATAACTTGCTGAAGAACAAGACAGCAACAGAATGCTGGACTTGTTTAAAATATGAGATTGAGGGCATTATTGAGAAATTTATTCCATTAAGAAAACAAGGGAAAAGATCCAGGAAAAAACACCTGTCAAAAGAAGCTATTAGAAAAATTGTAAGGAGTAAACAGAAAGTTCGAGATCAGGTCGGACCACTGGAAAACAACAGTGAAAACATAATTTCAGATGGGTTCCAAATGGCAGAGGTCCAGAATGAGTATTTCAGCTCAGTTTTTACCACAGAAGATATCAGCTCAATTCCAGTTCCATTGACTAAATTTGAGGGCAATAAATCAGAACATTTAGGGCAGTTATTTGTAACTCCTGAAATGATAGCAAAGAAAATTAAGAAGATGAAAGATAATAAATCACCTGGAGTTGATGGGATACCACCAAAATTGCTAACGGAAATTGTTGATCAAATTAGTACACCACTTGCAAACTTATTTAACTTGTCACTAGAAGAAGGAATAGTTCCTTCAGAATTGAAATAAGCAAACATTACGCCGCTATTTAAGAAGGGATCGAGGAAGAAGCCAGAAAATTACAGACCAGTGAGTTTAACATCAGTTGTATGTAAATTACTCGAAACATTAATTAGAGACCACATGGTGGAATTCCTCATAAAACATAAATTAATAAATACATCTCAACATGGATTCCTAAAAGCAAAGTCATGTCTAACCAATCTCTTTTGTTTTTTAGAAGAAATTACAAAGTGGGTAGATGACGGGTCACCAGTGGATGTTGTCTACTTAGATTTTCAGAAAGCTTTCGATAAAGTGCCACATCAAAGATTATTACATAAACTAAAAGCCCATGGTATATTCAATGATGTAATCAACTGGATAGAAAAATGGCTTACACACAGAAGACCGAGAGTAATAGTAGATGGTAAGATTTCAAACTGGAAATCTATTTTGAGTGGGGTACCACAGGGATCAGTGTTAGGCCCTGTACTGTTTTTAATATATATAAATGATTTGGAGGATGACATATCTAGCAAAGTACTCAAATTTGCAGATGACACAAAAGTATTCAGAAAGGTTACTAATGATACAGATAAACAAAGTTTACAGGATGATCTAGACAAATTAGTTAAATGGTCAGAAAAATGGCAAATGTTATTCAATTTTGGGAAGTGTAAATGTATACACATAGGACATGGAAATATGGACGAGGAATATAAAATGGGGGACGCTGTACTAGGTAGAACCACACAAGAAAAGGATTTAGGAGTAACATTTAATGCTGACATGAAAGTTTCAGAGCAATGTGGGATTGCTGCTTCGAAAGGATATCAAATTCTAGGGCTAATTAGGAGAACTATCACGTATAAGGAGAAACATCTAATTGTACCCCTGTACAAAGCAATAGTTAGACCACATTTGGAATATTGTATTCAAGCATGGGGGCCATATCGTAAAAAAGACATAGATAAGCTAGAAAGAATACAACGAAGAGCAACTAAGATGATTCCAGGATTAAGAGACCTTAGTTACGAAAGTCGCTTATTACAATGTGGTTTGACAACATTAGAGACCAGGAGACTAAGAGGAGACCAAATAGAAGTGTTTAAAATAGTGAACGGTTATGAGGATGTTGATAGGAATATGTTCTTCAAACTTAAAGAAGGCAGCAGAACCAGAGGACACAAAGCAGCATTAGTTAAGGAGCAGTGTAGGTTGGATATGAGAAAGTACTCTTTCTCACAGAGGGTGATAAATGAATGGAACAAACTGCCAAGTGATTGTGTTAATGCTAGTAGTGTGAATATGTTTAAAAATAGAATTGACAGATATCTGATAAGGGCGGGCTACACATAGATGAGAAAATTGTTGGACTCTCGATAAGCCAATGGCTTCCTTGTCCACTTGCCATCTGGAACTTGTTGTTAGAGATGGCAATCTTGTTAAATCTTGTTAAATACGTACTTAAATACATCATATATGCACGCATGCAAGCACGCTCGCACGCACACACACACATACACACACAAACACACACACACACACACTCACACACACACACACACACACACACACACACACACACACACGCGCGCGCACGCACGCACGCACGCACACACTGATAACCAAGTTACTACTGTAACTGTATAATGATCACGGTTGTTGTGCCCAGCGGTGGAAACAGGAGGAACTTGGACATGGCCGTCGCGATGATCGGCAACCCGCTCGTTGTGCTGTTGGACAAGCCGACGACTGGCATGGACCTAATAGCTCGCCGACGAACCTGGGACGTGATTGCCGAGTGCAAGGAGAACGGCGTTACGGTCATGCTCTCGTCTCACTGGTGACTGTCTCGCCGCGATGCTCATGCTAAATCAATAGCGTTGTGTTCGGCTACTTAGTATTTATTTATTTTCAGTGTGCGGTCGGGTGTGTGTCCATGCCTCCGTGCGTGTATACGAGACTGCCTGTCTGTGTATGTATGTTGTTTGAGAAAGTCCATTGTTGGTCGTATATTGATTGGGAGAGTCCTTTGTTGGTCGTATATCAATTAGGAGAGTCCTTTGTTAGTCGTATGTTGATTGGGAGAGTTCATTGTTGGTCGTATGTTGATTGGGAGAGTCCTTTGTTGGTCGTATGTCGATTGGGAGAGTCCTTTGTTGGTCGTATGTTGATTGGGAGAGTCCTTTGTTGGTCGTATATCGATTGGGAGAGTCCTTTGTTGGTCGTATGTTGATTGGGAGAGTTCATTGTTGGTCGTATGTCGATTGGGAGAGTTCATTGTTGGTCGTATGTTGATTGGGAGAGTCCTTTGTTGGTCGTATGTCGATTGGGAGAGTCCTTTGTTGGTCGTATGTTGATTGGGAGAGTCCATTGTTGGTCGTATGTCGATTGGGAGAGTCCATTGTTGGTCGGATGTTGATTGGGAGAGTCCTTTGTTGGTCGTATATTGAATGGGAGAGTCCATTGCTGGACGTATGTTGATTGGGATTGGGATTTTTCAACGTATGTCAACTGGGAATGTATAGTGTTGGTCGTATGTTGTTGTGAGTTTCCATTTTTGATCGTATGTAAATTGGGAGCATCAACTGTTAGTAGCATGTTAATTGTTGATGGTATGTTGACTGGAAATGTTCGTGGTCTGCAGCTTGGAAGAGTGCGAGGCGCTGTGTTCACGTCTCGCCATCATGACCAACGGCAAATTCCGCTGTCTCGGCACTCCGCGACATCTGAAGAATAAGTTCGGCGGCGGACACACGCTCAACGTTCTCGTACGAAGCACCGGTAAACCGTCGAACGTCGACGAACTGAAGGCATACATCACTGCTACGTTCCCGGGCAGTAGGCAGATGGACAAGCGACAGACGCAGTTGACGTACGAACTGTCGCCGGACGTCGCGTTGTCGGAAGCCGTTAATGCGATCGAGAAGATTAAGTCACAGTATGACATTGAGTATTACTATGTCAAACAAACGACGCTCGAAGAGATTTTCTTCATCTTTGCGAGACGTAGCAACGCGAAGACGTCGGACTAACGGAACATATTTATTGAAGCCTTCAAGGCAAGGTATTGAAGATATGTTGACTCAACCAGTTTGACAACTTGTATTTTTAATATAGTAATACTGAATATTCGCTATGTTGTTAGTTGTTTGTGCAGTCGAAAGTTGGATCACGACACGAACAACCTGATATTATTTGTTTATGTGTACCGACAATGGAAACATTATAAACGAAGGCTGAATGGGCTGGTCACTAACGAATGCATTGATGTAGGTTATTTCAACGCGGGTCAATTAGTTGAATGTACTTGAATGCACATATGTAAAATGATTCATCAGTAACAGATGTTGGCCAACACTTTTCACTGGAAATAATCCACAACCACTAATAACGTTCAGGGTGTCAATATGGTGTCAGCACTTTATATTTTCTGACATACAATATGTTGGCCAACACTTTTCACTGGAATTAACCCACAGCTAAAAATAACGTTCAGGGTGTCAATATGGTGTCAGTACTTTATATTTTCTGACATACAATATGTTGGCCAACACTTTTCACTGGAATTAACCCACAGCTAAAAATAACGTTCAGGGTGTAAATATGGTGTCAGTACTTTATATTTTCTGACATAGCAATACGTTGACCAACACTTTTCACTGGAATTAATCCATAGCTACGAATAACGTTCAGGGTGACTAATGGTATCAGTACTTTACATTTTCTTACATAACAGTATGTGAAGTGGTGGGTATAACCGGTGTCTTGTTCAACAAGGTACGTCGCTAAGTAATGCCCAGTATGACTGTGTTTTTTGTTGGTTTCAGACATACGAGGTAGTATTCTGTCAATAGTGGTCGTGTCCACGTTCATATGGGGTCGTAGAGGTCGTATCTACGATCCACATAGACAACGTTCATAAGGGGTCGTATCCATCAGGGGTACGTATAATCCCAGCATATATTGGGATGCTCGAGACAAAACTAACATGACTAATGAGAAAGAAATCAACAAACACCTTCGGGTGTGCACCCCTTTTTATTGCGTGATAAGAACGGTATGCAAAGTAAACGATGAATGGGTGTATCTTCATCGCGCCAGAGGTTCCAAGGATGCGACGATGGGTTTACGGGGATTTCTCCCGCACCAGAGGCCCAGAGCTTGCGGTGTGTAACCACGCCAGAGGCTCATTAGATGAAAGAATGATACAGATACCCTCTTTCAAGGCCCTAAGCCAATCGAACATGCGACAATCGCTAGCGACTAAATTAGTGCCAAGTGTCTTTGTAAAATCGTTCGTCGGTATGACGTTACATAGAAATAGTAAATAGGCGACTGATTATTGTCGGCACACGTTAGATAGAGGATTAGGTTCTGCACGATGTTATTTTTGTGACCTTCCAACCTTCTAGGTCAATAACCAGACGGATGCCACCCTGGCACCCTTGATCGTTTTTTATTAAACCCATTAATATGCAAATTAGTCATCGCCATTAAAATATATACTGCTTTCCTGGATATATAGAATTGTAAACATCCAAACCATTAAAATGAGGTGTCCAAACATATGTTTTCAGGGTATCTTGTTATGAAGGCGTCAATGAACAAATCATAGTATGCAAATTTGTCGCATGAATATAAAATTAGCTCTGACCACTATTTATATCTCTTCGTCACAATCTCGCAAACGGGATATCTTAATCCATGTTTTCGGGGTCGCTAATTTCAACTATGCTACATAGAAGAGTTTATATAAATTTAATACACAGATATGCAAATCAGCAGACGCTGTTTAATAATTCCGAAAATTTATGTGGTTAGGTGTAGACGGCATGATGTCACAATGGCAGACGTGGGTTAAAAAACATTGACGATCGTTATCGAATAACATATTACGTCTTTCGCGTTTCCTTGTTTTGACCCTTGGAGGTGGTTGCTAAGGGAAAGAGAGACGTGATGTATTCATCATGATGGATTTCGTCCGGGCTGAACGCGATGACAGGCCGTTGCGTCTTTGGGTTGTGACAGAAATGCTCCCATACTTCTACGCCGCCACACACAAAAACTACGCTAGACATGGGCTGTGCTACCTTCGCTCGACAGAGAGGCTTCATGGCGACATTGTTGAAAGGTTCATGAAGGGAGATCATGTAACGTGTCACAAGAAATGTTTATGGAAAGGCATCTTGTTGGATATGTACATAGAGTCAACTTTCATGCGCTACGATCATGGCCCACATGGAATAGTTGGAATTAAGATGAAACCATCTGCACTGAAGAAATGGGCATGTACGTGTAGTCAGATTGTCCATGATCATATATTTCGGAGTGTCACACGATAATAGAGGTGACTACTCACAAGGAAGAGAAGCCATCTCGTATACAATCGGATGAGGAGGACAGAGAAAAAATAAGGGAAAAGCTCAAGTCCTGCATCGACCCTCTCGATCCGGCCAATCATCCGGACAGGGTCATCAACATTGTCACTGGGAGAAATGGGCCATAGAAGGTGACTGCGCCAAAGGCGGTTGGAATAGGAAAAACTCAGATGCGTTTCTATGAAGAAACCTGGCACTTGCGTGTGGAAGCTACTGCAGTATCGATATTAATATAATCTTCTCGAAGGTGACATGAATGCATCAATCTCGCGACATTAAGCTAAGTGACGTTCTACAGTATGAGCTTGCACCGGTGCCGGCATAGATGTTCGCAGAGATATGAGAATAGCAAAGACAAAGGCGACAATGAAGAAGAATCTCCAGGTAGAAACTCCGTCGATACTGGCTTCACAGCCTGATGTTACCATCAGTAATGGCTGTACAATCCTCTGGGTCATTCACTAGCCTAAAGTAGGAACTGTGCGAGGCTTTGTGAACTGAAAATAAGGTTCAGCTGGTTGAAATAATTTGTCATCATTTGATCGCTGAAGTTGAATCACTTCCACACAACCAGCCTCAGAAGACTCCTCAACATGAAGTGGCAGGACAAGATCCCGGACACTAAGGTCTTTACTCAAGCAGGCCTACCGAGCATCCACACCATCCTGATGTAGTCTCAGTTTCGCCACCAAGCGAACTCTGTCGCATCCTTGATGAAGGACCAAACAATGGAAGAGACACATACCTTTTCGAAAGGTCGGGTTCTTTTTCCAAGCTGATAATGGCTTTATTGTTCTTCACGTAGGCGGCGAGGATCTCGCCGACGCACCCGATCGGGTGGTCGACGATGCGATTGTCGAAGAAGGTGGCATTCGTCAGGAGTTCGCACACCCACGCCAAATTAGGTGTTTGGGCGATGGCCCACTGCAATATGTCGGTCTCTTGGATGCGACGAAGTCGGCGTGGTGCGGGATCAAACTGGGTTTGTCCATTTAACGTCCGCAACAATTACAAGACACGATAGTACTTGTCCCTTCCCATTTGCCTTTTCCTCAGCAAGAAGCCGTAACTCAGGTTGATCTTGAACGCGATGGTCGGCCGGTGACTGTACCTCGTATGAACGGATCATATTGCCACGCACGTGCTTGTGGTGGACCAGTAATCGCAGACGACCTCTTGCAGGTCAGCCAGTAAATCGTCGGCTAACAGAATAAGGCTAGGTGCTTCCATGGGATCTTCGACGATGTCCGCCAGAGAAACCGACAGTCTCGATCGTTTCGTTAACGGTGCTGCATCGCCTCATCGTCTCTCGTGTCTGAGCAGCTCCGATCGTACGTCGGTCGAGTTTCCGCACGTCGAGCAAACGTGGTCTTCGTTGCGACATGCGGTTCTTGTGTGTCTGACCAGATTGCTTCGTCCACAGAACGAGCGTCCGCACGTCGCGCAAACATGTGCCTTATCGTCGATAGATGGCGGCGCTGTAGATGCCCAAGTGGTCAATGTGGTTGTAAATGTGTGATCGTTGTTGGATGACACCTTTGTCGATACGTGACTGTTTCGGTGATGTTGTAGATGGGGCAACTTTGATAGACCGCCCAGCAGTGTCGACAAACGTACAATCGCATGGTTCCCTATGATGAGAGGGCGTCACAACGAGGACGCCCATTAAATATAGAACTAACTAATTAGTAGTGAATAGTGTTCAAGTGTGACGTAAGGAACAACCATTGAGTAGGGTGAGACTAACTAATGATGTTTCAAGTGGGACATCATTAAAGTGCTAACTAATGACTAATGAATATATATTTCAAGTGTGGAGAAGAAGAATATGTTTCAAGCGAGTGTGTGGGGCATCAGAAAGAATAATCATCTTGCCTTTCAAGATTGGATAGGGTGAATTTGGGATATATGAAAGAACATACTTTTTTCTTTCAAATGTGTGATGTTGACCTCTTCTATATATTTTCCCTTCATCTGTACCTTAGCTTGTTGTGTACTGTTCACCTTTAGTAGTTTTGTTTTATGTATGTTTATTTTCAAGCCTGTCTTTTCTGCTTCCTGCGTCAATTTGCTGGACTTCTTTTGCATTGTGTTTGTGTGTATCTGATAGTAGGCAGATGTCGTCTGCACAATCTATATCATCCAACTGTTTAGTGAATGTCCACTGGATGCAATTGTGGCCCAATTTAGCAGTCTCTCTCATTATCTAGTCTATCACCATGATAACAATTAATGGTGATAGGATGCACCGCTGTCTTAGGCCAAACCTTTACTTCAAATGTCTCACACACTTTTCCATTATGCATAACGTGGTAGGTGGAGTTTTCGTACATTTGCTGGATTAGTGTCATAAACTTTGCTGATATTCCATAGTGATGTATTAGCATACAAATAAACTTTGTCGAAGTCTATGAATTTAATATATAGGGGTAACTGCCACTCAATTGATTGCTCTATTATTATTCTCAGTGTAGCAATATTATTCTCAGTGTAGCAATATTATTCTCAGTGTAGCAATATGACCAGTGCACGATTTGTTTTTTCCGAAAACCAGTTTGTTCTTCACGTAGCTTTTCCATTTTCCTTTGAGTGTGTCCAATAATACGCGTGTGAAGAATTTACTTGGTACGCATAGGAGTGCGATTCCTCTCCAGTTCTTGCACATTCTCAAATCACCTTTCTTTGGCAGTTTTAAAAGGAATCTGTTTTCCATTCTGTTGGGACTTTCTCTTGTTCACAAGTCTTCAGGGCTGGATAGTGCAACGTATTTGTTTTTGTTATCTGGTCTGATTTCAGAGCCTCTGGTCGCATGCTGTCTGTTCCTGGCATCTTTCCGTCCTTCAACATCGTCAGTGCTCTACTCATTTCAGTCTTTGAAGGTAGATTTGTGTTAATAACTTTCTGCTATTGGTATGCCTGGTCTTTCTGCTGGTGGGTCTCTGTTGAGGATTTCTTTGAAGTGTTCTTCCCATGTTGATCTTTGCATCGCTTCCTTTTTTATGGTTCTTCCTTCCTTGTCTTTCACTGGTATTGAAGTATTTCTTCTTTTCCCCGCTAGTGTTCTTGTTATATCATAGAGTTCCTTCATGTTTATTCTGTGCGCTGCCATTTTAGCTTGTGCTGCTGGGTCATTGATGTAGTTTTGCCTGTCTTTTCTTGCGCTATACTTGACTGCTTCGTGTTTCTCTTCTACTGTCTTGCATCGATTAACCATTTGCTTCATTTGTTTCCTTTATTTGATCAGCACCCATGTTGCTGTTGATAGCCACAACTTACGTTTGCTCTCTGTTTTGCCTTGAACTTCTTTGCATGTTTTTTTCTCCAGATTTCTTGTAGTGTGGCCCAAAAAATATCTATGGAATCCTCTGTCATATACTCCAGGGCTTCAAACCTGTTTCTCACAGCACAGTTGAACTGAGTTGAGTTTATTTATTTTGAATTTAGCTTTCGGACATTGTATAGTTGCTGTGGTATATTTGCGGTGTCTGCGTATTTCTTTAGTTTTGTTCTCACAGTTCTCAATAGGAGGTGGTGGTCTGATGTTAAATATGTTTCTCGCTTTACTCGTGTGTCCAGAAGACTTCTACTGCATTTCCTGCGTATGTTTATGTGGTCGATCTGGTTCTCTGTTTTCCCATCTGGTGAGACCCACGTGGCTTTGTGAATTGTTTCGTGTGGGAAGACACTGCCACCAACAGTTTTTCGTTCATGGTTTCAAATCCATGTTTACCCATTATGTCTTCCCTGCCTGTGTTGTCTGAACCCACTTTTGAATTTGTTTATAACGTCGTTAAAACGGGCAGAGATGAAGCTGAAACAGAGAGGAAAAGGTAGAATACACAGCAAATATTAGCATTAATATATACAATTTTAAAATGATTAACTGAGTGCAACAGAACAGACAAATGAAGACATGTAATCAGTGTTGAAAGTATGTTATATATAATATAATAATAATATAAAATACTAATATTGCGCCAAAATCCTCGTCAGACCCAAGCTCGGCAGCGCACCAAAACAAATATACGTGGTCGAAAGTCGCCTACTTCAACTTTTGGTCGCGTAACTTTGTAAGAAGCAACAAATCACCTCTGCTGGTTGTTACGTTTTTCATTATTATTGTTACTAACAAAACTGTCCATCCTCCGTACGAGATAACTTGGCAGTTCGTGTTTCAGGATACGCAACAACACAACATTATCACACAGATGTACACATCTATGCCTTGGTAGTTGGTGCTTTCCGAATTTAGAGACTGTGACGTAACACTAGTAACGTGTAGCGACGCCTTGCCTTTGTATGACGTAACTTTGGACAATCGAAGAAAATACGCAGAAAATTGTCAACAATTCTTGCGGACTGTTGTACATAGTAATTACAAAGGGTAATTCGATTATTCGTAGAAAGGTTATTAGCGCGGTGAATTTCAAAAAAGATAAAACGGTGACGACCCAATCGTGGGGTCGTATCGCAAACCCGGAAAGTTTGGCACCCTAGATGTCAAGCGTCTAGGAAGAGTAGCACAACATACATACAAACATAGACACAGGGTGAATTGTAACAAGATTTATAAAGTGATGCACTCCGCTAGACCATAGTACAGGGTATTCTTTGTACCGGGGGGAGGGTTATTGTATCTAATATTGTAACATTTATTATAAAGGAAAACACATTATATTTTTATTGCATTGATAAGATTTGTGATTTTTATTATTGTTACTAATGTGTAAGTGCAATAATGTGCCCTACCCTTTTAAGAATTATCTCTTCACGTATCATTCATAATCATTACATCGTTATCATCAGTAAGTTCTTCAATATATATATATATATATATATATATATATATATATATATATATATATATATATATATATATATATAGAGATTCTTTGTCTTAATCACGATTCCTAGATATAGTAAAGATATTTTATAATATTATAGTCAACATCTTATCGGTGTGAACATTTAACATCAAGAAGCGTGGCAGATTCTTAAGGAGCACATATATCAGTATAATATATATATATATATATATATATATATATATATATATATATATATATATATATATATATATATATATATATATATATATATATAGGAATACCGATATATGTGCTCCTTAAGAATCTGCCACGCTTCTTGATGTTAAATGTTCACACCGATAAGATGTTGACTATAATATTATAAAATATCTTTACTATATCTAGGAATCGTGATTAAGACAAAGAATCTGGAGGAAGAAAGGTCAAAAGGTAAGAATTGTGTGGTGTTACGCGTTTAACTGATAAATAGTTATGTTCCGTGTGTGGTTGTGTGTTTGTTTGTATGTGTTTGTATGTGTTTGTGTGTAGGGGAATTGTGTGTGTGTGTGTGTTTGTGTGTGTGTGTGTGTGTGTGTGTGTGTGTGTGTGTGTGTGTGTGTGAGAGAGAGTGTGTGTGTATGTGTGTGCGTGCGCGGGCTTGTGTATGTGCGTGCGCGTGTGCGTGTGGGTATGTGTGTGCGAGTTTGCGTATGGATGCGTGTGTGCGAGTGTGTGTTTGCGTGAATATGCCTGCATATACGTGTGCATGTGTCGGTGCGTATAAGTGTGTGTGCGTGTGTGTGCGTGTGTGTGTACTTGTATGTATCGGTATGTGTGTGTGTGTGCATGCATATGTATATGGGTATGCCTGTGTGTGTCCGCGTCCTTGCGCGTGTGCATGTGCGTATGTGTGTGCGTGTGTGTTTGTGAGTGCGTATGTGTATGTGCGTGCATATGCGTGTGCGTGTGTGGGTGTGTTTAAGTAAGTGCGTGCATATCCGTGTGCATATGTGTGCGTGAGTGTGTGCGTATGTGCGTGTGTGTAATTTAATTAAATAAATATATACGTTTATTGCCCCAAGCCTGGTGAGTGTGTGTGTATGTGTGTGTGTGTGTGTGTGTGTGTGTGTGTGTGTGTGTGTGTGTGTGTGTGTGTGTGTGTGTGTGTGTGTGTGTGTGTGTGTGTGTGTGTGTGTGTGTGTGTGTGTGTGTGTGTGTGTGTGTGTGTGTGTGTGTGTGTGTGTGTGTGTGTGTGTGTGTGTGTGTGTGTGTGTGTGTGTGTGTGTGTTACCTGAGTGAGTGAATGAGTACGTGTATCCGAACGTTTTGGTGTGGACCATATTCATGTGAAAAGAACATTGTTATAATGTTTGTTTTTACTTAATATTCAATACTAAATACTACAATTTACTGCATACCGTGTTATGAGTTGTCCTTTGATATCATAACGCAATTTTATTTATTAGAGAGGTTTGGCTTGGCTACCAATATCAAGAAAGGTGGGCTGTGTGTTTGTAACGTGTATCAGTAGTGGTGGTCTGTCTATTTTCATAACAAAATATCCATAGAGTTGGTCTTTGTATTCAAAGCCAATATAAATATAAAGTCTTTATAGCTATATATCACTATAGTTGGGTATTCACAACCAATATCAGTGGAGTTTGAACCATTTCAAAAGCGACCGATAACGCGCGTTGGCGAAGACACGCGATTGTTCGAACGCTTTGCGTGTTTTCTGTGATTGTTGTGATTTACGTAATCTACATCAAATGTCCGCATCAGTTCCTTCGAATGGTAGAAATGATCCGTGAAACCGGCGCAGCGGGATATTTACAAATGTAGGAACGAAATGTATGCTCAATTTATATAACGGGAATGACATTGTTTGTTGCTTTTACCCGAGTGTAACCAGCCATTTAAAATATATCGTTTCTGTGACACTCGTGATGTCATATGGCTGGTAACACTCTCTGTCGCTGCGCCTATGGTCTGGAATGAATATCCTATCATTTTGAAAACATCTGAAACAATAGCTATATTCTGAAAAAAACCTCAACACAAATTTATTCAAAATTGCATTTCCACCATAAATCATCGGTTGTCCCTCGTTGTGATAACAACTTTTGAGCGTCCCTGTTTACTATTATTCTTAATGATTCTGTTTTGTTGCGCCTCTGAGTTCATGCTCCTGAGGATATAGGCGCCATGTAAGATAATTATTATTATTGTTAATTAAGTTAGTAGCTGCAACCCTTCTTAGTGTTAAATGTACACACCATTAAGATTTTGATAATAATATTATAAAATGTCTTTATTATATCAACGAAACGTGATTAAGACAAAGAATCTGGAAGAAGAAAGGTCATAATCGTATGGTGTTTCACGTTTAACATAAATATAGTTCTGTTTCGCGTGTTTGTATGTGTGTGTGTGTGTATGTGTGTGCGCACGTGTGTGTGTGTGGGGGGGGGGTTTGGGTAGGTGGGCGGGCAGGTTTCGGTGCCTTAGTGAGTGATTGAGTACGTGCATGCGTGCATTTGGGTGTGGATATTTATGTGAAAAAACCTTGTTGTGATGTTTGCTTTGAGTTAATATCGAGCACTAAACGCTACACTCTGCTATCTCAACTGCATACCATCGTGTTATGAATTGCCCTTTGATATCATAACGCAATTGTGTTTATTAGAGAGGTTTCTGCGGTGTATTCGCAACCGATATCAGTATAGTTGGGCAGTGTTTGCAACTAGTATAACTAATGTTGGCTTGTGTGTTTTCAACAAACATCGATACGGGTGGTCTGTGTATTCAAAACCTATACCACGATAATATATTCACAACCAATATTAATGGAGTTCGGGTGTGTATTGACAACCAATATCAATACAGTTGACTTGTGATATCGAAATTTATCTATGTTGTTGCTTTTAGGAAACGTCACGGAGACAAAGCAGTTGATGGAAAGATGGACGCAGGGTCAGTGCTAGAAATATTAAATTTGTAAACAAAATAGGCACGAAATGTGTGCACATGAACATATGCGTGCGTATTGGTCGACTTTCCATTGGTTTCGTGAATAATGCAAATGAAAAGCGCTTGGTAACCTAATAGGAACATAGCTGTGTTACAATGATTTATTTTTGCAAAGTAAGATAATTCTTGAAATTCAAAAAAAAGTAAGCAGGTACATCAACTGTAATCCCGTATTTAAGAATTATTTGTAAATCATACTCGTACTGCTGTGCAGACTGTCTGCCACCTCGGTTACACCACGACCAGATAGTGATGCTGGAGAAAGAGCGGGCCTTGTTGATTGAGGTACACACCTGCAGTGTGCTCAGAGTTCACCTGCAGAATAAAGATACTCGCATGGTCTACATGGTGCAGTTCGCTAGTTCCGACTCGGGCAACAACTCCGTGTACATCAGCCACACTGGTCAGACCGTCCGTCGTCTGGCGACATCTGCAGCAGACTGCAGCGCGAGGAGACAGCTTTGGCTGTCGTGGGACAGCGGCGTCGTGGCGGGCGGGGAAGGACTCAACCCGGGGAAGAAAGAACTCGTCCGACTGACGCAAACACGCGAAACGTGTGACATCGTATCCATGGCAAATCTGGTGACAACAGCAAACGAAACAAATGCCGATTTCACCATCATCCCTGCCACCGCGTTCAGAAGAACTGATCGACCGCTCGTTGCGCAAAGGCGTTTGTCCAAACAAGCTCGTCTAGTTTAAAAAACAGCCAAACTCGACTTAACTGGCGTGTTTAGTCGTGAACGCTGTGTCATGCACAGGGTTAACAAAATCATGATTTTTTAAAATAAAAATATCGGATTTATTTGATTTAAATCGGATTTTTATTATTTATTTGATTTTTTAAATCTGTTATATAGACATTTAAATATATGTTTGTATTTATAAACTCTATCAATCGTGTTCTATTCAAATCGATTTGGGTACATGATTTTTGCTGATATAAAGACATTAGACAATGTCCACCAGGTCTCACCCCCTGTAGTTGCATAATATATCTTGGAAAGGAAAGCATGCTGTGTGTCTGAGGCTGTAGCAGTGCTAATTATTGTTTGCTTAGAGGGTGGATTAGCACCTGACCAGGGCTATGTGTACTCTGTGTACTCTAAGAGTCTCCAACCAGACTGCAAACTGGTACAGTATTAAACAATTGTAGCCCAGACTGTCTTACTTGAGTCAACATACTGAATTGGTAACAACTGGCACAAACTCTAGGTGGACTTTAACTCAGGGCTTCTGATTTGAAAAGAGCCTTGCTCTGGAAGACAAGTGTGTGTGGCTTCACAGCATTCAGAAAGGGAATAGCTCAAACACACGCAATATCGTAAAATATTTGACTGTCAGGCTATCTGGTGTCAATACAGCTACACAAGTGTGCGCACTTTGTGCTTTTGTATTAAAAAACATACAAAACTTTGTTGATCTCGATGCTTATAAACAATTATTTGTGTTAAATTCATATAAATCAGCGATTAAAAAAGCTACAGTAAAAAAATGATTTAAATCAAACAACCCTGGTCATGCAGCAAGTGGATATCGTGTGCTGATTGCTACTAATGGCTGTCAGCATATTTTAATATTCGACGGAAACCTACATAAGCTGTAAATCGAGGAATTTTACGGAACTGTGAATTCGATATTGAAAAACACATTTTGTCATGTCTGTAAAATAGCATTCATTCATATTTTGTTATTTAATTTATTTGTACCAATATTCAGAGAAGCATATTAATTACTGCGCACACGGTTTATAAAGTACTGAAACATAACATGTTACAATACATGTGAGGAAAATCTTTGAATAAATAATGTTGTTAAGTTGATTGATTTATTCACATTTCATTCCTGCAGTGTCGGCGCAGTTGAAAGTGGCGCCGGTCGTCAGTGTGGAAGAATCCGTCCGTCTCAGTGACTCCAACAACAACACCTGCATACAACTCGGGAATGGTCACGTGTTCTCGCAGGAGAAGAGGAAGTGGGTGCCAAACATCCCGGATAGGTGCTGGCTGCCGGCAGTAACCATTGAGACGTGCGGCATGGACAAGTGCGGAAATGCAACTCGCCGACCGTGCGCTTTGTGAAGTTTCAGGAGGACTGGGAGGTCTGCGAGATTACAGTTGAGTAAACAGAAACTGACTAAGGTGTTGAGATGTTGTGCGAACTGATTGAGTTACCCGCGTCGCAAGAACGTCATTTGTCATACCCATATATGTTCGCTCTCGTAGTTCCTCTTAAGGGGTACGACCGACTAATTACTGAAATACTGCACTGTTGAACAGTTGTTCCTTCCCACTGCTCTCTATCGACAGCTTTCCACCTCACCGTCATTCGCCTTTCTCGCGTCCTTCTTCACGCAGTCTTTCCATCTTATCTGTCGTATGTTCCTGCGGCCTCGCTGTTTCACCGGCTCTGCTCAATTTCGTAGTTGGCCACATTCGCACAAAGTGACCATTTTCGTCTTTCTTAATGATGTTCTCGAAATCTCGCAGCGTCTCTTGTAGCTGCTGTCTCGGCGCCACTACATAAAAACCATACAGGAATGCCGGCGTTGCACAATCTCTCAACACTTTCCCTTCAACGTTGTTGACACTTTCTGTCCATCACGACTCCCTCTATTTTCCTCAATGCATTCGCTCCATATTGTTTCCGACGAAGTTCTTCTTCCTCCTTAAGCCCATCCTCGGTAACTAATCCACCAAGGTAAACAAAACCACATTGGATGGTTGAGGGAGGGAGGGACGGAAGGTGCTATGGTGGGGCCGATGGTTGAAAGGTGGAGGAGAGAAAGAGGGTGAATAAGGGAGAGATGGAGGGAGTGAAGGAAGGACGGAATGAGGGAGGTGGGAGAGAAATAAAAAGGAGGGAACGAGGAAGGGAGGGATGGAGTAAGGGAAGGAAGTGAGGGAGATAGGCTGCGTGGGAGGGTGTGGGGAAGGAGAGAGGGAGGGATGGGAGTGAGGAAGGGATGGAAGGAGGGGATAGAGGCAGGGAGGGAGGGAGGGAGGTAACGAGGGGGAGAGGCAGGGATGGAGGGTGTGGAGGGAGAGAGGGGGAAGTTAGGGAGGGAGGCAGCTTATGTTTCATGATGAACACGTACTCAACGGGTATTGTGAGAAAAGCAAGAGATAATTTAATTGTTGTCAAATAATTTTAGAAGTTGAATATCGCCTCGACCCCAAATACCCACTCGATAATTTAATGCGATGTCTCATTTTTGCTGTTGACCGAATGTTTTTTGTAGCACGATTGGTTTGAATAATACAAGGCAATTTAGCGTTTATTAAAGGTGCCCTTTGAATAAGTGTTGGTAAAGATGTACAATTTCTCATTATGATATTGTATCGAGCGAACCCAAACCTTCTTCTGGCAAGTGTGTATGTCACTGCTTGCCGGATACCGGTTTTGAACATACAATGAGTGGGTAATAGTTATATGAATAAATTACACTAATGACAAAATTACAAGCAATTACATTGACACGATCTAGTTCGCAATTTGATAATAAATAAATGTTTTTTTCAAACGAACAACTTGATTTGGACGGAATCATAGATGAGTATGATAACGATAATTTATTAATTTCTTTTCTCATAACTGTTTGACACGGTGTTTCATTTGAATCACTTTTGGTTTGGGATAGGTTATATTGTATCGGTGATTTTAATTACGGTATGTTTCGTTTTGTGTAAAGCTGTATGTTGATATCTGGGTGCACTCTAGAGGTGATAGTCTGATGCCTTGTGTAAAATCTGTTACAAATGTAGTTGTATTAAATGGATTGTATTTTCGACCATATGCCAGGTTTGACACAATGTAATGAGGTGTGCATTTTGAATAATTTTCTCTTAGGTTTGGATATATTGTAACAATGCTTTTAACTGTATTATAATATATTATGTGTGACACTCAATTTTGTAAAAAAAATCGGATGATCATACATTATGAAAGAAATCGTTGAGCGTTTGATTATCTGACAGGTACTCAATTCGGTCAGAAATGTACACTGTTTTGAACATTTCATAATATAATAATATAAGTCAAGCTAATAGTCTGCCCATTTTACAGATGACAAGTTACTGTTGTGCTCCTGGGATTGAAGGAGCGAGCACATGTTTCGCTATGAATAGTCTTAGACATGATTGTTTATGAATACGTATCGGCCTGTGGTGAATAATGCCTTATGTTCCAATCACTTGAATAACAATCATCATTCGACCAGCTGTGGCAGCGGAAAAACAGGTTTTGCTGATTTATTTGTTTGGGTGTTTGCTTAAATTTTCTAGAATAAATAAAACATGTAAGTATACCTTTCTTTGAATAAAACATCGGTGTTAATCTGAATTTTGCGTTTACATATTTATACAAGGCCTATACATTACCGGAACGGATTATTCGAGATTTGCATCCAAAATAACAAGTAGGAGAAGTCAAGTGGACAATGAAGGCATTTGATTATCGGAAGTCCAACCCTTTGGTTACGTACCTGTGGCCAATCCGTTTCGTGTGTGCGGTCGCATTTGTACATGCGTTTGTGCGTGCGTGGGTACGTGTGTGCGTGTGTGTGTTCTGTTAGAAACACATTTTCTGTACGATATTGACACACACTGTTGATAATTTATTTCATTAATTGATTTCATCAGTAGGGATGTTTACTTGTTCATATAAAATCAGATTGTTAACATTTGGCTGGTCTACGCTTAATATGTGTGCGCGCGTGTTTTGTATAACGGTGTATTTTGATATCTTAGTGCACTCTAGAAATACTTGTTTCAATTTAATGCCTTCTGTAAGATCAATCACAAAGGTAGTTAGATTAGATGGCTTTTATTATAAGACATGTACCAGAAAAACAGGTTGAGTAGACTTATTTGTATGGCTGTTTGCATAACTTGTCTAGAATTAATGAAACATGTAAACAGAACTAGCTTTGAATAAAACATCGGTGTGACTCTAAATTTTACGTTTACATATGAAAACTTACACATTGCAGAAAGGAATGTAACAAGTAGCAGAACTCATTTAATTATCGTTTGCGTGTTTGTGTGTTCCTTGTGTGTTGGTGTGTTCCTTGTGTGTTAGTGTGTTCCTTGTGTGTTGGTGTGTTCCTTGCGTGTTTGTGTGTTCCTTGTGTGTTGGTGTGCTTGCCAATGATATTTTGTAACAACATAACAATAGAGGCTTACCGAAATGTCCAGCGAAGACGAATCGACTAAAACACACCACCCGTGAAACAATGGATGACGAATAAATAAGTAACTGTTTTGATTTGACTCTCCAGGGATTCGAACTTTTTGTTGCACCGGGAAAACAGACACTCGACGTGTGATTGGTCAGCGCCGTAACTTTAATCAAATGAATGTCTGAAAACGTGTAAGCAATATTTTCCGTATGATATGTAATGAAATTATAATTTTTATTTCTGACTGGTTAGTTACTTTTATTGCCGTCAATTCACACTCTTTGCATGTTGGCAGCATTCTTTTTATTAAAGTAATTATGCTGTGCACCGCGTGCCGCCATCTGTTGAACGGAAAGGGCTAATGTTTTACGAAATCGTCCCTACAGATGGCAGCACCTATCGACGTGTGCACTGTCGTCGGAAGTGGTTGACTCCATAGTGCCCATTTTGGGCTAACGAAGCAGTTTTTATATATTACTTTACTTTACGTTAGAGCGTCGGATCAACGACAAGAAAGGAAACGGTAAACGAATTATTGTGTCAGCTAAGAATATATCGTACCAACGATAACACTTGCTGATAACTGATAATAAACAGGTGTCACAACGCTACAATCGAAACATAAAAATCGGCATATCTGATATTTGAATAATGTCAATGGAGATTAAGCATGCGTTGAAGCATGAGTCCAGCCCTTCGCCTCGCTTGATAGACGAGGGAAGCGATATGTCCGGCGACTTCAGACAAACGCCAAGAAACTAGCTCTACGATTCGATATCCGTTGATGCGATATTTGCTGAATCGCCGAACAGTGACACGTCGACCATAAAGTCACTCTCGTATCCGATGGAGACACGTGCGGTATACTATGACTCTGCGTCAGAGTAACAGCGGAATGAACGGTTTGTCGGAACGTGGGGAATGGCCGAGGATGTCGATTAAGCAGTCAGAATCAATTGTCTCGCTGTTAAAATAGTAATGGGATTGCAAGACTAGTCTTGTGATGGACGCATATACAACTGTGTTGTAGATATTCGCGATAGGGTATTGATTATATGGTTTATAGTTACGAGTTGATGTTGGAACAGCCTTGTGTCAGATTAGAGGTTAATAGCAGCCTCGCAGATTTTAAGTGGTGGTTAAACCCTGGCCGGTTGTCATAGAATAGGTTATATTACATAAATCCAGTTTCCATTGTAATTTGCATAATACATATCATGTAATATATGTTTATTTTTCTTTCACTTGCCTTTGTTTTCATGGTCACTTGTACAACCTTCATTCACGAAGGTTGAAATAAATAAGTAGGGAACCCGAACAAGACTAGAACCAAACTAGTAAGCGGAAACCGCGCCAATCCGTGACATCGACTGGTAACTCTGACCAGACTCAACCAGATTGAGATCGACTGAGCCCGATAATCTGACCCAGTTTTCGACACTGCTTGAAAACTTTCGATTGCCCCCGACTGACACAAACTCACCCCGATTTCAATCTGAAATGTAGATACATTAGCCAACTGACACCGATCCAACCAGAATCACCAAGCCCGGGGGGAGTGGGGGAGTGCCAGTGCATGTCGGTCTACCGTTATTCAAGTGCATAGCTGTAATAACGTTCAAGTCGTAAACAGTAATGGCGTTGCCAACAAATCGTTTATACCATTTTATATTTATAATCAAGTTGTGACAGTCATGACAGCGCCACTGTTGGGTCGTGTGAATCCATGATCTGCACTCATTCATTGAGAGACGCTTTGTAAGTGTATAAACACACTCATGATATCACCGTGTGTCAGCGTGTGTCATTAATCACCTGTACTGATTCACCGAAAAACGCTTTTTGTGTTTACAATTACATTTCTGGTATTGGTAGGAATAATGACAGGTTTTCAATTATTTATATTGAAATCGCGATACGTCAACGTAACTATGGTTGTTATTCTGTTAGTCTAATTCTTCACTCCGTGATATCAGCGAGTGTAATTACTTCGGTTGTAGAAGTCTGACACTCATTTCCCTTACTCCGGTGTTATAAGTCAATTGTGCGGACATAGGGATGCTGGTCGACGTGGACGACGGAGCGCCAGTACACCGACGAGTTGTGGCAAGTGGTCAGACGGCAACATAACAAATA
The DNA here is from genome assembly GCA_033239005.1 of Lamellibrachia satsuma. Taxonomy (NCBI): domain Eukaryota; kingdom Metazoa; phylum Annelida; class Polychaeta; order Sabellida; family Siboglinidae; genus Lamellibrachia; species Lamellibrachia satsuma. Next base: position 9,528,983 of record BSQZ01000008.1, read on the forward strand.
TCTGTCTGACTCGTACTGCTCCTGGCGACGGCGGCCATCTTGACTCACGGCAATGATCACTTTTCTCAAGGAATAGGTGTCGAAAATCGTGATTTATATTAATTAATGTTTGTATGGTTGAAAACAATGGTTTCGATGTGTAACGATAAAATGGAATCGATGTTAATTTGTCACTAACTTTAATACAAAGGAGTCTGTGATTCTGTATGTATGTCTGTAATATTAAAAATTCCCCTGGGGTGTGGGGTGCTACGTTAAAGGAACCACTGTGGACGTTTGATGTAAATGACGTAGCTCAGAACAGTAGTTACGTACACCTTTTTAGCACCGCAATGCGTGATTCTATCACTGCTACGTGATCTTCGTTAAACCTCAACCGAGCGCTGCGTGAAACCAGCATTTGTACGTTATTTTTTTAGTGCGAAATTGACGTAGCCTTTGACGTTGCATTACCAAAACTTCCAGTGCCAAATTCCAATTAGTTATGAAGTTATGGTTGATTGAATGCAGGGCCCGTTGTACTTTTTCGCACTCGCGACTGCGGCAAGTTGTTTTGGATGATTTTTGAATGCTAATAACTTTCTTCATGTTGAAGATATTAATCTGCAAGTTGACACAATACCTAACGCATGCCCGGATAATCTGAAGTTTCTCACATTTATTGCGTTTATCTGATAGTTTCAGAGGTGAAGACACCTAAAGTTGGGCTTTTGTTCATTTCGTAATTATATTTTTCAGATCTTGGTGTACCACTACTACCTGATCATTCATCACATCAGGAGATTCTCCAAAAGAAAGCTTATCTGAATCAAGTCTAATATGAAAGTGTGCATAGGGTCCAAATATGAGAAAAAAATATAAAATGTGAAAAAAGTGCCCTCATACCAGGGGTGATTTTACTATGTGTGCAATTATCTAGCATCATGAGCTTTTAACATAATAAACATACATATATTAGCTATATATTATCCAAGTTTACACTTTCTCTCTCAATTCGTTCTATTCTAAATAATTTTATGTTTCAACCCCCTGTTTCGGAGCTCGAGAATAACCGACTGTATCTATTATCAAAATGAGTACTTTCCAGAAATAAAAACATTTATTTTATTTGAAAATTACTAAATCATTATATTTCAATCGCAGGCATTCGTATATAACATTATAATAAAAAATATTAAACATTCTCAAAAAACCATATAATATATTATTAGAAATATCATAGTAATTGTTTCATATAATATTACAGCACATATTCTATTATATTGTCTCATTTACTCCATTCCTGAGCTTGAGAATATTGTATGGAACTCATTAAAGATTCATGTAGGCCTATTACATATAAATATATATATATATATATATATATATATATATATATATATATATATATATATATATATATATATATATATATATATATATATATATATATATATATATATATATATATATATATATATATATATATATATATACATATATATATATATATATATATATATATATATATATATATATATATATATATATATATATATATATATATATATATATATATATATATATATATATATATATATATATATATATATATATATATATATATGCCTGCTTACCAAGGCAACTGGCGGACAGAGGAAGAACTAACCGTCCCAGAATTCCTGATAAAGGCTGCCGCTAGCAGTCGAAACGTTGATTAAGTAATCAAAATAGTTGTTGTTGGAGAAAATCGTAATTCATATAGGCACAAGACAAACTTGCTATTAATTCATATTGACAAATGTAACAATTTCGGAATGTACACTGAGCTATATATGTATGCAACTAATTATACTTAATCTATGTAGAATGCCAATCGTTCATAAACACCTATTTTATATTTTGTCGATGTGACTTTTCCAGTTCATTAAAACTTATTAAAAAATTAAATTATTCAAACATCCTATCAATATTTTTTCACACGTGGAAAATTCATTTAATGTACTTGAAAGAGTGGCATCATCGGCATGTATAATAAAATTAAACTTTTGACTGGCCTTTGCAAAATCATTAATGTTATATAATAAACAACAGTGTGCCTAGAATCGAACCTTTAGGTAGGTATGTCGAAATATTAAGCATTTCTGATGTGGCAACCTCTATTTCCTCATACTGGTTTATATATGTTAGATCATTTCTAAATAAAGTTAAAACTACTCCCGTGACACCATAATGTTCTATGTTTTAAATAATATCATATGATCCAGTGTGTCGACTGCTTTGGATAGGTCCAAGTAAATATTTATAAGTATTTCATGTTTGTCCATTTCTGCAATTATTCTATCGGTTAATTCAAGGGCAGCAAATCCAGTGCTATGTTTCGTTCTGAATCCATATTGGTTGTCGAACAAGAGATTTTGTGCTTTGAGAAAAATATCTAGCTGGGTGTAAATTATCTTTTCATTTACTTTTGAAAGAACTGGTAAGAGGGATATTGTTCTGTAATTGCCAAATTGGGTATTGTCTCCTTTAAAAAAAAAATTCTTTACTTTGGCAATTTTGAGTTTGTCGTGGAAGATACCCGTAGCTAATGTTTAGTTTGTAATAAGTGCTAATGACTTCAGTGCCAGTTTCACTCATTTTAACAATCGTGAAGAAATACCATCATACCCACAATGAAAAAAAGACTGCGCTAAGAGGCACTTGGGAAAAGCGGAGAAGGTTAATTAATGGACGGGGAAAGAATGAGAGTTAAGGCGGAGGAAGAAGAACAGATGAGGGAAAATTCACCGACGTCTCCGATAATTCAATGCTTCCATCGATGCCACCAGATACGTCATCGTTCCTACGCTCTAATTTAAAGTACAATGATATAATAAAACGTATGCGTTAGCACAAAAGGGGCTGTATGTGTTGTCAACCCCTTGAGACATCAGTTGAAAGGTGCTGCCATCTGTAGGGGCGATTTCGTAAAACATTGATCCTTTCAGTTCGCCACGTGGTGCACCGCATAACTACTTTGATAAAAAGAACGCATACAAAGAGTGGGGACTGACGGTACTGAAAGTACCAAACCGGTCAGAAATAAATATTATACTTTCATTACGTATACGTGAAGTATTGCGTATACGCTTTGAGGCAATCAATTGATTAAAGTTGCAGCGCTGACAAATCACACGTCGAGTGTCTGTTTTACCGGTGCAACAAAAAGTTCGAGTCCCTGGAGGAGTCAAATCAAAACAGTTACTTAGATATTCACGGTTCATTGATTCAGGGATGGTGTGCTGTAGTCGATTCGCCTTCGCTGTCGGGGCGCTCTCTGTTATGCACCAAGTGTTAGTTCGGGTAGCCTATATTGTTGTTACAGTCACTGACATGCACACCCACACACAGACACACAGGCACGCACGCACGCACGCACGCATGCACGCACGCTTAATATGTGTGCGTGCGCTCGCGCGTGCTCACATATTAAGCGTAGACCAACCAAAGGTTAAGCAATCTGATTGATATGAACAAGTAAACTTTCCCACTGATGAATTCAATTAATGAAATAAATTTTCAACAGTGTGTGTCAATATCACACAGAAAATGTGTTTCTAACACAACACAGGTACGCACGCACGCACAACCACACACAGGCACGCGACCGCACATATGAAACGGACTGGTCACACGTACGTAACCAAAGTGTTGGACTTCCGATAATCAAATGCCTTCTTGTCCACTTGTCTTCTCCTATTTGTTATTTTGGATGCAAATCTCGAATAATCCTTTCCGGTAATGTATAGGCCTTGTATAAATATGTAAATGCAAAATTCAGATTTACAAAGATGTTTTATTCAAAGCAAGGTATGCTTACATGTTTTATTTATTCTAGACAAATTAAGCAAATAGCCAAACAAATAAATCAGCAAAACCTGTTTTCCGGTGCCACAGCTGGTCGAATGATGATTGTTATTCAAGTGATTGGAACATAAGGCATTATTCACCACAGGCCGATACGTATTCATGAACAATCATGTCTAAGACTATTCATAGCGAAACATGTGCTCGCTTCTTCAATCCCAGGAGCACAACAGTAACTTGTCATCTGTAAAATGGGCAGAACATTAGCTTGACTTATATTAGTATGTTACGAAATGTGCAAAACAGTGTACATTTCTGACCGAATTGAGTACCTGGCAAATATTCACACGCTCAATGATTTTTTTCACAATGTCTGCTCATCCGATTTTTTTTACAAAATTGAGTGTCACACATTACAATTAAAAGCATCGTTACATTGTATCCAAACCTAACAAAAAACTTGCACACTGCATCACATTGTGTCAAGCCTGGCATATGGTCGAAAACACAATCCATTTACATTTGTAACAGATTTTACACAAGGCATCAAACTATCACGGTTAAGGTGCACTCAGATATCAAAATACAGCTTTACACAAAACAAAACATACCGTAAATAAAATCACCGATACAATATAACCTATCCCAAACCAAAAGTGATTCAAAGGAAATACCGTATAGAACAGTTATGAGAAAAGAAATGCATTAAACACTTGGTTATATGTATGTGTGTGTGTGTGTGTGTGTGTGTGTGTGTGTGTGTGTTTGTGTGTGTGTGTGTGTGTGTGTGTGTGTGTGTGTGTGTGTGTTTTATATATATATATATATATATATATATATATATATATATATATATGGCTACAGTGCGCAAATATATCAAGAAATTTAGAATATATATCAATGGATTTGGAACACCAATTTAGTATGTTTTCACGGTAAACGAAATAATGTCTTAAATTTGCATTAAGAAATGTCATATGCTATGATGATCTTGCACAACCATTGTGTTTGTTTAATAAACTATCGTAATCATTATCATCTATGGTACCGTCCAAATCAAGTTGTTCATTTGAACAAAACATTTATTTATTATCAAATAGCGAACTATATCCAAAATCGTGTCAATGTAATTGCTTGCAATTTTGTCATTAGTGTAATTTATTCATATAATTATTACCCACTCACTGTATGTTCAAAACCGGTATCCGGCAAGTAGTGACATACACATTTGCCAGAAGAGGGTTTGGGTTCGCTCGATACAATATCATGATGTGAAATTGTACATCTTTATCAACACTTATTCAAAGGGCACCTTTAATAAACGCTAAATTGCCGTGCATTATTCAAACCAATCGTGCTACAAAAAACATTCGGTCAACAGCAAATATGAGACATCGCATTAAATTATCGAGTGGATATTTGGGGTTCGATCGATAGTTCATTTGTGACGATATTCAGCTTCTAAAGTTATTTAACAACACTTTAATTATCTTTTGCTTTTCTCCTCACAGTAACCGTTGAGCACGTGTTCATCATGAAACATAAGCTGCCTCCCTCCGTAACTCCCACATCCCTCCTTCCCACCCTCCATCCTTGCCTCTCCCCCTCGTTACCTCCCTCCCTGCCGCTCTCCCCTCCTTCCATCCCTCCCTCATTCCCTCCGTCCCTCCCTCCCTTCCTCGTTCCCTTCTTCCCTCCTTCTCTCTTTCTCTCTCTCTCTCTCTCTCTCTCTATCTCTCTCTCTCTCTCTCTCTCTCTCTCCCTCCTTTTTTATCTCTCTCCCACCTCCCTCATTCCGTCCGTCCCTCACTCACTCCATCTCTACCTTCTTCCCCCTCTTTCTCTCCCCCACCTTTCCACAATCGGCCCCACCATAGCACACTCCGTCCCTCCCATCCTCAACCATCCAATGTGGTTTTGTTTACCTTGGTGGATTAGTTACCGAGGATGGGCATAAGGAGGTAGAAGAACTTCGTCGGAAACAATATGGAGCGAATACATTGAGGAAAATAGAGGGAGTCGTGATGGACAGAAAGTGTCAACAACGTTGAAGGAAAGTGTTGAGAGATTGTGCAACGCCGGCATTCCTGTATGGTTTTTATGTAGTGGCGCCGAGACAGCAACTACAAGAGACGCTGCGAGATTTCGAGAACATCATTAAGAAAGACGAAAATGGGTAGCATGGTCACTTTGTGCGAATTAGGCCAACTACGAAATTGAGCAGAGGCGGTGAAACAGCGAGGCCGCAGGAACAGACGACAGATAAGATGGAAAGACAGCGTGAAGAAGGACGCGAGAAAGGCGAATGACGGTGAGCTGGAAAGCTGTCGATAGAGAGCAGTGGGAAGGAACAATAGTTCAACAGTGCAGTAGTTCAGTAATTAGTCGGTCGTACCCCTTAAGAGGAACTACGAGAGCGAACATATATGGATATGACAAATGACGTTCTTGCGACGCAGGTAACTCAATCGGTTCGTACATCTCAACACCTTAGCCAGTTTCTGTTTACTCAACTGTAATCTCGCAGACTTCCCAGTCCTCCTGAAACTTCAGAAAGCGCACGGTCGGCGAGTTGCATTTCCGCACTGGACACTTGCATGACGTCACGCACGTGGTCAGTTGGTCACTGGACACAACAGCTGATGTACGTCGACAAATGGTAAAGTTCCCTCTCAGACCACAGGCTCGGTCGTCGGTGTGTTTCATAACCACATGAAGGATCTTTGCATCACAGCTGATATGACGTCCGACCACAGTGACCGTGAACGAATCGTTTCCCTTGTCCATGCCGCACGTCTCAATGGTTACTGCCGGCAGCCAGCACGTATCCGGGATGTTCGGCACCCACTTCCTCTTCTCCTGCGAGAACGCGTGACCTTCCCCGAGTTGTATGCAGGTGTTGTTGTTGGAGTCACTGAGACGGACGGATTCTTCCACACTGACAACCGGCGCCACTTTCATCTGAGCCGACACTGCAGGAATGGAATATGACTAAATCAATCAATTTAACAAAATTATTTATTCAAAGGTTTTGCTCACATGTATTATAACCTGTTATGTTTCAGTACTTTATGAACCGTGTGCAAAATAATTTAGTATGCTTCTCTGAATATTGATAAAATAACATTAACGAACAAAATATGAATGAATGCTATTTCACAGACAGGTTTGCGTCGAATATTAAAATATGCTGTCAGTTATTAGTAGCAATTAGCACACGATATCCACTTGCTGTATGAAACATCTTTCACGACTGAACACGCCAGTTAAGCCAACTGAGTTTAGGCGTTTTGTAAAACTCGACGAGCTTGTTTGGACAAACGCCTTTGCGCAGCGAGCGGTCGATCAGTTCTTCTGAACACGATGGCTGGATGGAGAGGACGACCAAGATTTATACGAACCATATATCAATAAACCTAGTTATGGTGCAATTGAAGAAGGATTACGTACCAGGGATGATGGTGAAATCGGCATTTGTTTCGTTTGCTGTTGTCACCAGGGTTGCCATGGATACGATGTCACACGTTTCGCGTGTTTGCGTCAGTCGGACGAGTTCTTTCTTCCCCGGGTTGAGTCCTTCCCCGCCAGCCACGACGCCCCTCTCCCACGACAGCCAAAGCTGTCTCCTTGCGCTGCAGTCTGCTGCTGATGTCGCCAGACGACAGACGGTCTGACCAGTGTGGCTGATGTACACGGAGTTGTTGCCCGAGTCGGAACTAGCGAACTGCACCATGTAGACCGTGCGAGTATCTTTGTTCTGCAGGTGAACTCTGAGCACACTGCAGGTGTGTACCTCAATCAACAAGGCCCGCTCTTTCTCCAGCATCACTATCTGGTCGTGGTGTAACCGAGGTGGCAGACAGTCTGCACAGCAATACAAGTACGATTTAAAAATAACTCTTAAAAACGGGATTACAGTTGATGTACCTGCTTGCTCTTTTTTGAATTTCAAGAATTATCTTAAGTTGCAAAAATAAATCATTGTAACACAGTTATGTTCCTATTAGGTTAACAAGCGCGTTTCATTGGCATTATTCACGAAACCAATGGAAAGTCGACCAATACGCACGCACACGCTCACGTGCACACATTTCGTGCCTATTTTGTTTACAAATTTAGCATATCTTGTACTGACCCTGCGTCCATCTTTCCATCAAATGCTTTGTCTCAGTGACGTTTCCTATAAGCAATAGCAGAAATAAATTCCGATTGCACAAGCCAACTTTATTGATATTGGTTGTCAATACACACCACAACTCCTTTAATATTGGTTGTGAATATATTATCGTGGCATTGGTTTTGAACACACAGACCAACTGTATCGATGTTTGTTGAAAACCCACAGGACAACATTAGTTATACTAGTTGCAAATACACAGCCCAACTGTATTGATGTTGGTTGCGAATACACCGCAGAAACTTCTCTAATAAACAAAATTGCGTTATGATACCAAAGGGAAATTGATAATACGGTCGTATGCAGTCGATATAGCTTAGTGTAGCATATAGTGTTCGATATTAATTCAAAGCAAACATCTTAACAACGTTCTTTCACGGTGAATTAACACTTGAGCATACATTTCACTTCCTACATTTGTATATATGCTACTGGGCCGGTTTCACGGATCATTTCTACGGTTCGAAGGAACTGATGCGGACATTTGATGCAGATTACGTAAATCACAACAATCACAGAAAACACGTAAAGCGTTCAAACAATCGCGTGTCTTCGCCAACGCGCGTTATCGGTCGCGTTCGAAGTGATTCAAACGTCAGATGGATTCTGAGAACTATGCTATCAGTGGGTTTATTACCGTGGTATATCCATCCACATAATGCTCGGCAGTTTTTATATTAACAAATATTAATAAAAAACGTAACAACATGCAGGGGTCAATCGTTATGTCTTGCAAGGTTACGTCTTGCAAGGTTACGTCTTGCAAAGTGACGTCTTACAAAGTTACGTCTTACAAAGTTACACGACCAAAAGTAGAACGTGGGTGGACGATAAAGTAGAAGGAGGCGACTTTCGACAACGCATATTCTATGGAGTGTTGCAACACTGATAACGTATATTCAATTATCTGTTCTGTTGCATTCATTTATTCATCTTAATATTGTATATATTGATGCTAATAGTTGATATGTCCCACCTTTTCCTCTTCGTCTCAGTTTCATCTCTGCCCCTTTCAGTGATTTCCTAGCAGTTAGCCATGTGTTCCAGTGGATTCCTTTTCCATATATATAATGACCCGGTTTTATGTAATTGCCGGTCAACTTTGAGTTGAAGCAACTCGCGTACCACCACGAACCCCGCCACTGAGCAACACACCCGTTGTTAGTGTCCTTGTCTGGTGTCGCAAATGTATTGCCGTTTTGAAGAAGAAGGGAGTCGCCTAGAAATGAATGGTTCGTGTTATTGGGTGGATGAAAAATAGATACTGGGAATATTAACATATTGGGTACACGTAAAAGGTATAAAGCAACGAGTTTATCACTTAGCATTTGGGTTGCAACCAAACTCGTCAAAATAACAGCTTTGGGGGGCGTGGTTCGCAAGGTGCATATGGTACGGCGGGCTATTGCTAAACGGTAGCGCCATCGATACAGTAAATCATACAGAATCTGATGACAGGGAAAGAGGAGACACAAAAAGGTGCAGGAAAATGTCAATCCTGCGGTAGTATTAAAACAAAAATTTCAGAATAATATTTCTTGTTCATTTATTTATTGGTTAAACCTTTCAAGTATGAACGAATGGATCGGCCTTTGTTAGAGCTAACCAATATCACGTAATGTGTTTGCTCAAGCATGACGTGTCCGCACGGACGATGTGGAGGTGTTTATCTTAGAGAATCATACATATTAAGTAGACAAGGACTGGAGCATTAACATAGCCGAGGTGCGCAGCGAATATCGAAGCTGCGAAGCGACGCCAAAACGTCACTAGCGAGACAACACTGCTGTTGCGAAGAGAGACGGTCACAACGACAGAACGACGACAGAGCGCAGCGTCGTCTCTACACTACGTGCTTTGCAGTGTGCCGTATTCTAGAACGACGGCAGAGCGCAGCGTCGTCTCTGCACTACGTGACCGGCAGTATGCCGTATTCTAGAACGACGTCAGAGCGCAGCGTCGTCTCTACACTACGTGCCCGGCAGTATGCCGTATTCTAGAACGACGACAGAGCGCAGCGTCGTTTCTACACTACGTGCCCGGCAGTATGCCGTATTCTAGAACGACGTCAGAGCGCAGCGTCGCCTCTGCACTACGTGCCCGGCAGTATGCCGTATTCTAGAACGACGGCAGAGCGCAGCGTCGTCTCTACACTACGTGCCCGGCAGTATGCCGTATTCTAGAAGACGACAGAGTGCAGCGTCGTCTCTGCACTACGTGCCCGGCAGTATGCCGTATTCTAGAACGACGGCAGAGCGCAGCGTCGTCTCTGCACTACGTGCCCGGCAGTATGCCGTATTCTAGAACGACGTCAGAGCGCAGCGTCATCTCTGCACTACGTGCCCGGCAGTATGCCGTATTCTAGGAGACGACAGAGCGCAGCGTCGTCTCTGCACTACGTGCCCGGCAGTATGCCGTATTCTAGAAAACGACAGAGCGCAGCGTCGTCTCTGCACTAAGTGCCCGGCAGTATGCCGTATTCTAGAACAACGGCAGACCGCAGCGTCGTCTCTACGCTACGTGCCCGGCAGTGTGCCGTATTCTAGAACGACGGCAGACAACATATTCGTTTCCGTGCGACGTTCGCCGCACGACGGCCGTAGCTGAACGGCAGAACGAAAGAAGACAACCGAATCGTCTCTGCACGACGTAAGTGGCACGACGATGGTCGACGGACACGTCAGATGGAGAAACGTGAGTGCACCGCGACACCCCACCCTGTGCCTAGGGCGGGATGAAGGGTTCGTGATAACGTAGAGAAGGGACTGAACAGTTATCCAGGCGTAGATGCCTCGGAAGTCGGAACTAACCGTGTAGCTATTAGAACAGGGTTGGGCGATAGAAAGACAGGTCGAGGTACGTAAGCAAACACAGCTATGTTTAAACTTGTCATGATGAGTGTAACGATATAGTTTACGTCGGGTTGTTTTTTCGATAGTGATTGTTCATGTTAGACACTATTAGTAGTTATTTCTGAGGGTAAATAATTCCCTGGCCGATTATTACAGAATCGGAGTTACGTTCTCATAATAAGTACACACACCCAGGAGTGAACTTGTTTTCTTGTAAATTACTGAATAACTATCGTATATTAAATGTTTATTTTTCTTTCAGTTTTTGTTGCTGTTTTGTTCATTAGGTTTGAGCAGCCACCATTCATGAGCGTTGAATTATAAAAATGGGGCATGCCAACTTTACCCGAGTCAATCTAGTGAGCGGAAACCCGTCAATGAAACATGCAGGAAATCAAAGAGTACATCCTATCAATTCACAGTTCGTTATATGGGCCTTTGTACTGGGTGGTAAAATAAGGATTTCCTAAACATATTCCATCTGGCCAACTGACCTATGACTGTAATACGTTTGGTACGACTTTTACTACATATGTCAGATGTAAATATAAGATTGGCAACATATTTACATGGCGTTATACAGTAGCCATGTGGATAAATATGTTAAAGTATGATGCTGGTAGTAGAAGTGGAAGAAAGTGTCATGTCGAAGCCATTTAGCCGCACCTACCGGCATTACTAGAAGAAAGGAACTTTGCCACGTGTAATACGTATTGGCTCGCTTCGTTTCCCACAGAGAATTCTGAGTACTCGGCAAATCTGCTTTCTCCTTCGAACGACTCCATGTCTACTCGAAGTGAAACATTCCCCGTCTTTGTCAGTGTGTGGAGCAGTTCATTGCCCAACCAGAACTCGCCACTGACATTGCCAAACCCGTTCTTGTAGTCAATCCAGTTCTTGTTGAAGTCGACGGATCCGTCTTGACGACGTAAAAATACCTACATGCATAAAAGTACTTCTTACATCTTACACAAAACTTTAAGATAAGACATACCATTCGTGAGCGAGGGAGAAGTAAAATCTGCGAGAGACTAAACAAATGGACGGGAACATAAATAAGACGGTTGTACTAACCGACAGGTAGAATAAAAAGAAGTTAGAATGTTGTGGAAGACGTGTTTGAAACGAACTATAGGTTATCGTAACGAAATGTTAGGGATGAATCATATAATGCAGAGGAACATACGATAGAGACGAATAATACAAATATCGCACAAGGCGATAAAATAAGATAAAACGCATCGGCAGAGGAGTGAGATATGGGCGATAGATAGTCGTATCAGGCGTATAAGAAATAGGGATAAAACAAAGTCTCAGACGGATACTTAAATGTAAGATAAGCATTTTTTTAATCACGTAAACATCGCGATGAAACAGAATTAAATAACAGAAAGGATAAAAAGTGCCTTGGAACGATGTAATTATGTTATGAGAATACGGGTGTGCGTGCGTTTGTGCGTGCGTCAATGCGTGCGTTCGTATGAATGTGTACACATACTTACCAGCCACCCTCCGCTCTACGTCGTTAGGTCGCAGTACACGCTCCGTGGCTGTCCATCCGGGTACACTGTGTAGACGCCGCTAGTTGTTTCGCAAGCGTTTTGGACATCAGCACAGTCCGCAGCTGGCAAAACAAAACTGGTATTTTGACAGTAATACCAGGACCTGGTGAGAGACATATTGCAGCGGAATCAACGAAAACTATTTCTCCGAGAGTGACAAAACGCCCAAAGTGCATCAAATCAAAGGACGCGGCCTTTTCCGTTTATGACAAAGTAACACTAAACATTCGTTAGTTGACTCGAAAGCGCTGCAACAACTGTCGAAGATAATCTCGCCGAATACATTGGTAGGTGGATATGTTTGGTTCATGGTTTGACAAAACGTATGCTAGAACGAAATTGTTCTTCTATGTTCCATACATGTCCATAATATGATGGTGTTGCAGGCAGCTTGATGGGCCATTACAAACTATTGCCATTGTGCATACAGTCGCTCGAATGTTTTGTACATGTGTATTAATAATATATGTGTTCAACACTGATGATTTGTTAAATCAACACACTTCGGTGACGCTGACAACGTAATGGTGAAGGGAGACATTGGAAAGAAACAAACGGGAGGAAAGAAATCCTCAAGCAGACCAGTAAGATGGGGGTGATTTGCGTGTGTTCGCACCCCTCACCCACCCCGCCACCCCCCTCCGCTGAGACAGAAGAGTGTTCCGCTTCGTCCGAAAATGTTTACAGGGCCGTTGATATCTGAGAGTTCCGCTTCGTCAGACAAATTTTAGAAGGCCGTTGATACATAAGAGTTCTTCTTCGTCAGACAATCTTAGAGGACCGATGGGACGAAGGAGTTACACTTCGTCAGACAATTTTTAGGGGCCGATGAGATTGAATCATTCCGCTTCGTCAGATAATGTTTAGGGGGCCAATGGGACAGAATAGTTTCGCTACAGTTACCGAGTGGGTACGGCCGTCGGCTTTCCGATATGTAGCGATAACATTTTGGTTGGGTTCGACTCTTTTATTTTGTATCATCATAATGCTCTGTTTTATTACTAACTTAATTTAGTTATCGAAAGCACACATAGATAACATTAATCATATGCGAATGCCTAAATATGCTTTAACCCGATCAATGATGCCATATGCATAAAGGGCCCAGCCTTTTTTGCAAAACTATAATTTTTGTTCCACTTTCCCTAGACCATTCCATAAACTAGCGATATTTAACGGGGTCTAGGGAATTTTCGTCGTTTGTGCCTCAAAAAGATTGGTCGTCGAAATTTCCTATTTTCCCCTGTCGTCCGGTGGGTGCACATTATGTATGTCGCCACGTCCGATAGACTGCACGACACGTGACCTTAGCTCAATCATTTTAATTAATTGATGGGCTGTATTGTTTTAATTTGGCTTATATTTCGACAAGGTGACCCAAGACTACTTGAAAAACCATGACAGCTCTTGCTCCTGCACTGTAACGACGCGATCAAGTCCAAGTGACGTATCTATGACGTCGCAAAGGGGGAGGCCAAAGGGCAGGACAAAAGGGGAAACCAAAGGAGGAGGCCAAGCCTAATCACCCAACGTAGCAGCGCAACGGAAAACGCGGGGGAAAATTTAAAAAAAAATTAACCAAAGGGGGCCATCCTCCAATGTCTCCCCTTAAAACGCTACTATTTGACGGTGTCCATGCGTTGGAGACATTCTTCGCTATAGAACGTTTTGAGCAAGGTTTGTTGTATTACTTGATACGATATGTTTTTGAGCACGTGCGGCAAACCGGCGGATTAAGACAAAAATAACAAATATAGCAGAAGGTCGGGTTACACATCAATGAATAATCGCTGGAATCTCTATAAGACAATCGATGTCTTGTCTACTTGGCCGTCTGAATGTTTTGATTTGGATGACAATATTATTGAATCTTGTTAAATCGTGCTTAGACACGGTAACCTAGAAACAAACTCCTGCCTCTCTCAATGTTGAGCTTTGATGAAATGTCCCAACAGGTTGATTTCCCCGCCATCTCTAGTCTGTCAGGCGAAGGGGTTAACACGATCGATTCTTGCACAGATATGTCACGTACGATATGGAATATCGCGCACATGTTACGTTGGGCCAGTCCTTTCACAGATGTGAAGACCAGATGAGCTCGATTGTGTGTGACCCGCTATAGTAATGTACGACGGAACACGGGTTCACTTCTAAATAATTAAAGACACGCCATTGTGTAACTAAACACGTATGTGTAACGTTAAAGCTTGCCTTTAAATTATTAAAGTGATGACTAAATGATTCAGCAGCCCTTTTCGCCGTTTGATCCGTGCTTTTCTGGATCGACAACGCTCCACCAGGCACATAAATAGCACTATTTATATCTGTATTGTCGACGTACGTCTTGGCATTCAGTTGTTCATTCGCTGGCTATGTTTGAGATACGTTCAGAAGTTTCTTGGCACCACATCATCGCCAATCTATAGGACACGAATTCAGGCAAATCGAATCTATTTCTCTGGCAAGCAAAATCAAATACAATTAATTATCTAATTCACAACGACCAGCGCTTCACACACAACCGCATGCAGGCACGCACGGACGCACGCACGCACGGACGCACGCACGCACGGACACACACACCGATTCCAGTTACTAATTTTGAAGGGGATCAATCTGATACATCGCTTAGAGCAGTTATTTGTAACTAATGTTAAAAAAGAAAACTAAGAACATGAAACATAATTAGTCATCTGGAGCCTCCAAACTTGCTTGTAAATTGTAGAGTAAATTGGTAAACCACTTGCAAGTTGTCACTTTAAAGAGGGAAATAGTCTATTCAGAATGGAATGAAGCAAACATTACGCCATTATTCACAAAGGTACAGACCACTGAAGTTAGCATCAGTTATACGCACATTTTTAGAAACTTGAATTCGTAGAGGAATTCCTTGTAAAACATAAATTAATTAACAAACCTAAACATGGGTTCTAAAGCAAGGTCATGTTTTAAAACATAACATAAAAAACAACAAATACATCTGAAGGGTGGGTTACACAATGAATAATCGTTGGAATTTCGATAAGACAATGACTGTCTTGTCTACTTGATGTCTGGATGTTTTGCTTTGGATCTTGTAGAAAAATCTTCTAAAATCTCTCGACTGTGAGCTTTGATGAAAGGTTCCAGCAGGTTCATCTCCTGACCATCGCTAGTCAATCTCGCGAAAGGGTTTACACGACCGATTCTTGCACAGAGATATGTGTGGCATTTGGCGTTTGCTCGATTGTTTAGCAAGGAACTTTCGCGACAGGCTGAAACATCGCGCACATGTAACGTTGGGCCAGTCCGTTCACAGATGTGAAGACCAGTTGAATTTCTAAATGATATATTATCTATGCAAAATCTTCAAAAAATAATCTTATTCTAGCAGAGGATTATACTATGAATATTCTAAAAATAAATGAACAATAACATTGTAGCAAGTTCTTTGATATGTTAACTTCATTTAGTCTCTTCCCCCAAATCACTCTTCCTACCCTTCCTAATGGCACATTAATTGACAATATCTATTGTAATTTAACAAAATGTATATTAGAGAGTACAGCAGGAATATTAATAAAAAATTATCTGATCATCAATCGTATTTCATAATTATGCATACTACTCTTAATATTCAAAACAACAAGGCAATGTTAAAAGCCAAAGAGGATTTAATCTCTTCTGAAATTAATGACAAACTAGACATAGATCCAACGGCTGACACAAACCGTAACTATAACATTATCCTAGATGAAATCAATCAAGCTAAAAATAAATATATGATGAGTAAATTAGTGAAATTTAATCAATACAAACATAAAAAGTCTACATGGAGGTTTGCTAGCCTCAGAGATCAACTTTACAAACAAATAAAATTAACAAATCCTGATTCTCCAAAACATGAAATATTAATGATTAATAAAAAAACATTCAATGTTATGTTGAAAAGGAGCTTTTGTATAGCAAATCAATCATATTTTAACACGTTTTAATCAATTCAAATTTAACATAAAAAATACTTGGAAAACTATTAATGAAATATTGTCTATAAGTAAAACTAACTAATCATTTCCTACATATTTTAAAGAATCAAATTCTATTATGACAAATAAATTGGAAATTGCAAATAACTGTAATGCATTTTTTTACTAATACAGGGAATCATTTGGCAAACAATATTAAATACAAAGGCTTCCATGATCATTCGTATTATCTAAATAAAAAAGTAAACTCTGTTTTTTGCATTTTAACAAAAATTAAGTATATACTGTAAAGATAATAATAAATAATCTACCCAACAAAAATAGTTATGGATTTGATGGTTTTTCCACCAAACTAATAAAATTAAAAACCTGCAATAAATAAATATTTAACGTTATTAACAAAGCATATATTAACCACAGGAGTATTCCATGATAAATAAAACATTGCTAAGGTAATTCCAATTGATGAAAAAGGCGAGGCAACAATATTTTATAATTACACAGGTGACCGTGTGGTGTCGCTCTTGCATCGATTGGCCCTCCAATTACCCAACATTGTGTGTATACTCTTGGAGATGTTGTGTAATCGAGCCGACCTTCGCTGCTGAATCGACTCAAGTCTGGTGGAACACTACTCTCCGAGAATCAAAGAAACGCCCAAAATGCATCGGACCAGTCACCGTTACACTGAACGCGGCTTTTCCATGTGTGGCTATATATCACAAACAATGCTTTACTTGGTTCGAAAGCACTGCAACAACTGGCCAAGCTAATGTCACTGAATGGATTGTTATATAGACACGATTGCATGATTTTCTAGTGATTTGACTCTGTGTATGCCATGAACAATATTGCTCTATTTTCTTCCATCCACATATTGACGTACGTTTAACGTGATGACGTCGCAGCTAGCTAGGTGGAGTTGAGCATTATACATTCTTTAGAATACACTTTGCATGTCCGAAGGAATGTTGAGTGCTTTTATATAATAAACCGCTATAAACTGACAGATAGCACACACCTGTGCCAGTAATCAATACCTGTGCTAGTAATCAATACATATGCCAGTAATCAATACCTGTGCCAGTAATCAATACATGTGCCAGTAATCAATACCTGTGCTAATAATCAATACATGTGCCAGTAATCAATACTTGTGCTAGTAATCAATCCATCACATGACATTAGTGCCTTTATAACAATGGGAGCAAACAACGAATGTTGAATCGTAGATTGCTCGATTAAAACATATATGAAAACGTGGACAATTATCTGATTAAAAATATGTTGCATCGATATCAAATCGCACGGCATACCCATAAATCTTCAGGAGTGTGATGGGTTTTTGGAAGTCGGAGACATTTCTTACGGTTTTGTGCGTTTGAAAAACGATTTATTGTACTAAATGGCACTTTTGCGACATGAATCGCCCCTGAATCGTACGAGACGATGGCGGTGTGGCACACGGGAGGCCGTAAGCCGCGTCCGATTATTTGTGTTTCTCCGCCAGCCGTCGAGGCTATTCACTCGGCAAAGGTGCCACTTAAAATTTATTTCACACGCCTTGAATTCAACTAATAGTTGTGGACTATGTTCTATGTAGTTGTAGTCGGTTGTCATACGATTTTAAACAATACCATTTCCATTTGTTGTTTTATACGCGATGAAGTAAACAATACTTTCATGTTGATTTAACGTGGACTGCGGATAATTGCAATGGGGAACCGTAAGGTAGGGCTGGAGATCGTTAAACTAGTCCGATAGAAAGCTGAGAAAATTTACAAAACAAAACATTTCAAACATCTATAGTTTATTTCTGCAGCATAGAAAGCATGTATACACGTGAATCCAGTGGAGTGGAGCGGAGCCGGACGGCTGGACGTTGTCATCGTGCGCGCCATTTCGTACGTGATGGCCACGTCATGACGCAAATAACTAGTTCGGTCCGTATCACGAGCGTTCAATAACGTTTTTATTACTGCACCGCAGTATTGCCCTGCACGTATTGAACGCGTGTTTAATAAGACTGGATATGATATAGATAATTATATGGGTTGCTTTACAGGTTTCGGATTCTGTTACCAAGTTTCACGATACACTTAATAATATACACGTCGTACACGTGTGCTTCCATTAGTCATTTATCTGATGTAATTTGTACTCCCATCCACCTACCAACACGCGCGCACACGTAGGCAAGCACACACACACACACACACACACACACACACACACACACACACACACACACACACACACACACACACACACACACACACACACACACACACACACACACACACACACACACACACACACACACACACACACACACACACACACACACACACACACACACACACACACACACACACACACACACACAAACACACACACACACACACACACACACACACACACACACACACACACACACACACACACACACACACACACACACACACACACACACACACACACACACAAACACACACACAAACATACTCGAACACATTCCGATATATTTAATGATGCGCTGTAGTATATCCTGTAGTATAATTATATTTTAATTGCTACCAATTTGACGAATCATTGAAGCAACTGTATTTAAACATACACACATTAATTAAAATAACTCACGCTTGTCGATCCCAGTTCCTAGGACAAAATGACCAGTGCCATGAATCAAGAAGGCCGCCGTCGTCAGGAGAAGTAGAAGCCAGACAGACATTCTTCGTGTTGCCGTCTGATCACTTGCCACATTTCGTCGGTGTGCTGGAGCTCCGCCGTCCACGTCGACCGGCATCAGAATAAATGAGATGAGTTTGAACATCAGAGTAAAGTAAGATGAGTTTCAGACCTGGGCAGGCGATGTGACTACACACGCTGATATCTCGGAGTGAAGAGTTGAACTAACAACTACTGGAACCATCGCTAAGATGACGTGTTGCGATGTCACAATCAATATTTGGAAAAAAACGTCATTGTTCCTGCCAACAGGTGAATGACCTGGACCTTGACAACCGATGTGACAACACACATGGATATGACGGAGTGATCATTAGAACTAATAAATGTTATACAAAACAGTCAAAACCTTAGCTTATCACACAATGAATTATTAAACATCTGAATGTGTTTTCTCTCCGAACAAAAACGGTTGAGTACGAACAACAGTAGCGGTGAATTGGTGACGTGTTGCGATGTCACGATAAATAATTGAAAAACTGTCACTGCTCCCGCCAACAGCGGGAGTGGATTTATAAACACACGAAGCGTTCTTTGGTGCATGACCTGGACGTGGACAATCAAATTAACAACACACACGGATATGATGAAGTGAGGAGCTGGACTAACAACTGTTACGCACACTAGTCGTACCCTCATCGTGTCACTGTGACACAATGAATGATTAAATCTTTGAATGTCTTCTTTTCACCGAAGTACGAATAAAATAAGCCTATCATGTATTACACGCCCTCTGGTTGTCGTGTATTATACGCCTTCTTGTTTTCATGTTTTCTACGCCCACGTTAAGCCTATCATATATTTACACCCCCTCTGGTTGTCGTGTATTATACGCCGTCTTGTTGTCATGTTTTCTACGCCCACGTTAAGCCTTTGTTTTGTTGGAAAGATTATTTACATATGTCAACGGTCATCGCCAACAATGCCTCGTAAATACAGTCGACTTTGTGAGGCACAGTAGCATAGTGGTTAGACCATCGGACACTCAAGCAGGAGAACCCGAATTCGAATTATCTTGCTGCCGTTTCGAAGCTAGGGCAATTTCGTTGATTACACTTTGCCTCAGTTCACTCAGCTCTATTAATGGGTGGTGGATATATGTGAACGAACAGAATTCGGGCAATAATTACAGCGTGGTCGGTTGCCTTCCAGAGAAGTCGTGTTGGTGTTGGTCGTGTTGTTGTTGGTGGTGTTGGTGTTTGTGCTGGTGGTGGTGGTGTTGGTGGTGGAAGGAACGGGTCTGCCAAGAGGTGACGTGTATAACTCGTTGAGCGGTCCTACGGACTGGAAACCATTTTGCGTAAGAACATATCCAACACTCGCGTGTGACGGGTGTTATCACTGGAGTCACTTAATTGTTGGGATGCTGACGTTTTTGACAAACCGGGGGTTTGAGATGACTACCCACCCTCAATACAACAGCAGGGCGCCCACATGTGGGTTAAATGTTTGATTTTTGTCCGCACGTACCCTGTTTTGATGGCTTGGTAAACAGAATTGCAACTACACTTGCCCCTTTGACATCGCGAGATCCTAGATATGCCACAGTTATTCATAATATAATACAATTGAAATCGATACATTTATTCATAAATAATAAGAATTTACGAAATGAAAATAAAGATGTGAGAAATCTGCACATCAAACGTAAACGCTCACACATACGTGAAGGTTGTCAAGGAATGTGATATTCCATTTAAAGGGAAACAGAGTCATGGTTTTAAACCTATGCACCTATAAGAGTTAATATAACATCGGAATCGGAGGCACTTGGCGCACCATAGCGGAACTCACATCATCACCGATTTCCAATAACTGCACAGCACTTCTTGGTCGCTTATTCACCATGCGCCAACGATCTGGCCAATGTGTCCGCCGGCAGAAAAGCTGATATTTGACCTCCCACTTCTAGATAACATTCTGAGATAAAAGCTAGCGTTATATTATTTATTGTAGTTGCAAATAGTTACTTGCTATTAACCCGTTCATGTGAATAGTCCCAAGACCGTGAATTTTATTTCGGTTTTACAGACAGTTCAGGCGAACAGTGACACACGCTAATATCAGGAGTGGAGGGCTGGACTGACAACTCTTACTCCAACCATCGTTACGTTCATGTGTCGTATGTCAGGATAAATAATTGAAAGCGTATCATTATTCCCGAAAAGCGGAAGCGTCTTTATCAACACACAAAGCATCTCTCAGTGAAAAGTCTTCGAGAATAAAAGTTCCAAACCGGTGAAAAATAAAATTTATAGTTTCATTACGTGAAATATTGCTTATACGCTTTGAGGCAATCATTTGATAAAAGTTACAGCGCTGATCAATTACACGTCGAGTGTCTCTTTTCCCGGTGTAGCAAAAAGTTTGAGTCCCTGTAGAAGTCAAATCAAAACAGTTGCTTAAATATTCGTCATCCATTGTGTCACGGGTGATTTGTTATTGTTAATTCGCATTCGCTGGCAATTTCGGGTAGCTTCAATTGTTTTGTTGTTACGCGCACGCGCACGCACGCACGCACGCACACACACGCACACACACTCACACACGTACGCACACGAACATATACACGCACGCACGCACGCACATATACACACACATAAATGCATAATCATATAAGCACATAAACACACACAAACACACGCACGCACATACGCAAACACAGATTAAGAGGAGGCCAGGCAAATTTAAACAAATTTGATTTGACATGCAAAAGTAAACGTTGTCGCTGATGACAACAAAAGAATGAAACGAATTATCTACAGCTTTTTGCAAATGTCACACAGAAAATGTGTTTCAAGCAGAATACACACGCATGCACGCATACACACACATGCACTCGCACTCGAGAACACACAGGAAAAGGACTATCTACACGTACGTAGCCAAATTGTTGGACTTCCGATAATCAAACGTCCACATTTTCCACGTGAGTTCTTCTACTTGTTAATTTGGATGCACATTTCGAATAATCCTTTTCTGGAATGTGTAGATTTTCCTTGTATAAATGTAAACGAAAAATTCAGATTCGCACCGATGTTTTATTCAACACAAGTTATGTTTACATATTTCATTTATTCTAGACACGTTAAGAAAACAGCAAAACAAATAAATCAACAAAACGTGTTTTCCGCTGCCACAGTTGGTCGAGTGATGATTGTTATTCAAGTGATTGGAACATAAGGCATTAATCACCACAGGCCAATACGTTTTGAAAAACAATCATGTCTAAGACTATTCATAAACAAAAATGTTCCCGCTTCTGCAATCCCTGATGCACAACAATAATTTGTTATATGCACAATCAGCAGAACATTAACTTGACTT
The DNA here is from genome assembly GCA_033239005.1 of Lamellibrachia satsuma. NCBI lineage: Eukaryota > Metazoa > Annelida > Polychaeta > Sabellida > Siboglinidae > Lamellibrachia > Lamellibrachia satsuma. Next base: position 9,551,442 of record BSQZ01000008.1, read on the forward strand.
ATATAATTATACTAAGAAATATGCATAATGGTATACATTTCTTACCGAATTTAGCACCTTTTTAGCAGCAGTATATTCACCCATACAACAATTTTCTTTCAAAATGTATGTTCATCCGATTTTGTTAAGCAATAAAGAGTGTCACACAAAATAGAACAACTGCAATTCAAATCATCGTTGTGTCACATAAAATCCTTAAATTAACAATTACTTGCTTGACAGTAAACATTTAGCCCATGTTCATCAGGAAATATGTGCTCCCTCCGTTTCTCTCTGCATCCCACCCTCCCTCAATCCATCCCACCATCATTATCTCTCCCTCTCCTTCCATCACCCCCTCTCTCCCTCTCTCACTCCCACCTTCTTTCCCCATATCTCTCTCACTCTCTCCATCACCCCTCCATCGCTATCAACCTCCCCCTACCTCCCCCTCACTCCTTCCCACCCTCTCTTCGTCCTTCCCACCCCACCCCCGCTCTACCACCCTCCCTCCCCTATTCCGTCCTTCCCATTCACCCATTTCTCCTTTAACGCTGCCTCCCTCCTACCTTCCTCTGCCTCCCTCCCTCCTTAATTCCCCTACCTCATTACACCCGTCTGTTCTTCCGTCCGTCCCTCCCTCCCTTCTTCCATCCCTCCCTCCACTTCTCATTTCCTCCCTACCCTCCTCCCTCCCTCCCTCCATTCCTCTTTCCCTCACTCCTTCTCTCTCTCTTCCACCCTCCCTCACCCGGTCCGTCCGTCCATCCATCCACTAGCCCTCATACTTTCCCACCCTCCCTCCATCGTTCCCTTCACCAACCCCTTCCACTCTACGAATGAGTGCGGAACATGAATCAGGCGAAGAACAGCAGGGGCTAAAAGGGTAGATAGACGACCGATGCGCAGGGGCTCAAAGGGTAGATAGACGACCGATGCGCAGGGGCTCAAAGGGTAGATAGACGACCGATGCGCAGGGGCTCAAAGGGTAGATAGACGACCGATGCGATGGTTGCGCTAAGACAGCTGATAAACAGAGGTTGGAGTTGGGATCCGAGAAAAAATGAACGAAATGAAGCGTTGGGGATGATCCTGGGATGTCGGGTGAGTTTCTGGAATATGTTGTAACCTGGAGAAGAAACGAGTGACGTTGGTTCGACAACAGATAGAGGGGTTGGATGGAGAGAGATCAAACGAGAAGGCGGATTGGTTACCGAGGATGAACATCCGGAGGTAGACGAACGTCGTCGGATACAATCGGGAGCGAATGCATTAATGAATGTAGAGGGAGTCATGATGGACAGAACGCACGCACGCAAGCACGAACGAACGAACAAACGAATGCACGCCCGCACGCACGCACGCACGCACGCACGGCGTTACGGTACTGACCTTTCGATCTTTCTTTCACCAGATTCTTTGCCGTAATCACGTTTCCTATATATAATAAAATTGCTTGATGTAGTCAACATTGTTTCGCAGTGTACATTGAACATCAAGAAGATTGGTAGATATTTAGTGTGCATAATATAGGTATTACCAATGCATATCAATAAGTACTGCTAATAATTAGTGAGATCACATTAATGAAAATTAAGATATTTAAGAGTAATAAAATTGTATCGCTGTTTTTTTGTATTTATTATTTAATAACAAATTAATAAAATTAATAAAATAAAATTAATTAATAAAATTGTATCGCTGGTTTATTGTATTTATTATTTAATAACAAATTATTTAAATTAATAAATTAATAAAATAAAATAAATTAATAAAATTAATAAAAAAAATTGCGCTGGTTTATTGCATTTATTATTTAATAACAAATTAAAATATGCAATTAAATTGAATCGTGTCGTGTGTTTTCCTTTATATCTATGTGAGAATAGTAAATCCAATACTATCATCTACTGTAGTCTGCCGGAATGCATAACTGTACCTGTTACATATGAGAATAATTATAATATAAATAATAATATAATAACAATAATGTAAAAGATAATTACGAGCTAAACAGAACAGAGGTGGGCGACAGAGATGAAGTAGGCGATTACCGACAAAACATATTCAATACAAAGTACTTGCAAGACAAAACTGATTATGTGTATTCGTACAAATATTGCATGTATTAGTGCTAATAAAAATATTATTTGATGTATCCTACCTTTTCCTCTTTGTTTCAGTTTCATCTCTGCCAATTTCAGTAAAATTTCAAAACCGAGCCATAAATACCAGCGTATTCCTTCTGCAGAGCTATAATGACCCTGTTTTAGGTAGATACCAACCAACTTTGCTCCAAAACAGCTCTTACACCACCACGAACCGCCCTACTCAGCAGAACAGTTGAAGCCGCGTGATTTGTCTGGTGTCGAAAACTTAAGCCGTTGTGCTGCGGGATAAGGGATCGCCTGGGAATGAGTGGGTCGCATTATGCTGCATTTAATTAACCAGGGTGGTTCCAATGAATTGAGAGGAGATCGATCCAGTCCATGTTATGATGCAGTATATTGGTAACACAAAAACTGTATAAGAAAAGGTTCACTGGTTAACCTTTGTGAGCCTCAATAATATATCATTTGGGGTGCGCTAAGGTTTGCCAAACGGAAGAGCCATCGATACAATAAATTACGGAGATTTTTAACAAGATTTAACAAGATTGCCATCTCGAACAACAAGTTCCTGATGGCAAGTGGACAAGGAAGCCATTGGCTTATCGAGAGTCCAACAATTTTCTCATCTATGTGTAGCCCGCCCTTATCAGATATCTGTCAATTCTATTTTTAAACATATTCACACTACTAGCATTAACACAATCATTTGGCAGTTTGTTCCATTCATTTATCACCCTCTGTGAGAAAGAGTACTTTCTCATGTCCAACCTACACTGCTCCTTAACTAATGCTGCTTTGTGTCCTCTGGTTCTACTGCCTTCTTTAAGTTTGAAGAACATATTCCTATCAACATCCTCATAACCGTTCACTATTTTAAACACTTCTATTTGGTCTCCTCTTAGTCTCCTGGTCTCTAGTGTTGTCAAACCACATTGTAATAAGCGACTTTCGTAACTAAGGTCTCTTAATTCTGGAATCATCTTAGTTGCTCTTCGTTGTATTCTTTCTAGCTTATCTATGTCTTTTTTACGATATGGCCTCCATGCTTGAATACAATATTCCAAATGTGGTCTTACTATTGCTTTGTACAGGGGTACAATTAGATGTTTCTCCTTATACGTGATAGTTCTCCTAATTAGCCCTAGAATTTGATTTCCTTTCGAAGCAGCAATCCCACATTGCTCTGAAACTTTCTTGTCAGCATTAAATGTTACTCCTAAATCCTTTTCTTGTTTGGTTCTACCTAGTACAGCATCATCCATTTTATATTCCTCGTCCATATTTCCCTGTCCTATGTGTATACATTTACACTTCCCAAAATTGAATAACATTTGCCATTTTTCTGACCATTTAACTAATTTTTCCAGATCATCTTGTAAACTTTGGTTATCTGTATCATTAGTAACCTTTCTGAATACTTTTGTGTCATCTGCAAATTTGAGTACTTTGCTAGATATGTCATCCTGCAAATCATTTATATATATTAAAAACAGTATAGGGCCTAATACTGATCCCTGTGGTACCCCACTCAAAACAGATTTCCAGTTTGAAATCTCACCATCTTCTATTACTCTCTGTCTTCTGTGTGTAAGCCACTTTTCTATCCAGTTGATTACATCATTGCCTATACCATGGGCTTTTAGTTTAAGTAACAATCTTTGATGTGGCACTTTATCGAAAGCTTTCTGAAAATCTAAGTAGACAACATCCACTGGTGACCCGTCATCTACCCACTTTGTAATTTCTTCTAAGAAACATAAGAGATTGGTTAGACATGACCTTGCTTTTAGGAATCCATGTTGAGACGTATTTATTAATTTATGTTTTACGAGGAATTCCACCATGTGGTCTCTAATTAATGTTTCGAGTAATTTACATACAACTGATGTTAAACTCACTGGTCTGTAATTTTCTGGCTTCTTCCTCGATCCCTTCTTAAATAGCGGCGTAATGTTTGCTTCTTTCCATTCTGAAGGAACTATTCCTTCTTCTAGTGACAAGTTAAATAAGTTTGCAAGTGCTGTACTAATTTGATCAACAATTCCCTTTAGCAGTTTTGGTGGTATCCCGTCAACTCCAGGTGATTTATTATCTTTCATCTTCTTAATTTTCTTTGCTATCATTTCAGGAGTTACAGGGAAAGAAGGAGATACAGAAACGTGGCGCAGAATCTCATAGGTACAGGAAATAAAAGTACAGCCTATTATAAACCACTCACAGTTACGTTACAACGGCCTGTGTACTGAGTGGGAAACAAAGAATTCCGAAACATATTCCATACGGCCAACTGATCAATGATAAATGGGTTTGTCCGAAATTGGTAAGGTAAAGACGCTTATTGCATATGTCAAATAGCAATAGATGATTGGCAACTGATAACCAAGCATATATTATTATGACATTCTACAATAAGCATGTGAATAAATATGTCAACATATGTCGCGGGGAGAGCATAATCTGTGACAATTAAGAACACTAGAATGTTGTCATCGTCTTCAATGGATAGTGGATTTTTAGAAAATAAGTCTCGCATCAAGTAGAAGTTCATTGCCCAACCAGTGCTTGTCACAGACATCACCAAACCCGTTCTTGTTATCTGTCCAGTTCTTGTTGACGTTGACAGAGCCGTGTTGACGACGTAGGAACGCATACATAAAAGTACTTCTTACAAGTGGTAACGTACACAAAGCTTTAAGAAAACAAAATACCAGTCGCGAGAAACGGAGAAATAAAATAAATGAGTGACAAAGCAAACGGAAAGGGAACATAACAAAGATGGTGGTATTAAATGAAAATGAATTAAGCATGTTGTGATATAGGTGTTAGTAACGGAGGATGTTATGGGGAAATGATAGAGATGAATCACGTAATGCACAGTAACATATGTTAGAAACGAATAATACAAATATCGCATACTATGATTTGTAATACGCATCTGCAGAGGACTAACTTATTTATATTAAAATATGTGAGCTGTCAGAGATGGATGACTAAATGTAAGAGATGGATGACAGAATGTCAACGAAGAAGAGTTCGATATAAATTATAGAATACCATGGGAGGAGTGTCAGATACGAACGTAAGAATCGTTGAACATCTCTAAGAAAAGGATAATAGATTGTTGTGAAACAGATGATAGAGACGACTGGTAGATTATTGTGAAAGAAATGATATAGAGGCCTGGTAGATTGTTGTGAAAGAAGAGATGTAGACGCTTGGCAGATTGTTGTGAAAGAAGTGATATAGAGGCCTGGTAGATTGTTGTGAAAGAAGTGATATAGACGCTTTGTTGATTATTGTGAAAGAAGTGATATAGAGGCCTGGTAGATTATTGTGAAAGAAGTGATATAGAGGCCTGGTAGATTGTTGTGAAAGAAGTGATATAGAGGCCTGGTAGATTGTTGTGAAAGAAGTTATATGGACGCATGGTAGATTTTTGTGAAAGAAAAGATGTAGACGCTTGGCAGATTGTTGTGAAAGAAGTGATAGATAGTAGCGCTAGAGTCGCCTGGTAGATTGTTGTGAAAGTAGTGGTAGAGTCGCCTGGTAGATTGCTGTGAAAGTAGCGGTAGAGTCGCCTGGTAGATTGTTGTGAAAGTAGTGGTAGAGTCGCCTGGTAGATTGTTGTGAAAGTAGCGGTAGAGTCGCCTGGTAGATTGTTGTGAAAGTAGTAGTAGAGTCGCCTGGTAGATTGTTGTGAAAGTAGTGGTAGAGTCGCCTGGTGGATTGCTGTGAAAGTAGTAGTAGAGACGCCTTGTGGATTGTTGTGAAAGTAGTTGTAGAGACGCCTGGTAGATTGTTGTGAAAGTATTACTAGAGACGCCTGGTGGATTGTTGTGAAAGTAGTAGTATAGTCGCCAGGTAGATTGTTGTGAAAGTAGTGGTAGAGTCGCCTTGTGGATTGTTGTGAAAGTAGTAGTAGATTCGCCTGGCAGATTGTTGTGAAAGTAGTGGTAGAGTCGCCTGGTGGATTGTTGTGAAAGTAGTGGTAGAGTCGCCTGGTGGATTGTTGTGAAAGTAGCGGTAGAGTCGCCTGGTAGATTGTTGTGAAAGTAGTTGTAGAGACGCCTGGTGGATTGTTGTGAAAGTAGTGGTAGAGTCGCCTGGTGGATTGTTGTGAAAGAAGTGATAGAATCGCCTGGTGGATTGTTGTGAAAGTAGTGGTAGAGTCGCCTGGTGGATTGTTGTGAAAGTAGCTGTAGAGACGCCTGGTGGATTGTTGTGAAAGTAGTTGTAGAGTCGCCTGGTAGATTGTTGTGAAAGTAGTGGTAGAGTCGCCTGGTAGGTTGTTGTGAAAGTAGTAGTAGAGTCGCTTGGCAGATTGTTGTGAAAGAAGTTATATATGCGCGCTTGAACTGCCACAAAGTAATTGTGCAACCCTGTTATTGATATTATTTTACGTTTTTAAGCTATACTATACTTTCATTTTGCATATCGTGTGACTATGAAGGTATGTGGACTAGAGTGAAGGAAAAGTTACAGCCTGGACCTTTGTGTTTAGTTGGATTTTAGTTATTTAGAGAGACACCGTTAGTGTACTATTTGCCGCGCTATCGTTAATGAACTGTGACCATCGCCATGGCGATCACATACACAAGCCAACAACTACGCCAACTGTGTCAGCGGTCAACGAAATCGTTAATGCGTGTCACCAAGGCAGTGTACTACGACCTAAAACAACTGGGCATCAATCATGCAACACCGACTCACAGAGGGACCACTGGCGGTCTGTGTCAGCGAGCGACTAAGCCAGATCATCATGTACTCGAGTGTGACCTTACTGTGTTAAAGCCTACACGTCTGACACGTCGAGTGTGTTAGCGAAAGTACTCGTCGATCGATAAGCGAGCTTTCGCGACTGACATCTACAACACATTCGCCGGAACCACTGTTGAGCTCATTGACAAAAACAACGCCGCCATCGCGACCATCGCGGACAAACACGCACCGATTGCCACGCGCATCGTCACGGTTCGTTGGAAGACACCGTGGCACACGGAAGAGTTGTCCGGTGCGCGTAACCTCCGCCGCGCCGAGCGCCGATGGCGAAAAACGCGACTCGTTGTCCACCGACAGATGTATACGACTCTTCTAGACGCTTACCGCCGACAACTAACAACCACGAAGGCCAGTCATTTCTGTACGCTGATACACGAAGCCGGACACAACACGAAAACAATGTTCAGCGTCACCAACAACTGTTGGGCCGATCTACACCAGTTCAGTTGCCTGGTTCACGCAATGACTTAGTCCTTGCTGAAACATTTCATCAGTTCTTCATTGACAAGATTTTAAATATACGTCGTGCCATTGATTTGCGCGCCGAGCCGAACACTTTCAATCGACAGCCGTCTGATGTAGGTCTACAGCAACATGCGCAACTCTGTGAATTTAGGCTGGCGACGACAGCAGACACCAGACGGATCGTTCTCCAGTCGTCTGCGAAATCCTGCGACCTCGACCCGATGCCGACGAGCTTGCTGGAAGGAAACATCGACCTACTCGCACCGATCTTAACTGATATCATCAACACGTCGCTCCAAGCAGGTGTCGTACCGGTAGACATGAAGCACGCGTTAGTGACACCTATACTTAAGAAACGTGGTCTCGACTTGAACTCACTCGCCAACTACCGCCCAATATCGAACCTAAGTCTTGTCTCGAAAACATTAGAACGTTAAGTCGCCTACGAACTGCGCCGTCACATTGACGCCAACGGCTTCAACGACCCGTTCCAGAGCGCGTACCGTCCGATACACAGCACGGAGACGGCTCTCGTCCGAATACACGAAGACATGACGCAGGCAACTGATTCACGGCGTGGCGTTTTGCTTGTACTATTAGATCTAAGTGCAGCATTCGACACACTAGACCACATTCGCGTTCGTGATATCGGTCTAAGCCAGACAGTGTTTACATGGTTCAAATCATACCTCGCAGGCCGAACTAATGCAATAAAGATACGCGAATCAACTTCAGCGCCGAGATTTATTCATCACGGTGTTCCGCAGGGCTCGGTTCTAGGTCCGACTCTATTTAACATGTACATTCTACCTATCGCGGACATCTCCGAACGCCATCAGATCCGCTACCACATATACACGGTCGACACTCAACTATACGCTGAGTGTCCGCCACTGAACCATGCAGACGCACTACAGAAAATCGACGAATGTGTACGTGACATAAGACGCTGGCTGAATTGCAACCATCTTCTACTCAACGAGACGAAAACAGAAGCCATCATTTTTCGTTCTACCACCTCCTCTTCGCCTTCTGCTATGTCCACTATCGATGTGTGTGGGTCCGCCGTATCACTGACGCCCACGGTTCGTGATATCGGCGTTATACTTGACAGCGGACTTGACATGTCAGCTCAAGTATCGAACGCTTGTCGTGCTGCTTATTTTAATTTATTTCGCATCGCTTAGATACGAACAAGCCTTACCATCACAGCATGCAAGACTATTGTTCACTCCCTCATTACATCGCGGATCGACTACGGGAACGCTGTACTGTATGGCATCTCTGACCGGCTCTTGCACCGTCTTGAGATGGTACAGCCAGAGTTGTTTTGCGGATTAGGCGGGGCGACCGGCGAAGCATGACGGCACTGCTGCAACAACTCCATTGGTTGCCGGTCAAGTATCGCATTGAATACAAACTACTCGTTATTGTGTTTCACGCCCTTCATGACCGGACGCCGGCGTACCTCGCCTCGCTCATCACGCCGTACCTTCCTCGCCGCGCCCTACGGTCTGCCGATCGCGCCCTACTCACCGTTCCACGCCACAACCTCGAGCATTACGGCCGCCGTTCATTCTCTCGCGCTGGGCCGACTCTATGGAATTCTCTACCGGAAGACCTGCGTCTGACCGGCTGCATGGACACTTTTAAAGCGCGTCTTAAGACTCATTATTTCAAACTTGCTTTTAATGTATAGTTCTATATACCACTCATATCATAATATTTATTATTAACATTATCCTTAATTTTCTACTATTATACTAGTTTATTATTTTAATTATTTATTCATTTATTAATTATTTTTATTATTTATTATTTTTATTATTTATTATTTATTTATTAATGAATTAATTATTTACTAATGCTTAAGCTTTTGTATGTACGTTGATAGTTTTAACTTATCTTTGTTTAGTACATTTTTGTTTTAATGAAGTTTAAGCCTTATATATATATATATATATATATATATATATATATATATATATATATATATATATGTATATATGTATATATATGTATATATATATATATATGTATATATATATATATGTATATATATATATATATATGTATATATATATATATATATATATATATATATATATATATATATACGTTTAATTTTATTACGCACATTTTAGCCCATTTAGACATTGTAAACACCCTTGAACAGAGTTGTGCTCTGGATATGAGTGTAAAAATAAAGTGCATTATTATTATTATTATTATTAAATGATAGAGACGCCTGGTAGATTGTTGTGAAAGAAGTGAGATAAACGTCTGGTAGATTGTTGGGAAATAAGTGATAGAGACGCCTTGTAGATTGTTGTGAAACAAATGATATAGACGCCTGGTAGATTGTTGTGAAAGAAGTGATAGAAACGCCTTCTAGATTATTGTGAAAGAAGTGGCATATAATATTGTATATATGAGGTGATAGACACGGATAATATATTGTTTGTAAAATATTGGATAGAGAGGATGGCGGAATGTTGTGAAATAGGTGAATGAGACGGTGGTATTATTTGGTGAAAAAGGTGATACAGACGGATGTTTGGTGCTAGAGATGAGTGATGGAGTGGGGACATATGGCGTTGGTCGTCGGTACAAGTGTTTTGATGATGATTTATGATGGCATGTGACGGCCTGTTTGACTGAGAGTTGTGGTAAATAATAAATGAACGAGCAGGATGTCATTAGCGAACTTGATATCAAACAAAAGGTATATTACAACCATCCAAAATTGTCGGTATTTTAAACAGATTAAAGCATGTGCTACTTATATAAATTAAAATGAATTATTTTATATAATACATTAATATTATCTCGTGTTAACTGTTGTATCATGGCGTGGGATTACCAAGATAGCAGAATGATGAACATTCAAAAGAAAGCTATGGGAACTTTAACCTTAAATAAAGACAATTCACACACAGGACCATTAAACTTTTATTTTCCAAAATAGATGATTTATTGAAGTTACACGAACTTAAGTTGTATTTTAAATACATGCATTAAGACTTACCTGCATACTTATTAAACTGGAAAATAGCCCCAAATATAAACAATTATAACACCAGGAGTATAACTGATATATACTCATTCAGAACAAAATATGAATTTGCCAAACAATTTTTAGATATAAATTGCAACATGTTATCAATTAGACACAAAAATAGTTACAGAGAAGATTTTGATTTATTACAAAAATATGAAGATACCTGTTCAACATAAAACTGCTATACTTGCTATCAAAATCGATCGACTAAATCAGTAATACATAAATTCATACATATATGAATGTACAATTTCTATTTATTACAATTTATATTACATATTATCACACATATTTAAATTTACCACACGAATATTCATGCACGCCGTTTCTCCTTCTGCACACGCGCACTCTCATAGCCTTTTGTATAAATGAGTTAGTTAATTATATTTCATAAGTGGCTCCTATGAGAGCGACTGTAAAGTATTTATAGGAGTCACTGACCCCTTATTAAGTTACACTGTGTTTGTATTTTTCCATGTGAACACATTAATGCATATTTTGTTTTTATTTTAGTTTTTTACTTGCATTGTAAACGGGGTAAAAATAAAATTTGTTGTTTTTGTTCTTACATATATTTTAATCCATATTTGACAAGAAATAAATACTTTTTATAACTGTTACGTCAAAATTTTTATAAAATTGCGCGCGCGCGCGCGCACACACACACACACACACACACACACACACACACACACACACACACACACACACACACACACACACACACATACACACACAAACACACATTTATTTCTTTAATTTCTTGTCATCAGAGAGAATGTCTACATTTTATATCAAATAAGATGTGTCAACATTTGCTTGGTCTCCTCTTAATCTGCATGTGTGTGTGTGTGTGTGTGTGTGTGTGTGTGTGTGTGTGTGTGTGTGTGTGTGTGTGTGTGTGTGTGTGTGTGTGTGTGTGTGTGTGTGTGTGTGTGTGTGTGTGTGTGTGTGTGTGTGTGTGTGTGTGTGTGTGTGTGTGTGTGTGTGTGTGTGTTGATTATTACTCACACTTTGTACATGATACATTATCATAATGTGAAATCGTACATTTCTATCTACAATAATTCAAACGGCACCTTTAATAAACGGTAAATTGCCGTGCAGTGTTCAAAACTATCACGCTATTTGAAACTACTAGAAACAACAGAAAACATAGCACATCGCATTAAATTATCGACTGGATATTTGGGGTTCGAGCGAACATCCATTTGTGGCGATCATTACTTTAGTTACTTGACAACATCCAAAAAGTATCCTTTACTTTTAGCTTGTCAGTAAACATTTAGCACACGTTTATCAGGAAATATGAGCTCCCCATCCCTCCCTCTCTAAATCCCACCTCCCCTCCCTCTCTCCCTCCCTCCCACCACCCCTCTCTCTCTCTTTCTCCCCCTCCTTCCATCATTCCCTCCCTCCTCACTCACTCCCTCTCTCCCTATCTCACCCTCTCCATTACCACTCCCTCTATCACTACTAACCTCACTGCTAATAGAGAGCAGTGGGAAGGAGCAACAGTTCAACAGTGTAGCATGATAGCTGAGGATTGCTTACCAGGACAGGACTACCAAGAAGTCCAGTGCCAGCTGCATGTCCCTCCTCGTGTCGGCCATTGGAGACGTCTTGTCTTTAGCCTTGCGGTGGAAGATCAAGTTCACAATAGAATAGAGTGGCATAACTGCCTCAGCCAGACCACTGTAGTGTCATTGTCCGAAGAGGCATCAAACCTACATATTTTGCATCGTGTCCTTGGCGCTGGAGCTGAAGGCGAAGGTGCGTCGACTACACGAGCTAATTACTGCTTAAATTGTTGTAGTTGGAAATGGTTATGTTCCATTAACCCTAATAGGTTTATGGGTTATCAACCACGACTTTTGTTCCCATTTTAATAAAACAACATATCCCGTGAAAACTTCAGCGTATTGATCCCAACACCCCTGCTTCAACTTGCATTTTATGTTTGCACATCTTTAATTCGTTTTGTAAACGCCTTTCATTTGAAACGCGACGCCACACGACGGCCACCAGCCGAACGGTAAGATCCCCAGTTACCCATCGATGCGTGACAATTGCTGAATTACCCAACCGTGACTCATCGACTACCGGAAGTGCATCTCCGTGCGATATATTTTGACTCGCCGCCATACGAAGGGCGGAATGAACGGTTCGTAAGAATGCAGAGAAGGGACCAGTATGTCGTTTAGGCACTAGATGCCTCAGAATCAACTGAATAGTTGTTAAAACAGCGTGATGTAATTGTAAAACTAGTCATGTTATGTATGCATACACAACGTTGGAGTTGATGTTGGAACAGCCTTGTGTCAGGTTAGATGTTAATAGAATCTTAACAGATTTCACGTGGTGATTAACCCCTGGCTGACTGTCACAGAAACGGAACGTTAGCTTCTATTACATATACCCAAGAGTCTACAAGTTACTTTGTAATTTTCTTAGTACCAATTGTGTATTACATATTTATTATCTTTCACTTGTCTTCGTTGTCTTGTTCAATCGTGCAACCATCATTCACGAATATAAATAGGGAACCAGAACTAAGCCTGAGCCAAACTAATAAACAGAAACCTCGCCAATCCATGACTGCTACTGACGTGGAAAGATTGGTAACTCCGATCATACTCACACACATTGGGACCGACTGAGCCCGATAATCTTACTGAGTTTTTTTTCACTGTTTGACAACTTTCGACTACTTCCGTCTTACTTCACCTCACCCCGGTTTCTGTCGGTGTGTGGACACACTAGCCGACTGACACCGATCCGACCCGACTCGAGCAGCACCGAGTATTTGAGTCAGGTAGGATTTAACAAGATTTAACAAGATTTGCCATCCAAGCCAAAGGCCCAGATGGCAAGTGGACAAGGAAGCCATTGGCTTATCGAGAGTCCAACAATGTTCACCTACTTATAACCCGCCCTCCTGATATATGTGTCAACCTTGTTTTTAAACATATTCACGCTGCTAGCAGTTACACAATTTGTAGACAGTTTGTTCCATTCATTTACTGTCCTCTGTGAGAACGAGTGCTTCCTGATGTCCAATCTACACTGATCCTTTACTAATTTTACCTCATGTCCTCTAGTTCTGCTATCCTTCTTGAGTGAGATAATAAAACATATTTCTATCAATATTTTCATACCCATTCAATATCTTAAAAACTTCAATCTGATCTCCTCTTAACCTCCTTGTCTCTAGAGTTGTTAAACCACATTCTTTCAGGCGTTCTTCATAACTAAGGTCTCTAAGTTCTGGAATCATTTTAGTTGCTCTCCTTTGTATGCGTTCAAGCGTATCTATATCCTTCTTACGATATGGTCTCCATGCTTGTATACAGTATTCTAAATGAGGTCTAACTATTGCTTTATAAAGAGGTATAATTAACTTTTTTCCCTTGTATGTTATGTTTCTTCTAATCAATCCAAGAATTTGATTACCCTTTGAAGCTGCAATACCACACTGCTCTGAAACTTTCATATCAGCGCTTATTGTAACTCCTAAGTCCTTTTCTTTTACAGTAGTACCAAGAACAGTAGCTCCCATTTTATAGTTTACATTCAAGTTCCCATGTCCTGTATGTAGGCATTTACATTTCCCAAAATTGAACAGCATCTGCCATTTCTCAGACCATTTCACTAATCTGTCTAGATCGTTTTGTAAATGTTGTTTATCACCATCAGTATTAACCTTTCTAAACAGTTTTGTGTCGTCCGCAAATTTCAGTACGTTACTTGTTATACTCTCGTCCAAGTCATTGATATAAATTAAGAATAATATAGGTCCTAATACTGATCCTTGAGGTACCCCACTCAAAACCGATTTCCAATTTGAAACTTCGCCATCTACTACAACTCGTTGTCTTCTGTCAGTCAGCCATTGTTCTATCCAGTCAGTTATGCTATCCCCGATACCATGGGCTTTTAATTTAAGTAGCAATCTTTGATGTGGCACTTTGTCAAAAGCTTTCTGAAAATCTAAGTAGATAATATCTACTGGCGATCCCTCGTCTATCCACTTAGTGATTTCTTCCAAAAACATAACACATTTGTTAAGCATGACCTCGCTTTAAGGAATCCATGTTGAGATGAATTTAATAATTTATGCTTAACGAGGAAGTCCACCATATGGTCTTTAATTAACCTTTCTAATAATTTACAAATCACTGACGTTAAACTCACTGGTCTGTAATTCTCTGACTTATTTCTCGAACCCTTTTTAAATAATGGTATGATGTTTGCTTCTTTCCATTCAAACGGAACAACTCCTCTCTTTTAATGACAAGTTGAATACTCTTGCAAGTGGTATACTGATTTGATCTACTGTTTCCATTAGTAATTTAGGAGGAATCCCATCCACTCCCGGTGATTTGTTATCCTTCATTGCCTTTATTTTCCTAGCTACCAATTCTGGAGTTACAACTAACGGTCCTAAATAGTCAGATTTAGCCCCCTGAAATTTAGCATCAGCAACTGGTAATGAACTAATATCTTCTTTTGTAAACACTGAACTGAAGTAACCATTTAGGTCTTCCGCCATTAAAAACCCCTGTGATATTATATTTCCAGCACTGTCTTCTAGAGGTCCAACCTTGTCTTGTACGTTTTGTTTACTCCTGACATATGCATAAAAACTCTTGCTGTCAGTTTTTATGTTACATGCCAGTTTTTGCTCATAGCTTCTTTTAGATTGTCTGATTTCAGTTGTAGCTGCATTAAGTGCCTCTTTGTATTTTGCATAGTCTTCTTCCTTTCTGGTACGCCTATAAACCCTCCACATAGTTTGTTTTAGCATTATTTTTCTAATTGCCTCTTTTGACACGTGTTTCTTTCTACACCGTTTTCCTTGTTTTCGGAAGGGAACAAATTTATCAATGATACTCTCAATTTCATATTTTAGAATATTCCAACATTCAATTGCAGTCTTATTCATCAGCATGTTATTCCAATCTAGCTGTGCTAAGTATTTTCTCATATCTTTGTAGTTACCTTTGTGGAAGTTTCTCTTGTACGTTTTCTTATTTTTACTTTCTGATTTTACATTGATGTCAAAATGTATTTGATTATGGTCACTATTACCCAATGGTTCAAATATTTTTACATTGTCCACTAATTCTTTTTGTGATGACAAAACTATATCTAATACATTTTCTCCCTGGTTGGTTCTAGTACGTGCTGAGTAAGAAAGCTATCCTGGATTAAACATAGAAATTGTTGATCCTCAATCCCTGTGCTCTCTAGAGAATTCCATTGTATGTGTCCATGGTTAAAATCTCCCATTATGATACATTCCCCTTTACTAACTTCCTTTATAGCGTTTTTTATTTTTGTGTTGTCCTCTTCGTTTATGTTTGGACTTCGGTAAACTAATCCAACAGTTAATTTTGAATTTCCTGAAACAATTTTGCACCAAACAGCTTCATCGCAATCTGCTTCCCTTTCTAGTTTTATTTCATAAGCCTGAATAAATTCTTTAACATATAAAATAACTCCCCCGCCCCTTCTTCCTATTCGATCTTTCCTAAACATTACGTATCCTGTCAGTCCTAATTCAGCATCTGTTATATCTATGCTGGCCCATGATTCAGTTATACCAATTATGTGAGGGTCAATATCTTCTACCATAATGTTTAATTCGTTTTTCTTATTTACTATGCTCCTTGCATTTAAACATACGCATCTATAACCTTTTTCAGAGATGTTTTTCGGATGATTTGATATTGGTTTATCTGTGCTAGTGGTCTCTTGTTCTGCTTGAGACACCTCTAGGTAACCCCCCTGCACTTCTAGTTTAAAGAATGTTTACTTCCAAAAATATTTGTCATTGTACCCAAGTCGCTATCTACTGCTGCTGAAAGTTTGTCCATGAATACTGCCGCCCCCTTTCCACTTAAATGAAGCCCATCCTTCATGTACATATCACCCCTCCCAACAAAACTTTCCCATAAATCCACAAATCCAACTTCCTCTTCCCTACACAGCCTCTGGACTAACATGTTAATTGCCATCCCCGACAATTTCGATATTTATGACCCTCCTGCCCATCACAGGTAAAATCCCTGACAGTATTACCTGCTCAACCCGCGTCTGTTTTAGTGTTCTGACCAACTGCCTATATTTCCTAACTATGGCAGTTGTACCCTCCCTCTCTACATTATTTGTCCCTACATGTACTAAAACAGATCCACCCTTACCCGAGCCTACGATGTTTTTTACCCTCTCAGTTATCGCCTCTATTTTGGCTCCAGGCAAGCAGACCACCATATCATCTCCCTTGTTTAAGACTCTGTCGGTCTTCCTAACTATCGAATCCCCCACAAACACCCTCGCTCTCTTCCTCACCCCCTCTATCACTGCTGCAGAATAACTCTTCCTTTCGATCCCCTCCATCACATTCTGTCCTGACCCCTTCCCTTCCGTCTCCCCCACTCCCTTCTCCTTCCCTCCTGTCTCCCCTACTCCCCTCTCCTTCACTCCGGTTGTTTTCCCTCCCGTCTCCCCCACTCCCTTCTCCTTCCCTCCTGTCTCCGCTACTCCCCTCTCCTTCACCCCGGTTGTCTTCCCTCCTGTCTCACCCACTCCCTTCTCCTTCCCTCCTGTCTCCCCTACTCCCCTCTCCTTCACCCCGGTTGTCTTCCCTCCCGTTCCTTTCCTTCCTGTCTCCTTACGTCCTGTCTCCCTATGACCTGTCACCTTCCCTCCTCTCAGCTTCCTCCCAGGCTGAGGTGAGCTCTCCCTAGCATCTCTTGTGTCTTTCCCCACTTTATCGTCTACTGTTCCCTCACCGGAACTACTGGCACAACTCCCCTGTTCCCTTCCCACCATTGCCACAACGAGCAGTCTCAGCTTTTCCAACTCCACCTCTATTTCCTTCATCCTTGCGCATCCCCTACACTCAAAATTAAAACTATCTGCCTGGACCTCAGCCCAGGACTTTTCGCACCCAGACTTGACGAAATCTACCCAGTTACTACAACTGCCACAAATTACGTGCCTTGTGGCCTTTAACTGTCGTTTGCACGGGGCCATCATACAATTTAGTTTTAATTAGTTTGCTACGTTAGCCTTGAATAAGGCTGTTTTTGTGATCAAATGAACACTTTAGGCTAAAAATCCTGCCACCTAGCGAATACGGAGAACACTGTGTAACAAAACAACGAAGTGAGTGTGTACTAATTTACGCTAAAGTCCTGCTGTTAATTCCTTTTTACCGAAAACGTTGACTACCACTATGTCAGATATTACCTTATGTATGTAATTTAAGTAAATAAATCACTTTATCTTATATATATATATATTAGCTAATGTAAACGATAGCTCGATGCACGGGTTGAATGACTTGTAAACAAACTCCCTTTTATCACTCGTTGAGTTTGAATCCGGGAAAAAAAATACTACCTCTGTTAACAACAACGGTTTCTTAATATATGTCTACAAGAAGTTGGTGAACAATATATGTATAATACTAATACTTATTCTAACCAATATTCACTGTTACTGACTATTCACTATGTTATCTAATTTTTCGAATTGTAAACACCCCTATTAACGCTCGCTGAATTCCCTGACAGAATCCGAAACTAACTTACTCTAAAATACTCCCTCTGACTAATAATTAACAAAACCTGTTTCCTAATATATGTCTACAATACGTTTGTGTATAATATATATGCAATAGTAATACTTATTCTATTTGATATTCCACGTATTTCTGTAAATGATCTACACCAAATTCAAGTCGCTGCACCAAGTCCAAGTAACCATAAAAGGATAGGAGGAAAAGGAAGCCAACCAACCGTTTATACCTTTTCGCCAGCCACCGTTTTGAATTAATAATCAAGTTGTGGACGTGGTGATGGCGCCACTGTTGGTACGTGTTATTCCATAATCTAATTCACTGAGAGACGCTTTGTGTGTTGATAAAGACGTTTGGGACTACTCACCTCAACGGGTTAATAGCAATTAACTATTTATAACTACAATAAATAATATCACGCTAGTTTTTATCTCAGAATAGTATCTAGAAGTGGGAGACTCTGGTCAAATATCAGCTTTTCTGCCGGCGGACACATCTAGAAGTGCCGTGCAGTTATTGGAAATCGGTGATGATGTGAGTTCCGCTATGGTGCGCTAAGTGCCTCCGATTCCGATGTTATATTAACTCTTATAGGTACATAGGTTTAAAACCATGACTTTGTTTCCCTTTAAATGAAATGTCGCATTCCTTGATAACCTTCACGTATGTGTGAACGTTTACATTTGATGTGCAGATTTCTCAAATCTTTACTTTCAATTCGTAAATTCTTATTATTTATGAATAAATCTATCGATTTCAGTTGTATGCTATTGTGGATAACAGTGGCATATCTAGGAGCTCGCGAAGGGGGATGTCAACGTGGCAAGCTTAGTCAGCATTCTGTTTACCAAGCCATCAAAACAGGTTACGTACGGACAAAAATCAAACATTTAACCCATATGTGGGCGCCAAGCTGTTGTATTGAGGGTGGGTAGTCATCACAAACCCCCGGTTTGTCAAAACGTCAGCATCCCAACCATTATGTTACTCAAATGACAACACTCGTCACACGCGATTATTGGATATATTCTTAGGTAACATTGTTTCCTGTCCGTAGGACCGCTCAACGCGCTATACACGTCACCTCTTGGCGGACCCGTTCCTTCCACCACCAACACCACCACCAACAGCACAAACACCAACACCACCAACAACAACACGACCAACACCAACACGACTTCTCTGGAAGGCAACCGACCACGCTGTAATTATTGCCCGAATACTGTTCGTTCACATATATCCACCACCCATTAATAGAGCTGAGTGAACTGAGGCAAAGTGGAATGAACGAAATTGCCCTAGCTTCGAAACGGCAGCAAGACAATTCGAACTCGGGTTCTCCTGCTTGAGTGTCCGATGGTCTAACCACTATTCTACTGTGCCTCACAAAGTCGACTGCATTTACGAGGCATTGTTGTTGATGACCGTTGACATATGTAAATAATCTTTCCATCAATACAAAGGCTTAACGTGGGCGTAGAAAATATGAAAACAAGAAGCGTATAATACATGATAGGCTTATTTTATTCGTACTTAACCGTTGTTGGTGAAAAGAAAAGACATTCAAAGATTTAATCATTCATTGTGTCACCGTGACACGCTGAAGTTACGACAAGTGTACGTAACAGTTGCTAGTCCATCTCCAAAATTCATCATATCCGTGTGTGTTGTTAATTTGATTATCCACGTCCAGGTCATGCACCGAAAAACGCTTCGTGTATTTATAAATCCACTCCCGCTGTTTGCGGGAACAGTGACAGTTTTTTCAATTATTTATCGTGACATCGTAACACGTCACCAATTCACCGCTACTTTTGTCCGTACTCAACCGTTGTAGTTCGGAGAGAAAACACATTCAAATGTTTAATAATTCAGTTGTCACCGTGACAAGTTAAGGTTTCGACTGTTTTGTATAACATCTGTTAGTTCTAATGATCACTCCGTCATATCCGTGTGTGTTGCCACATCGGTTGTCAAGGTCCAGGTCATTCAGGTCGTTAGTTTTCCAAATATTGATTGTGACATCGCAACACGTCATCTTAGCGATGGTTCCAGTAGTTGTTAGTTCAACTCTTCACTCCGTGATATCAGCGTGTGTAATCACATCGCCTGTCCCGGCCTGAAACTCATCTTACTTTACTCTGATGTTCAAACTCATCTCATTTACTCTGATGCCGGGCGACGTGGACAACGGAGAGCCAGCACGCCGACGAAATGTGGCAAGTGATCTGGCGGCAACACTACGAATGTCTGTCTGGCTCCCACTTCTCCTGACGACGGCGGCCTTCTTGATTCATGGAACTGGTCACTTTGTCCAGTGAGTTATTTTAATTAATGTGTGTATGTCTGAATACAATTGCTTCAATGATTCGTCAAATTAGCAGCAATTAAAATATAATTATGCTACACGGATAGCATCATTAAATATATCGGCATGTGTGAGTGTGTGTATGTGTATGTGTGTGTGTGTGTGTTTGTGTGTGTGTGTGTGTGTGTGTGTGTGTTTGTGTGTGTGTGTGTGTGTGCGTGCGTGTGTGTGTGTGTGTGCGTGTGTGTGCTTGCGTACGTGTGCGCGCGTGTTGGTGGGTGGATGGGCATACAAATTACATCACGTAAATGACTAAAGGAAGCACACGTGTACGACGTGTACGACGTGTACGACGTGTATATCATAAAGTGTGTCGTGAAACTTGATCATTTCATTTCTTGCCGTCTAATGTGATGTAGCTGTCACCGTAATGGACAAATAGTTATTGCCGCCACTGTTTATACATTAACACAGCGCTGACCAACGTTGAATAGTTAAGATCGAAGATTACGGGGCGTCTTTTTTGTTTTGAAAACACACGAATTAGTAATGTTTGCATTCCGTTCCGTGCTGTACAACGTTCTGGTAACAGAACCGGAACACTTCATAGCAACCCGTATGATTATCTACGTCCGCCAGTTGCCGCAGCCATTTCCAGTGTTTTTACACATGCGTTCAATACGTGCAGTGCAATACTGCGGTGCATTACTAAAAGCGCTATTGAACGCTTGCGGTACGGACTGGACTAGTTATTTACGTCATGACGTGGCCATCGCGTAGGAAATGGCGCGCGCAATGACAACGTCCAGCCGTCCGGTGGGCACCATATGCTGGATTCACATGTATCCATGCTTTCTATGCTGTAAAAATTAACTACAGTTGTTTGAAATGTATTGTTTTGTAAATTTTCTCCGCTTTCTATCGGACTAGTTTAACGATCTCCTGCCCTACCTTACGGTTCCCCATTGCAATTATCCACAGTCCACTTTAAATCAACATGAAAGTATTGTTTACTTCATCGCGTATAAAACAATTGTATTGTTTAAAATCGTATGACAACCGACTACAACGACATAGAACATAGTCGAAAACTATTAGTTCAATTCAAGGCGTGTGAAACAAATTTTAAGTGGTACCTTTGCGGAGTGCATCGGCCAACGAATCGTACTCGACGGCTGGCGGAGAAACACGAACAGTCGGACGCGGCTTACGGCCTCCTGTGTGTCACACCGCCACCGTCTCGTACGATTCAGGGGCGATTCACATCGCAAAAGTGCCACTTAGTATAATAAATTGTTTTTCAAAAGCACAAAACTGTAAGAAATGTCTCCGACTTCTGTAAGACCATCACACTTCTGAAGATGTACGGGTATGCCGTGCGATTTGGTATCGATGCAACATATTTTATCAGATAATTGTCCACGTTTTTTCTTATATGTTTTAATCGCGCAATATACGATTCAACATCCTTTGTTTGTTACCATTGCCACAGACGCACTAGTTGCTACGATTCAACATCCTTTGTTTGTTACCATTGCCACAGACGCACTAGTTGCTACGATTCAACATCCTTTGTTTGTTACCATTGCCAGAGAGGCACTAGTTCCTACGATTCAACATCCTTTGTTTGTTACCATTGCCACAGAGGCACTAGTTTCAAGTGATGGACTACACGTATTGATTACTGGTACCGGTATTGATTACTGCCAAACGTGTATGCAAACTGTCAGTTTATAGCGGTTTATTATATACAAGCCCTTACTATTCCTTTGGACATGCAAAGTGTATTCTAACGAATGTATATGCACAATTCCACCTAGCTACCTGCGACATCATCACGTTAAATGTACGTCAATATGTGGATGGGAAAAAATAGAGCAATATTCTTCATGGCATACACAGAGTCAAATCACTAGAAAACCAATGATTTTTTTATATAACAATCCATTCAGCGACATTAGCTTGGCCAGTTGTTGCAGTGTTTTCGAACCAGGTAAAGCATTGTTTGTGATATATAGCCACACACGGAAAAGGCCGCGTTCAGTGTAACGGTGACTGGTCCAATGCATTTTGGGCGTTTCTTTGATTCTCTGAGAATAGTGTTCCACCAGACTTGAGTCGATTCAGCAGATAAGGTTGGCTCGATTACACAATATCTCCAAGAGTATACACACAATGTTGGGTAATTGGAGGGCCAATCGATGCAAGAGTGACACCACACGGTCACCTGTGTAATTATAAAATATTGTTGCCTCGCCTTTTTCATAAATTGGAATTACCTTAGCAATGTTTTATTTATCACGGAATACTACTGTTGTTAATACTTGATTTGTTATTAAAGTTAAAGATTTAGTTATCGCAGGTTCAATTAATTTAAATAGTTTGGTGGAAAAACCATCAAATCCATAACTATTTTTGTTGGGTAGATTATTTATTATTCTCTTTACAGTATTTTCATTTTTAATGTAAAACAGACTAAACTTTTTTATTTTTACATAATACGAATGATCATGGAAGCCTTTGTATTTAGTATTGTTTGCCAGATGATTCCCTATATTACTAAAAAAAATGCATTACATTTATTTGCAATTTCCAATTGATCTGTCTTAACAGAATTAGATTTTTTTTAAATATGTAGGAAATGATTTGTTATTTTTAGTTCTAGACAGGATTTTATTAATAGTTTTCGACGTATTTTTTATGTCAAATTTGAATTGATTAAAACGAGTTTCAAAATATGATTGCTTTGCTATACGAAAGCTCCTTTTCAATATAACATTGAATGTTTTAGATTAATCAGTAATATTTCATGTTCTGTAGAATCAGGATTTGTTAATTTTATTTGTTCGTAAGGTTTATATCTGTGTTGTATAGAGGCTAGCAAACCTTGAGCTATCCAGAATTTTGTAGGATGTTGTTTTTTCAGAGTAGTATGAATAATTATGAAATACGATTGAATTCAGAGAATTTTTTTATTAATATTCCTGCTGTACTATCTAATATATATTTTGTTAAATTACAATAGATATTGTTAATTAGTGTGTCATTACAGGTTGTAAACCGGGTAGGAAGAGTGATTTGGGGGAAGAGATTAAATGAAGTTAATATGTCAAAGAACCTGCTACAATGTTCTTGTTCATTTATTTTTAGCATGTTAATAGCATAGTCCCCTGCTAGAATAAGATTATGTTTTGATGAGTTTGCATAGATGATATATAATTTAGAAATTCATTATAATTTCCATTCAGCGGCCTTGCAAATAGGTAAATATTTCCTATAGTGATCATCAGTGGTAAGCCTCTTCCATTTACTTGCATTATTTGCGCCTCCCAATGTTCATACGTGTTTAATTTCATGTTTAATTCAAGTGACTAATTATCTTTCATGTTCTTTGTCTTCTTTGTTAACATTTAAGGAGTTACAAATAACTGCTCTAAGCGATGTATCAGATTTATCCCCTTCGAAATTAGTAACTGGAACCGGTGTGTGTGTCCGTGCGTGCGTGCGTCCGTGCGTGCGTCCGTGCGTGCCTGCATGCGGTTGTGTGTGAAGTGCTGGTCGTTGTGAATTAGATAATTAATTGTAGTTGATTTTGCTTGCCAGAGAAATAGATTCGATTTGTCTGAATTCGTGTCCTATAGATTGGCGATGATGTGGTGCCAAGAAACTTCTGAACGTATCTCAAACATAGCCAGCGAATGAACAACTGAATGCCAAGACGTACGTCGACAATACAGATCACAAACATAGTGCCATTTATGTGCCTGGTGGAGCGTTGTCGATCCGGCGAAAAGGGCATCACTTTAATAATTTAAAGGCAAGCTTCTAACATTACCACCACGCGTTTAACGATACACATACGTGCTTAGTTACACAATGGCGTGTTTTTAATTATTTATATTTGAACTTGATCATCTTTACAGTGCAGGTGCAAGAGCTGTCATGGTTTTTCAGGTAGTCTTGGGTCACCTTGTCGAAATATAAGCCAACTTAAGAAATACAGCCCATCAATTAATTAAAATGATTTAGCTAACGTCACGTGTCGTGACGGAAATTCCCTTGACCCCGTTAAATATCGCTAATTTATGAAACAAAAATTATAGTATTGCCAAAAAAGGCTGGGTCCGTTATGCATATGGCATCATTGATCGGATTAAAGCACATTTAAGCATCCGCATATGATTAATGTTATCTATGTGTGCTCTCGATAACTAAATTAAGTTAGTAATAAAACACAGCATTATGATGATACAGAATAAGAGTAGAACCCGCGACCAAAATGTTACCGCTACATATCGGAAAGCCGACGGCCGTACCCACCCGGTAACTGTAACGGAACTATTCTGTCTCATCGGCCCCCTAAACATTATCCGACGAAGCGGAACGATTCAATCTCATCGGCCCCTAAAAATTGTCTGACGAAGCGGAACTCTTCGGTCTCATCGGCCCCCTAAAGATGTCCTAACGATGTGGAATTCCTTCGTCCCATCGGTCCACTAAGATTGTCTGACGAAGCGGAACTCTCAAATCTCAACGGCCCTGTAAACATTTTCTGATGAAGCAGAACTCTGAAGTCTCAACGGTCCTCTAAAAATGTCTGACGAAGCAGAACTCTGAAGTCTCAACGGTCCTCTAAAAATGTCTGACGTAGCAGAACTATGAAGTCTCAACGGCCCTCTAAAAATGTCTGACGAAGCAGAACTCTGAAGTCTCAACGGCCCTCTAAAAATGTCTGACGAAGCAGAACTCTGAAGTCTCAACGGTCCTCTAAAATGTCTGATGAAGCAGAACTCTGAAGTCTCAACGGTCCTCTAAAAATGTCTGACGAAGCAGAACTCTGAAGTCTCAACGGCCCTCTAAAAATGTCTGACGAAGCAGAACTCTGACGCCTCAACGGCCCTCTAAAAATGTCTGACGAAGCAGAACTCTGAAGTATCAACGGCCCTCTAAAAATGTCTGACGAAGCAGAACTCTGAAGTATCAACGGCCTTCTACAATTGTTTGATGACGCGGAACCCTCAAGTATCTACGGCCCTCTAAAAATTGTCTGACGAAGCGCAACGTTTTAGTCTCAACGGCCTTCTAAGACAACTATCTGGCGATGCAGAACTCTTCCGTCCTTTTGGCCCCCTAAAACATTATTTGACGAAACGGGATTCTTCTGTCTCGTGGGGGGGGGTGACGGGGTGGGGTGAGGAGTGCGAACACACGCAAATCACCCCCATCTTACTGGTCTGCTTGAGGATTTCTTTCCTCCCGTTTCTTTCTTTCCAATGTCTCCCTTCACCATTCCGTTGTCAGCGTCACCGAAGTGTGTTGATTTAACAAATCATCAGTGTTGAACACATATATTATTAATACACATGTACAAAACATTCGAGCGACTGTATGCACAATGGCAATAGTTTGTAATGGCCCATCAAGCTGCCTGCAACACCATCATATTAAGGACATATGTATGGAACATAGAAGAACAATTTCGTTCTAGCATACGTTTTGTCAAACCATGAACCAAACATGTCCACCTGCCAATGTATTCGGCGAGATTAGCTTCTTCTTTGTTGCAACGATTTCGAGTCAACTAACGAATGTTTGGTGTTATTTAATCATAAACGCAAAAGGTCCCGTCCTTTGATCTGATGCATTTTGTCACTCTCGGAGAAATAGTTTTCCATCAGACCTTCGTTGATTCCGTGTGATATGTCTCTCACCAGGTCCTGTTATTAGTGTCAAAATACCAGTTTTGTGCTGCCAGCTGCTGACTGTGTTGATGTCCAGAACGCTGGCGAAACAACTAACGGCGTTTACACAGTGTACCCGGATGGACAGCCACGGAGTGTGTACTGCGACCTAACGACGGAGAGCGGAGGGTGGCTGGTAAGTACGTGCACACGTTCATACGAACGCACGCGTTGACGCACGCACGACCGCACGCACACCCGTATTCTCATAACATAATTACATCGTTTCAAGGCATTTTTATCCTTTCTGTTACTTTATTATGTTTCATCGCGATGTTTACGTGATACAAAAATGCATATCTTACATTTAATTATCCGTCTGAGACTTTATTTTATCCCCTATTTCTTATACGTCTGACGCGACTATCTGTCGCCCATCTCTCAATCCTCTGCCGATGCGTTTTACAAACCATATCTTATCGCGTTGTGCGATATTTGTATTATTCGTCTCTATCGTATGTTCCTCTGCATTATATGATTCATCCCTAACATTTCTTTAAGATAACCTATAGTCCGTTTCAAACACGTCTTTCACAACTTTTTTTCTTCTACCTGTCGGTTAGTACAACCGTCTTATTTATGTTCCCGTCCATTTGTTTAGTATCTCGCTGATTTTACTTCTCCCGTGCTCACGACTTGTATGTCTTATCTTAAAGTTTTGTGTAAGATGCAAGAAGTACTTTTATGCATGTAGATATTTTTACGTCGTCAAGACGGATCCGTCGACTTCAACAAGAACTGGACTGACTACAAGAACGGGTTTGGTGATGTCAGGGGCGAGTTCTGGTTGGGCAATGAACTGCTCCACACATTGACAAAGACGGGGACTGTTTCACTCCGAGTAGACATGGAGTCGTTCGAAGGAGAAAGCAGATTTGCCGAGTACTCAGAATTCTCTGTGGGAAACGAAGCGAGCCAATACGTATTACACGTGGCAAAGTTCCTTTCTTCTAGTAATGCCGGTAGGTGCGGCTCAATGGCTTCGACATGATACTTTCTTCCACTTCTACTACCAGCATCATACTTTAACATATTTATCAACATGGTTACTGTATAACGCCATGTAAATATGTTGCCAATCTTATATTTACATCTGACATATATAGTAAAATTCGTACCAATTTCTGACCACACATGTATTACAGCCATAGGTCAGTTGGCCAGGTGGAATATGTTTCGGAAATCCTTATTTTACCACCCAGTACAAAGGCCTATATAACGAACTGTCAATCGATAGGGTGTACTCTTTGATTTCGTGCATGTGTCACGGATTGGCGGGGTTTCCGCTCACTAGATTGGCCCGGGTAAAGTTGGGATGCCCCATTTCTATAATTCAACGCTTGTGAATGGTGGTTGCACAAACCTAATGAACAATATAACAACAACAAATTAAAGAAACATAAACATTTAATATACGATAGTTATTCAGTAATTTACAAGAAAACAAGTAAACTCCTGGATGTGTGTACTTGTTATGAGAAAATAACTCCGATTCTGTAATAATCGGCCAGGGAATTATTTACCCTCAGAAATAACTACTAATAGTGTCTAACATGAACAATCACTATCGAAAAAACAACCCGACGTAAACTATATCGTTACACTCATCCTGACGAGATTAAACATAGCTGTGTTTGCTCACGTACCTCGACCTGTCTTTCTATCACCCAACCCTGTTCTAATAGCTACACAGTTAGTTCCGACTTCCGAGGCATCTACGCCTGGATAACTGTTCAGTCCCTTCTCTACGTTATCACGAACCGTTTATCCCGCCCTAGGCACAGGGCAGACTGCAGGGCACGTAGTGCAGAGACGACGCTGCGCTCTGCCGTCGTTCTAGAATACGGCACACTGCAGGGCACGTAGTGCAGAGACGACGCTGCGCTCTGCCGTCGTTCTAGAATACGGCACACTGCAGGGCACGTAGTGCAAAGACGACACTGCGATCTGTCGTCGTTCTAGAATACGGCACACTGCAGGGCTCGTAGTGCAAAGACGACGCTGCGTTCTGCCGTCGTTCTAGAATACGGCACACTGCAGGGCTCGTAGTGCAAAGACGACGCTGCGCTCTGCCGTCGTTCTAGAATACGGCACACTGCAGGGCTCGTAGTGCAAAGACGACACTGCGCTCTGCCGTCGTTCTAGAATACGGCACACTGCAGGGCACGTAGTGCAAAGACGACACTGCGCTCTGCCGTCGTTCTAGAATACGGCACACTGCAGGGCACGTAGTGCAAAGACGACACTGCGCTCTGCCGTCGTTCTAGAATACATCACACTGCAGGGCACGTAGTGCAAAGACGACACTGCGCTCTGCCGTCGTTCTAGAATACGGCACATTGCAGGGCTCGTAGTGCAAAGACGACGCTGCTCTCTGCCGTCGTTCTAGAATACGGCACACTGCAGGGCACGTAGTGCAGAGACGACGCTGCGCTCTGCCGTCGTTCTAGAATACGGCACACTGCAGGGCTCGTAGTGCAAAGACGACACTGCGCTCTGGCGTCGTTCTAGAATACGGCACACTGCATGGCTCGTAGTGCAAAGACGACGCTGCGCTCTGCCGTCATTCTAGAATACGGCACACTGCAGGGCACGTAGTGCAAAGACGACGCTGCGCTCTGCCGTCGTTCTAGAATACGGCACACTGCAGGGCTCGTAGTGCAAAGACGACGCTGCGCTCTGCCGTCGTTCTAGAATACGGCACGCTGCAGGGCTCGTAGTGCAAAGACGACGCTGCGCTCTGCCGTCGTTCTAGAATACGGCACACTGCAGGGCTCGTAGTGCAAAGACGACGCTGCGCTCTGCCGTCGTTCTAGAATACGGCACGCTGTAGGGCTCGTAGTGCAAAGACGACGCTGCGCTCTGTCGTCGTTCTAGAATACGGCACGCTGTAGGGCTCGTAGTGCAAAGACGACGCTGCGCTCTGTCGTCGTTCTAGAATACGGCACACTGCAGGGCTCGTAGTGCAAAGACGACGCTGCGCTCTGCCGTCGTTCTAGAATACGGCACGCTGCAGGGCACGTAGTGCAAAGACGACGCTGCGCTCTGTCGTCGTTCTAGAATACGGAACACTGCAGGGCTCGTAGTGCAAAGACGACGCTGCGCTCTGCCGTCGTTCTAGAATACGGCACGCTGTAGGGCACGTAGTGCAAAGAAGACGCTGCGCTCTGCCGTCGTTCTAGAATACGGCACGCTGTAGGGCTCGTAGTGCAAAGACGACGCTGCGCTCTGCCGTCGTTCTAGAATACGGCATACTGCAGGGCACGTAGTGCAAATAAGATTCTGCGCTCTGCCGTCGTTCTGTTGTTGTGACCGTCTCTCTTCGCAACAGGGGTGTCGTCTCGCTAGTGGCGTTTTGGCCTCGAATCGCAGCTTCGATATTCGCTGCGCACCTCGGCTATGTTAATACTCCAGTTTTTCATCCACCCAATAACACGAACCATTAATTTCCAGGCGACTCCCTTATTGGGTGGCACAACGGCACGAAATTTGCGACACCAGACAAGAACCAAAAAAATTCGTGTGCTGCTCGGTACCTGGGTTCGTGGTGGTATGCGGATTGCTTCCAATCAAAGTTGACCGGCAATTACATAAAACCGGGTCATTATATATATGGAAAAGGAATCCATTGGGTCATATGGCTCGGGTACATAACGTCACTGAAAGGGGCAGAGATGAAACTGAAACAGATAGGAAAAGGTAGGATATATCAACTATTAACACCAATATATACAATATTAAGATGAATAACAGAATGCAACAGAACAGACAAGTGATGATATGTTATCAGTGTTGCAAGTACATTCCGTAGAATTTACGTTGTCGAAAGTTGTCTCCTTCTACTTTATCGTCCACCCAGGTTCTGCTTTTGGTCGCGTAACTTCTGCTTGTTGTTACGTTTTTTTATTAATATTTACTAATATAAAAACTGCCGAGCATTATGTGGATGGATATACCACGGTAATAAGGCCACTGATAGCCTAGTATTGAGAATCCATCTGACGTTTGAACCACTTCGAACTCGTCTTTACGTGTTTTCTGTGATTGTTGTGATTTACGTAATCTGCATCAAATGTCCGCATAAGTTCATTCAAACCGTAGAAATGATCCGTGAAACCGACCCAGTAGCATATTTACAAATGTAGGAAGTGAAATTTATGCTCAAGTGTTAATTCACCGTTATATAACGGGAATAACATATTGTTTGTTGATGTTACTCGAGTGTCACCAGCCATATAACATATCTCGTGCCTGCGACATTCGTGATGTCATCTGGCTGGTAACACTCTCTGTCGCTGCGTATAGGATCTGGGATTAACTTCCTATCACTTTGGAAACATCTGAAGCTATAGCTATCTTCTGAGAAAACAAAACTCAAGACATGTTTATTCCAAATTGCATTTCCACCATATATCATCGGTTGTCCCTCGTTCTGATAATGACTTTTGAGCGTCCCTGTTTACCATTATGCTTAATGATTCTATTTTGTAGCTCCTCTGACCTCAGGTTCGTGAGGATATAGGCGGCATGGAAGATAATTATTAGTATTGTTAATTAAGTAAGTATCTACCACGCTTCTTAGTGTCAAATGTACATACCGATAAGATTTTGACCATAATATTATAAAAATGTCTTTACTTTATCTAGGAAACGTGATTAAGACAAAGAATCTGGAGGAAGAAAGGTCAAAAGGTAAGAATCGTATGGTGTTTCGCTTTTAACTGAAACATAGTTCTGTTGCGCGTGTTTTTGTGCGTGTGCGCGCGCGCGCGCGTGTGTGTGTGTGGGGGGGGTTGGGTGGATGGGTAAGAGGGTGGGGGGCGGGCGGGTGTTGCTGCCTCAGTGAGTGAATAAGTGCGCGCATGCGTGCGTTTGGGTGTGGAACATATATATTTATGTGAAAGAACGTTGTTAAGATGTTTGCTTTGACTTAATATCGAATACTAAATGCTATCCTATGCTATATCAACTGCATACGACCGTATTATCAATTTCCCTTTGATATCACAACGCAATTTTGTTTATTAGAGAAGTTTCTTCTGCGGTGTATTCGCAACCAATATCAATACAGTCGGGCTGTGTATTTGCAACTAGTATAACTAATGTTGTCCTGTGTGTTTTCAACAAACATCGATACGGTTGGTCTGTGTATTCAAAACCAATGCCACGATACTATATTCACAAACAATATCAAAGGAGTTGTGGTGTGTATTGACAATCAATAGCAATAAAGTTGGCTTGTCCAATCGAAATTTACTTCTGCTATTGCTTATAGGAAACGTCACTGAGACAAAGCATTTGATGGAAAGATGGACGCAGGGTCAGTACAAGATATGCTAAATTTGTAAACAAAATAGGCACGAAATGTGTGCACGTGAGCGTATGCGTGCGTATTGATCGACTTTCCGTTGATATCGTGAATAATGCCAATGAAACGCGCTTGGTAACCTAATAGGAACATAACTGTGTTACAATGATTTATTTTTGCAAATTAAGATCATTCTTGACATTCAAAAAAGAGCAAGCAGGTACATCAACTGTAATCCCGTATTTAAGAGTTATTTGTAAATCGTACTTGTATTGCTGTGCAGAATGTCTGCCACCTCGGTTACACCACGACCAGATAGTGATGCTGGAGAAAGAGCGGGCCTTGTTGATTGAGGTACACACCTGCAGTGTGCTCAGAGTTCACCTGCAGAACAACGAGACTCGCACTGTCTACATGGTGCAGTTCGCTAGTTCCGACTCGGGCAACAACTCCGTGTACATCAGCCACACTGAGCAGACCGTCCGTCGTCTGGCGACATCAGCAGCAGACTGCAGCGCGAGGAGACAGCTTTGGCTATCGTGGGAGAGGGGCGTCGTGGCGGGCGGGGAAGGACTCAACCCGGGGAAGAAAGAACTCGTCCGACTGACGCAAACACGCGAAACGTGTGACATCGTATCCATGGCAACACTGGTGACAACAGCAAACGAAACAAATGCCGATTTCACCATCATCCCTGGTACGTAATCCTTCTTCAACTGTACCATAACTAGGTTTATTGAGATTTGTTTCGTATAAATCTTGGTCGTCCTCTCCATCCAGCCACCGCGTTCAGAAGAACTGATCGACCGCTCGCTGCGCAAAGGCGTTTGTCCAAACAAGCTCGTCGAGTTTAAAAAACGGCCAAACTCGACTTAACTGGCGTGTTCAGTCGTGAACGCTGTGTCATGCACAGGGTTAACAAAATCATGAATTTTAAAAATAAAAATATCGGATTTATTTTATTTAAATAGGATTTGTTTTATTTATTTGATTTAAAAAAAATCTGGTATATAGACATTTATATATATGTTTTTATTTATAATCTCTTTCGAACGTGTTGTATTCAAATCGATTTGGGTACTTGTCTTAACAGAGGGTACATGATTTTTGCTGATATAAAGACATTAGACAATGTCCACAAGGCCTCACCCCCTGTAGTTGCATAATCTGTCTTGGAAAGGAAAGCATGCTATGTGTCTGAGGCTGTAGCAGTGCTAAGTATTGTTTGCTTAGAGGGTGGATTAGCACCTGACCAGGGCTCTCCGTACTCTAAGGGTCTCCAACCAGACTGCAAACTGGTACAGTATTAAACAATTGTAGCCCAGACTGTCTTACTTGAGTCAACATACTGAAATGGTAACAACTAGCACAAGTTTTAGGTGGACTTTAGCTCAGGGCTTCTGATTTGAAAAGATACTTGCTCTGGAAGACAAGTTTGTGTGGCTTCACTGCATTCAGAAAGGGAATAGCTCAAACACACACAATGCCGTAAAATATTTGACTATCAGGCTATCTGGTGTCAATAAAGCTACATAAGTGTGCGCACTTTGTGCTTTTGTATTAACAAAACATACAAAACTTTGTTGATATCGATGCTTGTAAACAATTATTTGTGTTAAATTCATATCAATCAGCGATGAAAAAATCGGAAGTAAAAAAAATTATTTAAATCAAATGATTTAAATCAAACAACCCTGGTCATGCAGCAAGTCGTTATCGTGTGCTGATTGCTACTAATGACTGACAGCATATTTTAATATTCGACGCAAACCTACATAAGCTGTAAATTGAGGAATTTTACGGAACTGTGAATTCGATATTGAAAAACACATTTTGCCATGTCTGTGAAATAGCATTTATTCATATTTTGTTATTTAATGTTATTTGTACCAATATTCAGAGAAGCATAATAATTACTGCGCACACGGTTTATAAAGTTCTGAAACAAAACAGCTTAAATACATGTGAGGAAAATCTTTGAATAAATAATGCTGTTAAGTTGATTGGTTGATTCATATTTCATTCCTGCAGTGTCGGCGCAGATGAAAGTGGCGCCGGTCGTCAGCGTGGAAGAATCCGTCCGTCTCAGTGACTCCAACAACAGCACCTGCATACAACTCGGGAAAGGTCACGTGTTCTCGCAGGAGAAGAGGAAATGGGTGCCGAACATCCCGGATAGGTGCTGGCTGCCGGCAGTAACCATTGAGACGTGCGGCATGGACAAGGGAAACGAGTCGTTCACGGTCACTGTGGTCGGACGTCACATCAGCTGCGATGCAAAGATCCTTCATGTGGTGATGAAACACACAGACGACCGAACCTGTGGCCTGAGAGGGAACTTCACCATTTGTCGACGTACATCAGCTGTTGTGTCCAGTGACCAACTGACCACGTGTGTGACATCATGCAAGTGTCCAGTGCGGAAATGCAACTCGCCGACCGTGCGCTTTCTGAAATTTCAGGAAGACTGGGAGGTCTGCGAGATTACAGTTGAGTAAACAGAAACTGACTAAGGTGTTGAAATTTTGTGCGAACTGATTGAGTTACCTGTGTCGCAAGAACGTCATTTGTCATACCCATATATGTTCGCTCTCGTAGTTCCTCTTAAGGGGTACGACCGACTAATTACTGAACTATTGCACTGTTGAACTGTTGTTCCTTCCCACTGCTCTCTATCGACAGCTTTCCACCTCACCGTCATTTGCCTTGCTCGCGTCCTTCTTCACGCTGTCTTTCCATCTTATCTGTCGTCTGTTCCTGCGGCCTCGCTGTTTAACCGCCTCTGCTGTTCGTAGTTGGCCTCGTTCGCACAAAGTGACCATGCTACCCATTTTCGTCTTTCTTAATGATGTTCCCGAAATGTCGCAGCGTCTCTTGTAGCTGCTGTCTCGGCGCCACTACATAAAAACCATACAGGAATGCCGGCGTTGCACAATCTCTCAACACTTTCCCTTCAACGTTGTTGACACTTTCTGTCCATCACGACTCCCTCTATTTTCCTCAATGTATTCGCTCCATATTGTTTCCGACGAAGTTCTTCTTCCTCCTTAAGCCCATCCTCGGTAACTAATCCACCAAGGTAAACAAAACCACATTGGATGGTTGAGGGTGGGAGGGACGGAAGGTGCTATGGTGGGGCCGATGGTTGAAAGGTGGAGGAGAGAAAGAGGGTGAATAAGGGAGAGATGGAGGGAGTGAAGGAAGGACGGAATGAGGGAGGTGGGAGAGAAATAAAAAGGAGGGAACGAGGAAGGGAGGGATGGAGTAAGGGAAGGAAGTGAGGGAGAGAGGCTGCGTGGGAGGGTGTGGGGAAGGAGAGAGGGAGGGATGGGAGTGAGGAAGGGATGGAAGGAGGGGAGAGAGGCAGGGAGGGAGGGAGGGAGGTAACGAGGGGGAGAGGCAGGGATGGAGGGTGGGAGGGAGAGAGGGGGAAGTTAGGGAGGGAGGCAGCTTATGTTTCATGATGAACACGTACTCAACGGGTATTGTGAGAAAAGCAAGAGATAATTTAATTGTTGTCAAATAATTTTAGAAGTTGAATATCGCCTCGACCCCAAATACCTACTCGATAATTTAATGCGATGTCTCATTTTTGCTGTTGACCGAATGTTTTTTGTAGCACGATTGGTTTGAATAATGCAAGGCAATTTAGCGTTTATTAAAGGTGCCCTTTGAATAAGTGTTGATAAGGATGTACAATTTCTCATTATGATATTGTATCGAGCGAACCCAAACCTTCTTCTGGCAAGTGTGTATGTCACTGCTTGCCGGATACCGGTTTTGAACATACAATGAGTGGGTAATAGTTATATGAATAAATTACACTAATGACAAAATTACAAGCAATTACATTGACACGATCTAGTTCGCAATTTGATAATAAATAAATGTTTTTTTCAAACGAACAACTTGATTTGGACGGAATCATACATGATTATGATAACGATAATTTATTAAACAAACGCAATGGTTGTGCAAGATCATCATAGCATATGACATTTCTTAATGTAAATTTAAGACATTATTTCGTTTACAGTGAAAACATGCTAAATTGGTGTTCCAAACCCATTGATATATATTCTAGATTTCTTGATATATTTGCGCACTGTAGCCATATATACATATACATACATACATATAACCAAGTGTTTAATGCATTTCTTTTCTCATAACTGTTTGACACGGTGTTTCATTTGAATCACTTTTGGTTTGGGATAGGTTATATTGTATCGGTGATTTTAATTACGGTATGCTTTGTTTTGTGTAAAGCTGTATGTTGATATCTGGGTGCACTCTAGCCGTGATA
This sequence comes from Lamellibrachia satsuma, assembly GCA_033239005.1. Lineage (NCBI taxonomy): Eukaryota > Metazoa > Annelida > Polychaeta > Sabellida > Siboglinidae > Lamellibrachia > Lamellibrachia satsuma. The sequence goes on from BSQZ01000008.1 coordinate 9,587,088, forward strand.
GTCTGATGCCTTGTGTAAAATCTGTTAAAAATGTAGTTGTATTAAATGGATTGTATTTTCGACCATATGCCAGGTTTGACACAATGTGATGAGGTGTGCATTTTGAATAATTTTCTCTTAGGTTTGGATATATTGTAACAATGCTTTTAACTGTATTATAATATATTATGTGTGACACTCAATTTTGTAAAAAAAAATCGGAAGATCATACATTATGAAAGAAATCGTTGAGCGTTTGATTATCTGACAGATACTCAATTCGGTCAGAAATGTACACTGTTTTGAACATTTCATAATACAATAATATAAGTCAAGCTAATAGTCTGCCCATTTTACAGATGACAAGTTACTGTTGTGCTCCTGGGATTGAAGGAGCGAGCACATGTTTCGCTATGAATAGTCTTAGACATGATTGTTCATGAATACGTATCGGCCTGTGGTGAATAATGCCTTATGTTCCAATCGCTTGAATAACAATCATCATTCGACCAGCTGTGGCAGCGGAAAACAGGTTTTGCCGAATTTATTTGTTTGGGTATTTGCTTAACTTTTCAAAAAAAAATAAAACATGTAAGCATACCTTTCTTTGAATAAAACATCGGTGTTAATCTGAATTTTGCGTTTACATATTTATACAAGGCCTATACATTACCGGAACGGATTATTCGAGATTTGCATCCAAAATAACAAGTAGGAGAAGTCAAGTGGACAATGAAGGCATTTGATTATCGGAAGTCCAACACTTTGGTTACGTACCTGTGGCCAATCCGTTTCATGTGTGCGGTCGCATTTGTACGTGCGTTTGTGCGTGCGTGGGTACGTGTGTGCGTGTGTGTGTTCTGTTAGAAACACATTTTCTGTACGATATTGACTCACACTGTTGATAATTTATTTCATTAATTGATTTCATCAGTAGGGATGTTTACTTGTTCATATAAAATCAGATTGTTAACATTTGGCTGGTCTACGCTTAATATGTGTGCATGGCTGTTTGCGTAACTTGTCTAGAATTAATGACACATGTAAACAGAACTAGCTTTGAATAAAACATCGGTGTGACTCTAAATTTTACGTTTACATATGAACATTTACACATTGCAGAAAGGAATGTAACAAGTAGCAGAATTCATTTAATTATCGTGTGCGTGTTTGTGTGTTCCTTGCGTGTGTATGTGTTCCTTGTTAGTGTGCTTGCCAATGATATTTTGTAACAACACAACAATAGAGGCTTACCGAAATGTCCAGCGAAGACGAATCGACTAAAACACACCACCCGTGAAACAATGAATGACGAATAAATAAGTAACTGTTCTGATTTGACTCTACATGGATTCGAACTTTTTGTTGCACCGGGAAAACAGACACTTGACGTGTGATTGGTCAGCGCCGTAATTTTAATCAAATGAATGTCTGAAAACGTGTAAGCAATATTTTCCGTATGATATGTAATGAAATTATAATTTTTATTTCTGACCGCTTAGGTCCTTTTATTGCCTTCAATTCACACTCTTTGCATGTTGGCAGCATTCTTTTTATCAAAGTAATTATGCTGTGCCGCCATCTGTTGAACGGAAAGGGCTAATGTTTTACGAAATCGTCCCTACAGATGGCAGCACTTATCGACGGGTGCACTGTCGTCGGAAGTGGTTGACTCCATAGAGCCTATTTTGGGCTAACGAAGCAGTTTTTATATATTACTTTACTTTAGGTTAGAGCATCAGATGAACGACAAGAAAGGAAACAGTAAACGAATTATTGTGTCAGCCAAGAATATATCGTACCAACGATAACACTTGCTGATAACTGATAATAAACAGGTGTCACAACGCTACAATGGAAACATAAAAGTCGGCTGATCTGATGTTTGAATAATGTCAATGGAGATTAAGCATGCGTTGAAGCAGGAGACCAGCCCTTCGCCTCGCTCGATAGGCGAGGGAAGCGATATGTCCGGCGACTTCAGACAAACTCCAGAAACTAGCGCTACGATTCGATACCCGTTGATGCGATATTTGCTGAATCGCCGAACAGTGACTCGTCGACCTAAAAATCACTCTTGTATCCGATGGAGACACGTGCGGTATACTATGACTCTGCGTCACAGTAACAGCGGAATGAACGGTTTGTAGGAATGTGGAGAATGGACCAGGATGTCGATTAGGCATTCAGAATCAATTGTCTCGCTGTTAAAATAGTAATGGGATTGCAAGACTAGTCTTGTGATGGACGCATATACAACTGTGTTGTAGATATTCACGATAGGGTATTGATTATATGGTTTATAGTTACGAGTTGATGTTGGTACAGCCTTGTGTCAGATTAGAGTTTAATAGCAGCCTCGCAGATTTTAAGTGGTGGTTAAACCCTGGCAGGTTGTCATAGAATAGCTTATATTACATAAATCCAGTTTCCATTGTAATTTGTGTGAATCCATGATCTGCACTCATTCACTGAGAGACGCTTTGTAAGTGTATACACACACTCGTGGTATCACCGTGTGTCAGCGTGTGTCATTATTCACCTGCACTGATTCACCAGAAAACGCTTTTTGTGTTTACAATTACATTTCCTTCCAGTATTGGTAGGAATAATGACAGGTTATCAATTATTTATTTTGACATCGCGATACGTCAACGTAACGATGGTTGTTATTATGTTAGTCTAACTCTTCACTCCGTGATATCAGCGGGTGTAGTTACTTCGGTTGTAGAGGTCTGAAACTCATTTCGCTTACTCTGATGTTATAAGTCAATTGTGCGGACCTAGGGATGCCGGTCGACGTGGACGACGGAGGGCCAGCACACCGACGAGCTGTGGCATAACAAATGTTTGTATGACTCGTACTGCTCCTGGCGACGGCGGCCATCTTGACTCACGGCAATGATCACTTTTCTCAAGGAACAGGTGTCGAAAATCGTGATTTATATTAATTAATGTTTGTATGGTTGAAAACAATGGTTTCGACGTGTAACGATAAAATGGAATCGATGTTAATTAGTCACTAACTTTAATACAAAGGAGTCTGTGATTACGTATGTATGTCTGTAATATTAAAAATTCCCCTGAGGTGTGGAGTGCTACGTTAAAGGAACCACTGTGGACGTCTGATGTAAATTGCGTAGCTCAGAACAATTGTTACGTACACCTTTTTAGCACTGCAATGCGTGATTCTATCACTGCTACGTGATCTTCGTTAAACCTCAACCGAGCGCTTCGTGAAACCAGCATTTGTACGTTATGTTTTTAGTGCGAAATTGTCGTAGCCTTTGACGTTGCATTACCAAAACTTTCAGTGCCAAATTCCAATTAGTTTTGACGTTATGGTTGATTGAATGCAGGGACCATTGTACCGTTTCGCACTCGCGACTGCGGAAAGTTGCTTTGGATGATTTTTAATGCTAATAACTTTTTTCATGTTGAAGATATTAAGCGGCAAGTTGACACAATACCTAACCCATGCCTAGAGAATCTGAATCTGGACTCATTTATTGCGTTTATATGATCATTTCAGAGGTGAAGAGACCTAAAGTTGGGCTTTTGTTCATTCCGGAATTATATTTTTCAGATCTTGGTGTACCGTACCACTACTACCTGATCATTCATCACATCAGGTGTTTCTCCAAAAGAAAGCTTATCTGAATCAAGTCTAATATGAAAGTGTGCCTAGGGTCCAAATATGAGAAGAAAATATAAAATGTGAAAAATGTGCCCTCATACCAGGGGTGGTTTTACTATGTGGGCAATTATATAGCATCATGAGCTTTTAATATGACTAACATACATATATTAGCTATATATTAACCAAGTTTAGACTTTCTCTCTCAGTTCGTTCAATTCTAAATAATTTTATGTTTAAACCCCCTGTTTCGGAGCTCGAGAACAAGCTAACCGATTGTATCAATTAACAAAATCAGTACTTTCCAGAAATAAAAACATTTATTTTATTTGCAATATATATAACATTATAATAAAAAATATTCAAAATATTCTCACAAAATCATATAATATATTATTAGAAATATCATATAACATTACAGCACATATTCTATTATATTGTCTCATTTACTCCATTCCTGAGCTTGAGAGTATTTTATGGAACTCATTAAAGATTTATGTAGGCCTATTATTTGTGAGGGCTCAACTGATCTAGACAAAGGCTACGTAAGGTATTCTCAACACCCATTTTAATAACCATGCTTGGTTATTAAAACTTGCATTGTAAATGTACATACAACACTGATAGCACTTCACTTGTCTATACAATACAAGTTGTCGAGATATATATATATATATATATATATATATATATATATATATATATATATATATATATATATATATATATATATATATATATATATATATATATATATATATATATATATATATATATATATATATTTATGCAATAACCAACACAAGTCCGATGTAGGAGATAATTTAAACAGGCCAAATAAATGACGTTTTTATTGCAAAGTGGACTGCTTATCACGCAACCACTTTGGGAAGAACATTAACAGGAATGTGAGCTCCTCTAAACAAACCCGACAGGAACTGAACACATGTACAGCCCCGTCCGGCAAGTTTCTCAGAGCCCACATTCCTACAAGCATGACGATAACATATATACATCAAGAAGTCGTCATGAACATGTAATGCAAAGAATACAGACATTCCACCACCAATACACACATTTAATTACAAACAGGTGGGGCCATTTCGCCACAAAGTCACCCACAAAACTGTGACCACCCCAACACGACCTAACTATATATATATATATATATATATATATATATATATATATATATATATATATATATATATATATATATATATATATATATATATATATATATATATATATATATATATATATATATATATATATATATATATATATATATATATATATATATATATATATATATATATGTATATATATATATGTATATATATATATATATATATATATATATATATATATCAACTTTGCTGAGAAAGGAGTCATAAATCATCAATACAATATTGAACTTACTTATAATGTGCTTCTTATGCTCCGAAAATGGATCGGAGCAATACAAGACAACTGGCGGACAGAGGAAGAACTAACCGCCCCAGAATTCCTGATAAAGACTGCCGCTGGCAGTCGAAACGTTGATTAAGTAATAAAAATAGTTGTAATTGGAGAAAATCGTAATTCATATAGGCACAAGACAAACTTGCTATTAATTCGTATTGACAAATTTAACAATTTCGGAGTTACACTGAACTATATATGTATGCAAATAATTATATTTAGTCTATTTAGAATATCAATCGCCCATAAACACTTATATTATATTTTGTCGATATGACTTTTCGAGCCTTCAGGTAAGCAAGTCGAAATATTAAGCATTTCTGATGTGGCAACCTCTATTTCCTCATACTGTTTTATATATGTGAGATGATTTCTAAATAAAGTTAAAGCTACTCCCTTTACACCATAATATTCTATTTTTTTAATAATATCATATGATCCAGTGTGTCGAATGCTTTGGATAGGTCCAAGTAAATATTTATAAGTATCTCATGTTTGTCCATTTCTGCAATTATTCTATCGGTTAATTCAAGGGCAGCAAATCCAGTGCTATATTTCGTTCTGAAACCATATTGGTTATCGAACAAGAGATTTTGCGCTTTGAGACAAATATCTAGCTGGGTGTAAATTATCTTTTCAATTACTTTTGAAACAACTGGTAAGAGGGATATTGTTCTGTAATTGCCAAATTGGGTATTGTCCCCTTTTTTTTAATGTAAATTACTTTGGCAATTTTGAGTTTGTCGTGGAAGATACCCGTAGCTAATGTTTGGTTTGTAATAAGTGTTAATGATTTCAGTGCCAGTTTCACTAATTTTAATAATCGTGAAGAAATACCATCATACCCACAATGAAAAAGACTGCGCTAAGAGGCACTTCAGAAAAGCGGAGAAAGGTAATTAATGGACGGGGAAAGATTGAGAGTTAAAGCGGAGGAAGACGAACAGATGAGGGAAAATTCACCGACAGTGACGTCTCCGATAATTCAATGCTTCCATAGATGCCACCAGATACGTCATCGTTCCTACGCTCTAATTTAAAGTACAATGATATAATAAAACTCATTCGCTACCACAAAAAGGGCTGCATGTATTGTCAACCACTTGAGACATCAGTTGAAAGGTGCTGCCATCTGTAGGGGCGATTTCGTACAACATTGATCCTTTCAGTTCGCCACGTGGTGCACCGCGTAACTACTTTGATAAAAAAGAACGAATACAAACAGTGGGAATTGACGGTACTGAAAGTACCAAACCGGTCAGAAATAAATATTATACTTTTATTACGTATACGTGAAGTATTGCGTATACGCTTTGAGGCAATCAATTGATTAAAGTTACAGCGCTGACAAATCACACGTCGAGTGTCTGTTTTCCCGGTGCAACAAAAAGTTCGAGTCCCTGGACGAGCCAAATCAAAACAGTTACTTAGATATTTACGGTCCATTGATTCAGGGATGGTGTGCTATAGTCGATTCGCCTTCGCTGTCGGGGCGCTCTCTATTATGCACCAAGTGTTAGTTCGGGTAGCCTATATTGTTGTTACAGTCACTGACATGCACACCCACACACAGACACACAGGCACGCACGCACGCACGTACGCACGCACGCTTAATATGTGTGCGCGCTCGCGCGTGCTCACATATTAAGCGTAACCAAAGGTTAAGCAATCTGATTGATATGAACAAGTAAACTTTCCCACTGATGAATTCAATTAATGAAATAAACTATCAACAGTGTGTGTCAATATCACACAGAAAATGGGTTTCTATCACAACACACACGTACGCACGCACGCACGCACGCACGCACGCACGCACAACCACACACAGGCACGCGACTGCATACACGAAACGGACTGGTCACACGTACGTAACCAAAGTGTTGGACATCCGATAATCAAATGCTTTCATTTTCCACTGGACTTCTCCTACTAGTTATTTTGGATGCAAATCTCGAATAATCCTTTCCCGTAATATATAGGCCTTGTATAAAAATGTAAACGCAAAATTCAGATTCACAAAGATGCTTTATTCAAAGCAAGGTACGCTTAAATGTTTTATTTATTTTAGACAAATTAAGCAAATAGCCAAACAAATAAATCAGCAAAACGTGTTTTCCGCTGCCACAGCTGGTCGAATGATGATTGTTATTCAAGTGATTGGAACATAAGGTATTATTCACCACAGGCCGATACGTATTCATGAACAATCATGTCTAAGACTATTCATAGCCAAATATGTGCTCGCTCCTTCAATCCCAGGAGCACAACAGTAACTTGTCATCTGTACAATGGGCAGAATATTAGCTTGACTTATATTAGTATGTTACGAAATGTGCAAAACAGTGTACATTTCTGAGCGAATTGAGTACCTGGCAAATATTCACACGCTCAATGATTTTTTTCACAATGTATGCTCATCCGATTTTTTTTTTACAAAATTGAGTGTCACACATAATAGATTATAATACAATTAAAAGCATCGTGATATTGTATCCAAACCTAACAAAAACTTATTCAAAATGCACATTGCATCACATTGTGCTAAACCTGGCATATGGTCGAAAATACAATCCATTTAATACAACTACATTTGTAACAGATTTTACACAAACTATCACGGCTAAGGTGCACTCAGATATCAAAATACAGCGTTACGCAAAACAAAACATACCGTAATTAAAATCACCGATACAATATAACCTATCCCAAACCAAAAGTGATTAAAAGGAAACACCGTATCAAACAGTTATGAGAGAAGAAATGCATTACACACTTGGTTATGTGGGTGTGTGTGTGTGTGTGTGCGTGTGCGTGTGCGTGTGTGCGTGCGTGTGCGTGTGTAACCTATCCCAAACCAAAAGTGATTCAAAGGAAATACCGTATCAAACAATTATGAGAAAAGAAATGCATTAAACACTTGGTTATATGTATGTGTGTATGTGTGTGTGTATATATATATATATATATATATATATATATATATATATATATATATATATATATATATATATATATATATATATATATATATATATATATATATATATGGTTACAGTGCGCAAATATATCAAGAAATCTAGAATATATATATCAATGGATTTGGAACACCAATTTAGCATGTTTTCACGGTAAACGAAATAATGTCTTAAATTTACATTAAGAAATGTCATATGCTATGATTATCTTGCACATCCATTGTGTTTGTTTAATAAACTATCGTAATCATAATCATCTATGGTACCGTCCAAATCAAGTTGTTCATTTGAACAAAACATTTATTTATTATCAAATTGCGAACTATATCCAAAATCGTGTCAATGTAATTGTTTGCAATCTTGTCATTAGTGTAATTTATTCATATAACTATTACCCACTCATTGTATGTTCAAAACCGGTATCCGGCAAGTAGTGACATACACACTTGCCAGAAGAAGGTTTGGGTTCGCTCGATACAATATCATGATGTGAAATTGTACATCTTTATCAACACTTATTCAAAGGGCACCTTTAATAAACGCTAAATTGCCGTGCATTATTCAAACCAATCGTGCTACAAAAAACATTCGGCCAACAGCAAATACGAGACATCGCATTAAATTATCGAGTGGGTATTTGGGGTTCGATCGATCGTCCATTTGTGGCGATATTCAGCTTCTAAAGTTATTTGACAACACTTTAATTATCTCTTGCTTTTCTCCTCACACTAGCCGTTGAGCACGTGTTCATCATGAAACATAAACTGCCTCCCTCCGTAACTCCCACATCCCTCCCTCCCACCCTCCATCCCTGCCTCTCCCCCTCGTTACCTCCCTCCCTGCCTCTCTCCCCTCCTTCCATCCCTCCCTCACTCCCTCCGTCCCTCCCTCCCTTCCTCGTTCCCTTCTTCCCTCCTTCTCTCTTTCTCTCTCTCGCTCTCTCTCTCCCTCCTTTTTATCTCTCTCCCACCTCCCTCATTCCGTCCGTCCCTCACTCCCTCCATCTCTACCTTCTTCCCCCTCTTTCTCTCCCCCACCTTTCCACAATCGGCCCCACCATAGCACACTCCGTCCCTCCCACCCTCAACCATCCAATGTGGTTTTGTTTACCTTGGTGGATTAGTTACCGAGTATGGGCATAAGGAGGTAGAAGAACTTCGTCGGAAACAATATGGAGCGAATACATTGAGGAAAATAGAGGGAGTCGTGATGGACAGAAAGTGTCAACAACGTTGAAGGAAAGTGTTGAGAGATTGTGCAACGCCGGCATTCCTGTATGGTTTTTATGTAGTGGCGCCGAGACAGCAATACAAGAGACGCTGCGAGATTTCGAGAACATCATTAAGAAAGACGAAAATGGGTAGCATGGTCACTTTGTGCGAATTAGGCCAACTACGAAATTGAGCAGAGGCGGTTAAACAGCGAGGCCGCAGGAACATACGACAGATAAGATGGAAAGACAGCGTGAAGAAGGACGCGAGAAAGGCGAATGACGGTGAGCTGGACAGCTGTCGATAGAGAGCAGTGGGAAGGAACAATAGTTCAACAGTGCAGTAGTTCAGTAATTAGTCGGTCGTACCCCTTAAGAGGAACTACGAGAGCGAACATATATGGATATGACAAATGACGTTCTTGCGACGCGGGTAACTCAATCGGTTCGTACATCTCAACACCTTAGCCAGTTTCTGTTTACTCAACTGTAATCTCGCAGACTTCCCAGTCCTCCTGAAACTTCAGAAAGCGCACGGTCGGCGAGTTGCATTTCCGCACTGGACACTTGCATGACGTCACGCACGTGGTCAGTTGGTCACTGGACACAACAGCTGATGTACGTCGACAAATGGTAAAGTTCCCTCTCAGGCCACAGGCTCGGTCGTCGGTGTGTTTCATAACCACATGAAGGATCTTTGCATCGCAGCTGATATGACGTCCGACCACAGTGACCGTGAACGAATCGTTTCCCTTGTCCATGCCGCACGTCTCAATGGTTACTGCCGGCAGCCAGCACGTATCCGGGATGTTCGGCACCCACTTCCTCTTCTCCTGCGAGAACACGTGACCTTCCCCGAGTTGTATGCAGGTGTTGTTGTTGGAGTCACTGAGACGGACGGATTCTTCCACACTGACGACCGGCGCCACTTTCATCTGAGACGACACTGCAGAAATGTAATATGAATAAATCAATCAATTTAACAAAATTATTTATTCAAAGGTTTTGCTCACATGTATTATAACCTGTTATGTTTTAGTACTTTATGAACCGTGTGCAAAATAATTTAGCATGCTTCTCTGAATATTGATAAAATAACATTAACGAAGAAAATATGAATGAATGCTATTTCACAGACAGGTTTGCGTCGAATATTAAAATATGCTGTCAGTTATTAGTAGCAATTAGCACACGATATCCACTTGCTGTACGAAACAGCTTTCACGACTGAACACGCCAGTTAAGCCAACTGAGTTTAGGCGTTTTGTAAAACTCGACCAGCTTGTTTGGACAAACGCCCTTGCGCAGCGAGCGGTCGATGAGTTCTTCTGAACACGGTGGCTGGATGGAGAGGACGACCAAGATTTATATGAACCATATATCAATAAACCTAGTTATGGTGCAGTTGAAGAAGGATTACGTACCAGGGATGATGGTGAAATCGGCATTTGTTTCGTTTGCTGTTGTCTCCAGGGTTGCCATGGATACGATGTCACACGTTTCGCGTGTTTGCGTCAGTCGGACGAGTTCTTTCTTCCCCGGGTTGAGTCCTTCCCCGCCCGCCACGACGCCCCTGTCCCACGACAGCCAAAGCTGTCTCCTCGCGCTGCAGTCTGCTGCTGATGTCGCCAGACGACGGACGGTCTGGCTAGTGTGGCTGATGTACACGCAGTTGTTGCCCAAGTCGGAACTAGCGAACTGCACCATGTAGACAGTGCGAGTCTCGTTGTTCTGCAGGTGAACTCTGAGCACACTGCAGGTGTGTACCTCAATCAACAAGGCCCGCTCTTTCTCCAGCATCACTATCTGGTCGTGGTGTAACCGAGGTGGCAGACAGTCTGCACAGCAATACAAGTACGATTTACAAATAACTCTTAAAAACGGGATTACAGTTGATGTACCTGCTTACTCTTTTTTTAATTTCAAGAATTATCTTAATTTGGAAAATAAATCATTGTAACACAGTTATGTTCCTATCAGGTTACCAAGCGCGTTTCATTGGCATTATTCACGAAAACAATGGAAAGTCGACCAATACGCACGCATACGCTCACGTGCACACATTTCGTGCCTATTTTGTTTACAAATTTAGCATATCTGGTACTGACCCTGCGTCCATCTTTCCATCAAATGCTTTGTCTCAGCGACGTTTCCTATAAGCAATAGCAGAAGTAAATTTCGATTGCACAAACCAACTTTATTGATATTGGTTGTCAATATACACCACAACTTCTTTGATATTGGTTGTGAATATATTATTGTGGCACTGATTTTGAATACACAGACCAACTGTATCGATGTTTGTTGAAATCACACAGGACAACATTAGTTATACTAGTTGCAAATACACAGCCCAACTGAATTGATATTGGTTGCGAATACACCGCAGAAAGTTCTCTAATAAACAAAATTGCGTTATGATACCAAAGGGAAATTGATAATACGGTCGTATGCAGTTTATATAGCTTAGCTTAGCATATAGTGTTCGATATTAATTCAAAGCAAACATCTTAACAACGTTCTTTCACATAAATATCTATGTTCCACACCCAAACGCACGCATGCACGTACTCATTCACTCACTGAGGCACCAACATCCGCCCGCCCACCCTCTAACCCACCCACCCACCCACCCAACCCCCCCACACACGCACGCACGAAAACATGCGCAATAGAACTATGTTTCAATTAAAAGCGAAACACCATACGGTTCTGACCTTTTGACCTTTCTTCCTCCAGATTCTTTGTCTTAATCTCGTTTCCTAGATAAAATAAAGGCGTTTTTATAATATTATGGTTAAAATCTTATCGGTGTGTACATTTGACACTAAGAAGCGTGACAGATACTTACTTAATTAACAATATTAATAATTATCTTCCATGGCGCCTATATCCTCACGAACCTGAGCTCAGAGGCGCTACAAAACAGAATAATTAAGCATAATCGTAAACAGGGACGCTCAAAAGTCATCATCAGAACGAGGGGCAACCGATGATTTATGGTGGAAATGCAATTTGAAATAAATATGTCTTGAGTTTTGTTTTCTCAGAAGATAGCTATAGCTTCAGATGTTTCCAAAGTGATAGGAAGTTCATTCCAGATCATATACGCAGCGACAGAGAGTGTTACCAGCCAGATGACATCACGAATGTCGCAGGCACGAGATATGTTATATGGCTGGTGACACTCGAGTGACATCAACAAACAATATGTTATTCCCGTTATGTAACGGTGAATTAACACTTGAGCATACATTTCACTTCCTACATTTGTAAATATACTACTGGGCCGGTTTCACGGATCATTTCTACGGTTCGAAGGAACTGATGCGGACATTTGATGCAGATTACGTAAATAAAAATTGGTTCAAACGTCAGATGGATTCTCAATACTAGGCTATCAGTGGGCTTATTACCGTGGTATATCCATCCACATAATGCTCGACAGTTTTTTCTATTAGTAAATATTAATAAAAAATGTAACAACAAGCAGAGGTCAATCGCTACGTCTTGCAAGGTTACGTCTGGCAAGGTTACGTCTTGCAAGGTTACGCGACCAAAAGTAGAACGTGGGTGGACGATAAAGTAGAAGGAGACGACTTTCGACAACGTATATTCTATGGAATGTACTTGCAACACTGATAACATATCATCACTAGTCTGTTCTGTTGCATTCAGTTATTCATCTTAATATTGTATATATTAATGTTAATAGTTGATATGTCCTACCTTTTCCTATCTGTTTCAGTTTCATCTCTGCCCCTTTCAGTGACGTTGTGTACCCGAGCCATGTGTACCAGTGGATTCCTTTTCCATATATATAATGACTCGGTTTTATGTAATTGCCGGTCAACTTTGATCGGAAGCAACCCGAATACCACCACGAACCCAGGTACAGAGCAGCACACGAATTGTTGTTGTTCTTGTCTGGTGTCGCAAATTTCCTGCCGTTGTGCCACTCAATAAGGGAGTCGCCTGGAAATGAATGGTTCGTGTTATTGGGTGGATGAAAAACTAGAGTATTAACATAGCCGAGGTGCGCAGCGAATATCGAAGCTGCGATGCGATGCCAAAACGCCACTAGCGAGACGACACCCCTGTTGCGAAGAGAGACGGTCACAACAACAGAACGACGGCAGAGCGCAGAATCTTATTTGCACTACGTGCCCTGCAGTATTCTAGAACGACGGCAGCGTCGTCTCTGCACTACGTGCCCTGCAGTCTGCCGTATTCTAGAACGACGGCAAAGCGCAGCGTCGTCTCTGCACTACGTGCCCTGCAGTCTGCCGTATTCTAGAACGACGGCAGAGCGCAGCGTCGTCTTTGCACTACGTGCCCTGCAGTGTGCCGTATTCTCGAACGACGGCAGAGCGCAGCGTCGTCTCTGCACTACGTGCACTGCAGTGTGCCATATTCTCGAACGACGGCAGAGCGCAGCGTCGTCTCTGCACTACGTGCCCTGCAGTGTGCCTTATTCTAGAACGACGGCAGAGCGCAGCGTCGTCTCTGCACTACGTGCCCTGCAGTGTGCCATATTCTCAAACGACGGCAGAGCGCAGCGTCGTCTCTGCACTACGTGCCCTGCAGTGTGCCGTATTCTAGAACGACGGCAGAGCGCAGCGTCGTCTCTGCACTACGTGCCCTGCAGTGTGCCTTATTCTAGAACGACGGCAGAGCGCAGCGTCGTCTCTGCACTACGTGCCCTGCAGTGTGCCTTATTCTAGAACGACGGCAGAGCGCAGCGTCGTCTCTGCACTACGTGCCCTGCAGTGTGCCTTATTCTATAACGACGGCAGAGCGCAGCGTCGTCTCTGCACTACGTGCCCTGCAGTGTGCCTTATTCTAGAACGACGGCAGAGCGCAGCGTCGTCTCTGCACTACGTGCCCTGCAGTGTGCCTTATTCTAGAACGACGGCAGAGCGCAGCGTCGTCTCTGCACTACGTGCCCTGCAGTGTGCCATATTCTCGAACGACGGCAGAGCGCAGCGTCGTCTCTGCACTACGTGCCCTGCAGTGTGCCGTATTCTAGAACGACGACAGAGCGCAGCGTCGTCTCTGCACTACGTGCCCTGCAGTGTGCCATATTCTCGAACGACGGCAGAGCGCAGCGTCGTCTCTGCACTACGTGCACTGCAGTGTGCCATATTCTCGAACGACGGCAGAGCGCAGCGTCGTCTCTGCACTACGTGCCCTGCAGTGTACCGTATTCTAGAACGACGGCAGCGCGCAGCGTCGTCTCTGCACTACGTGCCCTGCAGTGTGCCATATTCTCGAACGACGGCAGAGCGCAGCGTCGTCTCTGCACTACGTGCACTGCAGTGTGCCTTATTCTAGAACGACGGCAGAGCGCAGCGTCGTCTCTGCACTACGTGCCTTGCAGCGTACCGTATTCTAGAACAACGGCAGCGCGCAGCGTCTTCTCTGCACTACGTGCCCTGCAGTGTGCCATATTCTCGAACGACGGCAGAGCGCAGCGTCGTCTCTGCACTACGTGCCCTGAAGTGTGCCGTATTCTAGAACGACGGCAGAGTGCAGCGTCGTCTCTGCACTACGTGCCCTGCAGTGTACCGTATTCTAGATCGACGGCAGACAACATATTCGTTTCCGTGCGACGTTCGACGCACGACGGCCGTAGCGGAACGACAGAACGAAAGCAGACAACCGAATCGTCTCTGCTCGACGTTAGTGACACGACGACGGTCGACGGACACGTTAGAGGGAGAAACACCCCGCCCTGTGCCTCGGGCGGAATGAACGGTTCGTGATAACGTAGAGAAGGGACAGAACAGTTATCCAGGCGTAGATGCCTCGGAAGTTGGAACTAACTGTGTAGCTATTAGAACAGGGTTGGGTGATAGAAAGACAGGCCGAGGTACGTAAGCAAACACAGCTATGTTTAATCTCGTCATGATGAGTGTAATGATATAGTTTACGTCGGGTTGTTTTTTCGATAGCGATTGGTCATGTTAGACACTATTAGTAGTTATTTCTGAGGGTGAATAATTCCCTGGCCGATTATTACAGAATCCGAGTTATGTTCTCATAATAAGTACACACACCCAGGAGTGAACTTGTTTTCTTGCAAATTACTGAATAACTATCGTATATTAAATGTTTATTTTTCTTTCATTTTTTTCGTTGTCTTGTTCATTAGGTTTGAGCAACCACCATTCACGAGCGTTGAATTATAGAAATGGGGCATCCCAACTTTACCCGAGCCAATCTAGTGAGCGGAAACCCCGTCAGTACGTGACACGTGCAGGAAATCAAAGAGTACATCCTATCAATTCACAGTTCGTTATATAGGCCTTTGTACTGGGTGGTAAAATAAGGATTTCCGAAACATATTCCATCTGGCCAACTGACCTATGACTGTAATACGTTTGGTACCACTTTTACTAAATATGTCAGATGTCAATATAAGATTAGCAACATATTTACATGGCGTTATACAGTAACCATGAGGATAAATATGTTAAAGTATGATGCTGGTAGTAGAAGTGGAAGAAAGTGTCATGTCGAAGACATTGAGCCGCACCTACCGGCATTACTAGAAGAAAGGAACTTTGCCACGTGTAATACGTAATGGCTCGCTTCGTTTCCCACAGAGAATTCTGAGTACTCGGCAAATCTGCTTTCTCCTTCGAACGACTCCATGTCTACTCGGAGTGAAACATTCCCCGTCTTTGTCAATGTGTGGAGCAGTTCATCGCCCAACCAGAACTCGCCACTGACATCACCAAACCCGTTCTTGTAGTCAGTCCAGTTCTTGTTGAAGTCGACGGATCCGTCTTGACGACGTAAAAATACCTACATGCATAAAAGTACTTCTTACATCTTACACAACACTTTAAGATAAGACATACCATTCGTGAGCAAGGGAGAAGTAAAATCAGCGAGATACTAAACAAATGGACGGGAACATAAATAAGACGGTTGTACTAACCGACAGGTAGAAGAAAAAAAGTTCGAATGTTGTGAAAGACGTGTTTGAAACGGACTATAAGTTATCGTAAAGAAATGTTAGGGATGAATCATATAATGCAGAGGAACATACGATAGAGACGAATAATACAAATATCGCACAACGCGATAAGATATGGTTTGTAAAACGCATCGGCAGAGGATTGAGAGATGGGCGACAGATAGTCGCGTCAGACGTATAAGAAATAGGGGATAAAACAAAGTCTCAGATGGATACTTAAATGTAAGATATGCATTTTTGTATCACGTAAACATCGCGATGAAACATAATAAAGTAACAGAAAGGATAAAAATGCCTTGAAACGATGTAATTATGTTATGAGAATACGGGTGTGCGTGCGGTCGTGCGTGCGTCAACGCGTGCGTTCGTATGAATGTGTGCACGTACTTACCAGCCACCCTCCGCTCTCCGTCGTTAGGTCGCAGTACACACTCCATGGCTGTCCATCCAGGTACACTGTGTAGACGCCGCTAGTTGTTTCGCCAGCGTTTTGGACATCAACACAGTCAGCAGCTGGCAAAACAAAACTGGTTTTTGACACTAATAACAGGACCTGGTGAGAGACATATCACACGGATTCAACGAAGATCTCATGGAAAACTATTTCTCCGAGAGTGACAAAACGCCCAAAATGCATCAGATCAAAGGACGCGGCTTTTTGCGTTTATGGCTAAGTAACACTAAACATTCGTTAGTTGACTCGAAAGCTGCAACAAAGAAGAAGCTAATCTCGCCGAATACATTGGCAGGTGGACATGTTTGGTTCATGGTTTGACAAAACGTATGCTAGAACGAAATTATTCTTCTATGTTTCATACATATGTCCCTATTATGATGGTGTTGCAGGCAGCTTGATGGGCCATTACAAACTATTGCCATTGTGCATACAGTCGCTCGAATGTTTTGTACATGTGTATTAATAATATATGTGTTCAACACTGATGATTTGTTAAATCAACACACTTCGGTGACGCTGACAACGTAATGGTGAAGGGAGACATTGGAAAGAAACAAACGGGAGGAAAGAAATCCTCAAGCAGACCAGTAAGATGGGGGTGATTTGCATGTGTTCGCACCCCTCATCCCACCCGTCACCCCCCCCGAGACAGAAGAATCCCGTTTCGTCAGATAATGTTTTAGGGGGCCAAAAGGACGGAAGAGTTCTGCATCGCCAGATAGTTTTCTTAGAAGGCCGTTGAGACTAAAATGTTGCGCTTCGTCAGACAATGTTTAGAGGGCCGTATATACTTGAGGGTTCCGCGTCATCAAACAATTATAGAAGGCCGTTGAGACTTGAGGGTTCTGCTTCGTCAGACATTTTTAGAGGGCCGTTGAGACTTCAGAGTTCTGCTTCGTCAGACATTTTTAGAGGGCCGTTGAGACTTCAGAGTTCTGCTTCGTCAGACATTTTTAGAGGACCGTTGAGACTTCAGAGTTCTGCTTCGTCAGACATTTTTAGAGGACCGTTGAGACTTCAGAGTTCTGCTTCGTCAGACATTTTTAGAGGGCCGTTGAGACTTCAGAGTTCTGCTTCGTCAGACATTTTTAGAGGACCGTTGAGACTTGAGGGTTCCGCTTCGGCAGAAAATGTTTACAGGGCCGTTGAGATTTGAGAGTTCCTCTTCGCCAGACAATCTTAGAGGACCGATGGGACGAAGGAGTTCCACATCGTTAGGACATCTTTAGGGGGCCGATGAGACCGAGGAGTTCCGCTTCGTCAGACAATTTTTAGGGGGCCGATGAGATTGAATCGTTCCGCTTCGTCAGATAATGTTTAGGGGGCCGATAAGACAGAATAGTTTCGCTACAGTTACCGGGTGGGTACGGCCGTCGGCTTTCCGATATGTAGCGGTAACATTTTGGTCGCGGGTTCTACTCTTATTCTGTATCATCATAATGCTGTGTTTTATTACTAACTTAATTTAGTTATCGGAAGCACACATAGATAACATTAATCATACGCGAATGCTTAAATGTGCTTTAATCCGATCTATGGTGCCATATGCATAACGGACCCAGCCTTTTTTGGCAATATAATTTTTGTTCCATAAATTAGCGATATTTAACGGGGTCTAGGGAGTTTCCGTCACGACACGTGACGTTAGCTAAATCATTTTAATTAATTGATGGGCTGTATTTCTTAAGTTGGCTTATATTTCGACAAGGTGACCCAAGACTACTTGAAAAACTATGACAGCTCTTGCATCTGCACTGTAACGATGACCAAGTCCAAGTGACGTATCTATGACGTCGCAAAGGGTCTAGTCTGTCTCGCGAAGGGGTTTACACGACCGATTCACAGGGATGTTACGTACGATATGGAATATCGCGCACATGTAACGTTGGGCCAGTCCTTTCACAGATGTGAAGACCAGTTGAGCTCGTCTGTGTGTGACCCGCTATATTAATGTACGACGGCACACGGGCTCACTTATAAATAATTAAAGACACGCCGTTGTGTAACTAAGCACGTATGTGTATCGTTAAACGCGTGGTGGTGATGTTAGAAGCTTGCCTTTAAATTATTAAAGTGATGACTAAGTGATTCAGCAGCCCTTTTCGCCGTTTGATCCGTGCTTTTCAGGATCGACAATGCTCCACCAGGCACATAAATGGCATTATGTTTGTGATCTGTATTGTCGACGTACGTCTTGGCATTCAGTTGTTCATTCTCTGGCTATGTTTGAGATACGTTCAGAAGTTTCTTTGCATCTCTGTACACCACACCATCGTAAATCTACAGGACACGAATTAAGGCAAATCGAATCTATTTATCTGGCAAGCAAAATCAACTACAATTAATTATCTAATTCACAACGACCAGCACTTCACACACAACCGCATGCAGGCACGCACGGACGCACGCACGGACACGCACCGATTCCAGTTACTAATTTTGAAGGGGATCAATCTGATACATCGCATAGAGCAGTTATTTGTAACTAATGTTAATAAAGATAACTAAGAACATGAAAGATAATAATATTAGACACCTGGAGCCTCCTAACTTGCTTGTAAATTGTAGAGTAAATAGGTAAACCACTTGCAAATTGTCACTTTAAAGAGGGAAAATAATCTATTCAGAATGGAATGAAGCAAACATTACGCCATTATTCACAAAGGTACAGACCACTGAGGTTAGCATCAGTTATACGCACATTTTTAGAAACTTGAATTCGTGGAGGAATTCCTTGTAAAACATAAATTAATTAACAAACATGGGTTCTAAAAAGCAAGGTCATGTTTTAAAACAAAAATAACAAATACATCTGAAGGGCGGGTTACACAATGAATAATCGTTGGGATTTCGATAAGACAATGAATGTCTTGTCTTCTTGCTGTCTGGATGTTTTGCTTTGGATCTTGTAGAAAAATCTTCTAAAATCGTGCTTAGACACTGCGACCTAGATACTGACTCCCGCCTCTCTCAATTGTGAGCTTTGATGAAAGGTTCCAACAGGTTCATCTCCTGACCATCGCTAGTCAATCTCGCGAAAGGGTTTACACGACCGATTCTTGCACAGAGATATGTGTGGCATTTGGCGTTTGCTCGATTGTTTAGCAAGGAACTTTCGCGACAGGCTGAAACATCGCGCACATGTAACGTTGGGCCATTCCTTTCACAGATGTGAAGGCCAGTTGAATTTCTAAATGATATATCATCTATGCAAAATCTTCAAAAAATAATCTTATTCTAGCAGGGGATTATGTTATGAATATGCTAAAAATAAATGAACAAGAACATTGTAGCAAGTTCTTTGATATGTTAACTTCATTTAGTCTCTTCCCCCAAATCACTCTTCCTACCCTTCCTAATGGCACATTAATTGACAATATCTATTGTAATTTAACAAAATGTATATTAGAGAGTACAGCAGGAATATTAATAAAAAAATTATCTGATCATCAATCGTATTTCATAATTATGCATACTACTCTTAATATTCAAAACAACAAGGCAATGTTAAAAGCCAAAGAGGATTTAATCTCTTCTGAAATTTATGACAAACTAGACATAGATCCAACGGCTGACACAAACCGTAACTATAACATTATCCTAGATGAAATCAACCAAGCTAAAAATAAATATATGATGAGTAAATTAGTGAAATTTAATCAATACAAACATAAAAAGTCGACATGGAGGTTTGCTAGCCTCAGAGATCAACTTTTCAAACAAATAAAATTAACAAATCCTGATTCTCCAAAACATGAAATATTAATGATTAATAAAAAAACATTCAATGTTATATTGAAAAGGAGCTTTTGTATTCAATTGTATTCAAATTTAGCATAAAACAAATACTTGGAAAACTATTAATGAAATTTTGTCTATAAGTAAAACTAACAAATCATTTCCTACATATTTTAAAGAATCAAATTCTATTATGACAAATAAATTGGAAATTGCAAATAACTGTAATGCATTTTTTTACTAATACAGGGAATCATTTGGCAAACAATATTAAATACAAAGGCTTCCATGATCATTCGTATTATCTAACTAAAAAAGTAAACTCTGTTTTTGCATTTTAACAACATTTAAGTATATACTGTAAAGATAATACTAAATAATCTACCCAACAAAAATAGTTATGGATTTGATGGTTTTTCCACCAAACTAATAAAATTAAAAACCTGCAATAAATAAATATTTAACGTTATTAACAAAGCAAATATTAACCACAGGAGTATTCCATGATAAATAAAACATTGCTAAGGTAATTCCAATTGATGAAAAAGGCGAGGCAACAATATTTTATAATTACACAGGTGACCGTGTGGTGTCGCTCTTGCATAGATTGGCCCTCCAATTACCCAACATTGTGTGTATACTCTTGGAGATGTTGTGTAATCGAGCAGACCTTATCTGCTGAATCGACTCAAGTCTGGTGGAACACTATTCTCCGAGAATCAAAGAAACGCCCAAAATGCATTGGAGCAGTCACCGTTACACTGAACGCGGCCTTTTCCGTGTGTGGCTATATATCACAAACAATGCTTTACCTGGTTCGCAAGTACTGCAACAACTGGCCAAGCTAATGTCGCTGAATGGATTGTTATATAAAAAATCATTGGTTTTCTAGTGATTTGACTCTGTGTATGCCATGAAGAATATTGCTCTATTTTTTCCCATCCACATGTTGACGTACATTTAACGTGATGATGTCGCAGGTAGCTAGGTGGAATTGTGCATATACATTCGTTAGAATACACTTTGCATGTCCAAAGGAATAGTAAGGGCTTGTATATAATAAACCGCTATAAACTGACAGTTTGCATACACGTTTGGCAGTAATCAATACCGGTGCCAGTAATCAATACGTGTAGTCCATCACTTGAAACTAGTGCCTCTGTGGCAATGGTAACAAACAAAGGATGTTGAATCGTAGAAACTAGTGCCTCTCTGGCAATGGTAACAAACAAAGGATGTTGAATCGTAGAAACTAGTGCCTCTGTGGCAATGGTAACAAACAAAGGAAGTTGAATCGTAGAAACTAGTGCCTATGTGGCAATGGTAACAAACAAAGGATGTTGAATCGTAGAAACTAGTGCCTCTCTGGCAATGGTAACAAACAAAGGATGTTGAATCGTAGAAACTAGTGCCTCTGTGGCAATGGTAACAAACAAAGGAAGTTGAATCGTAGAAACTAGTGCCTATGTGGCAATGGTAACAAACAAAGGATGTTGAATCGTAGAAACTAGTGCCTATGTGGCAATGGTAACAAACAAAGGAAGTTGAATCGTAGAAACTAGTGCCTCTGTGGCAATGGTAACAAACAAAGGATGTTGAATCGTATATTGCGCGATTAAAACATATAAGAAAAAAGTGGACAATTATCTGATAAAATATGTTGCATCGATACCAAATCGCACGGCATACCCGTACATCTTCAGAAGTGTGATGGTCTTACAGAAGTCGGAGACATTTCTTAAAGTTTTGTGCTTTTGAAAAACAATTTATTATACTAAGTGGCACTTTTGCGATGTGAATCGCCCCTGAATCGTACGAGACGGTGGCGGTGTGACACACAGGAGGCCGTAAGCCGCGTCCGACTGTTCGTGTTTCTCCGCCAGCCGTCGAGTACGATTCGTTGGCCGATACACTCCGCAAAAGTACCACTTAAAATTTGTTTCACACGCCTTGAATTGAACTAATAGTTTTCGACTATGTTCTATGTCGTTGTAGTCGGTTGTCATACGATTTTAAACAATACAATTGTTTTATACGCGATGAAGTAAACAATACTTTCATGTTGATTTAAAGTGGACTGTGGATAATTGCAATTGGGAACCGTAAGGTAGGGCAGGAGATCGTTAAACTAGTCCGATAGAAAGCGGAGAAAATTTACAAAACAATACATTTCAAACAACTATAGTTAATTTTTACAGCATAGAAAGCATGGATACACGTGAATCCAGCATATGGTGCCCACCGGACGGCTGGACGTTGTCATTGCGCGCGCCATTTCCTACGCGATGGCCACGTCATGACGTAAATAACTAGTCCAGTCCGTACCGCAAGCGTTCAATAGCGCTTTTAGTAATGCACCGCAGTATTGCACTGCACGTATTGAACGCAAGTGTAAAAACACTGGAAATGGCTGCGGCAACTGGCGGACGTAGATAATCATACGGGTTGCTATGAAGTTTTCCGGTTCTGTTACCAGAACGTTGTACAGCACGGAATGGAATGCAAACATTACTAATTCGTGTGTTTTCAAAACAAAAAAGACGCCCCGTAATCTTCGATCTTAACTATTCAACGTTGGTCAGCGCTGTGTTAATGTATAAACAGTGGCGACAATAACTATTTGTCCATTACGGTGACAGCTACATCACATTAGACGGCAAGAAATGAAATGATCAAGTTTCACGACACACTTTATGATATACACGTCGTACACGTCGTACACGTCGTACACGTCGTACACGTCGTACACGTGTGCTTCCTTTAGTCATTTACGTGATGTAATTTGTATGCCCATCCACCCATCAACACGCGCGCACACGTACGCAAGCACACACACGCACACACACACACACGCACGCACACACACACACACAAACACACACACACACACACACACACACACACAAACACACACACACACACACACTCACACATGCCGATATATTTAATGATGCTATCCGTGTAGCATAATTATATTTTAATTGCTGCTAATTTGACGAATCATTGAAGCAATTGTATTCAGACATACACACATTAATTAAAATAACTCACGCTTGTCGACCCCAGTTCCTTGGACAAAGTGACCAGTTCCATGAATCAAGAAGGCCGCCGTCGTCAGGAGAAGTAGGAGCCAGACAAGCATTCGTCGTGTTGCCGCCTGATCACTTGCCACATTTCGTCGGCGTGCTGGCTCTCCGTTGTCCACGTCGCCCGGCATCAGAGTAAATGAGATGAGTTTGAACATCAGAGTAAAGTAAGATGAGTTTCAGGCCGGGACAGGCGATGTGACTACACACGCTGATATCTCGGAGTGAAGAGTTGAACTAACAACTACTGGAACCATCGCTAAGATGACGTGTTGCGATGTCACAATCAATATTTGGAAAACTAACGACCCGAATGACGTGGACCTTGACAACCGATGTGGCAACACACACGGATATGACGGAGTGATCATTAGAACTAACAGATGTTATACAAAACAGTCGAAACCTTAACTTGTCACGGTGACAACTGAATTATTAAACATTTGAATGTTTTCTCTCCGAACAACAACGGTTGAGTACGGACGAAAGTAGCGGTGAATTGGTGACGTGTTACGATGTCACGATAAATAATTGAAAAACTGCCACTGCTCCCGCAACAGCGGGAGAGGATTTATAAATACATGAAGCGTTTTTCGGTGCATGACCTGGACGTGGATAATCAAATTAACAACACACACGGATATGATGAAGTTTGGAGATGGACTAGCAACTGTTACGTACACTTGTCGTAACTTCAGCGTGTCACGGTGACACAATGAATGATTAAATCTTTGAATGTCTTTTCTTTTCACCAACAACGGTTAAGTACGAATAAAATAGGCCTATCATGTATTATACGCTTCTTGTTGTCATATTTTCTATGCCCACGTTAAGCCTTTGTATTGTTGGAAAGATTATTTACATATGTCAACGGTCATCAACAATAATGCCTCGTAAATGCAGTCGACTTTGTGAGGCACAGTAGCATTGTGGTTAGACCATCGGACACTCAAGCAGGAGAACCCGAATTCGATTTGTCTTGCTGCCGTTTCGAAGCTAGGGCAATTTCGTTGATTACAATTTGCCTCAGTTCACTCAGCTCTATTAATGGGTGGTGGATATATGTGAACGAACAGTATTCGGGCAATAATTGCAGCGTGGTCGGTTGCCTTCCAGAGAAGTCGTGTTGGTGTTGGTCGTGTTGTTGTTGGTGGTGTTGGTGTTTGTGCTGGTGGTGGTGGTGGTGGAAGGAACGGGTCTGCCAAGAGGTGACGTGTATAACTCGTTGAGCGGTCCTACGGACAGGAAACAATGTTACCTAAGAACATATCCAATAATCGCGTGTGACGAGTGTTGTCATTTGAGTAACATAATGGTTGGGATGCTGACGTTTTGACAAACCGGGGGTTTGTTATGACTACCCACCCTCAATACAACAGCTGGGCGCCCACATATGGGTTAAATGTTTGATTTTTGTTCCTACTTAACCTGTTTTGATGGCTTGGTAAACAGAATGCTGACTAAGCTTTCCACGTTGACATCCCCCTTCGCGAGATCCTAGATGTACCACTGTTATCCACAGTAGCATACAACTGAAATCGATAGATTTATTCATAAATAATAAGAATTTACGAAATGAAAGTAAAAATTTGAGAAATCTGCACATCAAATGTAAACGTACACGCATACGTGAAGGTTATCAAGGAATGCGACATTTCATTTAAAGGGAAACAAAATCATGGTTTTAAACCTATAAGAGTTAACATAACATCGGAATCGCAGGCACTTCGCGCACCATAGCGGAACTCACATCATCACCGATTTCCAATAACTGCACGGCACTTCTTGGTCGCTTATTTGTCATGCGCCAAAGTTCTGGTCAATGTGTCCGCCGACAGAAAAGCTGATATTTGACCAGAGTCTCCCACTTCTGAGATAAAAACTAGCGTGATATTATTTATTGTAGTTATAAATACTTAATTGCTATTAACTCGTTGAGGTGAGTAGTCCCAAGACCGTGAATTTTATTTCGCTTTTACAGAGAGTGAACAGTGACACAAGCTAATGTCACGAGTGGAGGGCTGGACTGACAACTCTTACTCCAACCATCGTTACGTTCATGTGTCGTATGTCAGGATAAATAATTGAAAACGTATCATTATTCCCGAAAAGCTGAAGCATCTTTATCAGCACACAAAGCGTCTCTCGGTGAATTAGATTATGGAATAACACGTACCAACAGTGGCGCTATCAACACGCCCACAACTTGATTATTAATTCAAAACGGTGGCTGGCGAAATGGTATAAACGATTGGTTGGCTTCCTTTTCATCCTATCCTGCCTGACTCAAATACTCGGTGCTGCTTGAGTCTGGTCGGATCTGTATCAGTCGGCTAGTGTGTCCACACTAGTGCCATGCACGGGCCTATTATTTGAGCCCAAGCCCGGCCCGCAATTAGCATTTAGAATCCAGGCCCCACAAAAATGTTTTCAAACCCAGCCCGGCCCAGGCCCGTCAGATAGAATGTCACGGATAAGCCCGCAAGCCCGCGGCCCGCTATTTTTTTTTTAAAGTTAAACCTATTACGTTACTAGACTACACTAGAAATTGTAGACACTAAACAGTAGACACTAGTTAACACAATTGAAAAATGCCAACTACCAACTGGGTGGCACTGGGCAATGGGCAGTTGCCAGTGGGCAGGTCATTCAGGCAGGGAAGATTTGGAGGGAACACAATAGAATGTCCACTGGTAGGGTCAAAGGGTGATACCTTGCTGGTTAATCATGGCTTGATTGCCACTGCAAATATATATAAAGCAAACATTTGATGCTGGCTACTTCCAGCCAAGTGAACTGATGGGGCCATTAGATGCAAAGGCTACATTCATACCAAAAATATGGATCTGTAACATATGTATTCTGTATGTACTGTTCCGGTTTTAATGTGTACTGTGTAATGAGTGTGCTGTGTATGCAATATTATGCATTGCTATTATATTAAATGTCTCTATTAAAAGAATGCACATTACTAAAATTATACTATTGGAAGTCCCATTGTTGAAAAGAGGTTAAACTACATTCCAATATATAAAGCACTGGTGTCATTCGTAATTCCGTGCAAGGTCTCAATTTGCAACTATGTAATACTAAAGAAATAATTTTAAACAATCATTAACCGGAAATACAATTTATAATAAGTTTTTAGTAATATTAAAATAAAAAATCTGGGTTTTATATTAATATTTTTATTAGGTCCAGGCCCAGCCCAGGCCCGGCCCGGCCCGGCCCGGCCCCCTCACACTAGGCCCAGGCCCGGCCCAGCCCGCGGGCTGCGGGCCGGACCGGGCTTGGACCCAAAGCCCGGCCCGTACAAAGCACTAATCCACACACCGACTGAAACCGGGGTGAGGCGGAGTAAGACGAGAGTAGTCGAAAGTTGTCAAACAATGTCGAAAAACTCAGCAAGATTATCGGGCTCAGATTATCAGGTCTCAATGTGTTCGAGTATGATCGGAAGTTACCAGTGTTTCCATTCCAGTTGCCGTCACGGATTGACGAGGTTTCTGTTTACTTGTTTGGCCATGGCCTAGTTAGGGCTCCCTATTTATATTCGTGAATAATGGTTGCACGATTGAAGCCCGCGGCCAACGAAGACAAGTGAAAGATAATAAATGTGTAATACACAATTGGTACTAAGCAATTTGCAAAGTAACTTGTAGACACATGGGTTATATAATACAAGCTAACATTCCGTTTCTGTGACAGTCAGCCATGGGTTAATCATCACGTGACATCTGTGAAGATTTTATTAACATCTAACGTGACACAAGGCTGTTCCAACATCAACTCGAACGGATAAACATTGTCATCAATGCCCTATCGGGGATAACTACAGAATCGTTGTGTATGCATACATAACATGACTAGTCGTACAATTACAGCACGATGTTTTAACAACTATACAGTTGATTCGAAAGAGTTTCGCTTCGTCAGACGATTTGAGGGGGCCGATGGAACGGAAGTGTTCCGCGTCTTGAGACAAATTAGGTGGTCGGTAGGACGGAACAGTTCCGCTTCGTTAGACAATATTAGTTTGTCGATGATAGCGAAGAGTTCCGGTTCAGTGGCTGAGTGGGTATGACCGTGAATTTTATTTCGCTTTTACAGAGAGTTCGGGTGACCAGTGACACACGCTAATATCACGAGTGGAGAGCTGGACTGACAACTCTTACTCCAACCATCGTTACGTTCATGTGTCGTATGTGAGGATAAATAATTGAAAACGTATCATTATTCCCGAAAAGCAGAAGCGTCTTTATCAACGCACAAAGCGTCTCTCGGTGAATTAGATTATGGAATAACACGTACCAACAGTGGCGCCATCACCACGTCCACAACTTGATTATTAATTCAAAACGGTGGCTGGCGAAAAGGTATAAACGATTGGTTTGCTTCCTTTTCCTCCTATCCTACCTGACTCAAATACTCGGTGCTGCTCGAGTCGGGTCGGATCGGTGTCAGTCGGCTAGTGTGTCCACACACCGACAGAAACCGGGGTTAGGTGAAGTAAGACGGAAGTAGTCGAAAGTTGTCAAACAGTGTAAAAAAACTCAGTAAGATTATCGGGCTCAGTCGGTCCCAATGTGTGTGAGTATGATCGGAGTTACCAATGTTTCCACCTCAGTAGCAGTCACGGTTTGGCGAGGTTTCTGTTTACTTGTTTGGCTCAGGCCTAGTTCTGGTTCCCTATTTATATTAGTGAATGATGGTTGCACGATTGAACAAGACAATGAACACAAGTGAAAGATAATAGATATATAATGTACAATTGATACTAAGAAAATTACAAAGTAACTTGTAGACTCTTGGGTCTATGTAATACAAGCTAACGTTCCGTTTCTGTGACAGTCAGCCAGGAGTTAATCACCACGTGAAATCTGTTAAGAATCTAATAACATCTAACCTGACACAAGGCTGTTCCAACATCAACTCCAACGTTGTGTATGCATACATAACATGACTAGTTTTACAATTACATCACGCTATTTTAACAACTATTCAGTTGATTCTGAGGCATCTAGTGCCTAAACAATACTGGTCCCTTCTCTGCATTCTTACGAACCGTTCATTCCGCCCTTCGTATGGCGACGAGTCAAAGTATATCGCACGGAGATGCACTTCCGGTAGTCGACGAGTCACGGTTGGGTTATTCAGCAATTGTCACACATCAATGGGTAACTGGCGATCTTACCGTTCGGCTGGTGGCCGCAGCGTGGCGTCGCGTTTCGTCATTTGTGTATTGAAAGTGGCGAAGAGCTTATCTCCGGCGACTGTCTACCGTCGTCTCACTTATCGCGCATCGAACGAGACAAAGGGCAGCATGTTTCCGTCGTCTCACAATCTGAGACACGTTGGGCGTGTGTATTCCTCCTATTTACGAGTATCTTCATCGAGTATCTTCTGTGCTAACTTTACTTCACCGTGAACTGATCTCCGAGATGTTCCACACGTGCATACCATATATTTTTATACTCGTTGCTTTTGATATAACACATGACCCTGGTTCACCAATAACTGTTTTCTGGTGTAGTCCACCAGGAAACCACTTTATAAATTCTTAAAGAAATAACCTCTGCACCTCAGCGCACATACGGACTGTCCGGGCACACCGACAAGTTGGCGTAGACAATGTGGACAACGGCAAGAGAAGAAGAGTGGACGGGCATGTTCCGATTTAAGTATATACCGACAAGATAACTACGCGCAGTACATTCGAAACGAATAGTCAATCAGATGATATTCCCGCATTAGATTCCTAAATATACCACAGCTATCCATATTGTATGCAATTGAAATCGAAAGCAAATGAAAGGCGTTTACAAAACGAATTAAAGATGTGCAAACATAAAATGCAAGTTGAAGCAGGGGTGTTGGGATCAATACGCTGAAGTTTTCACGGGATATGTTGTTTTATTAAAATGGGAACAAAAGTCGTGGTTGATAACCCATAAACCTATTAGGGTTAATGGAACATAACCATTTCCAACTACAACAATTTAAGCAGTAATTAGCTCGTGTAGTCGACGCACCTTCGCCTTCAGCTCCAGCGCCAAGGACACGATGCAAAATATGTAGGTTTGATGCCTCTTCGGACAATGACACTACAGTGGTCTGGCTGAGGCAGTTATGCCACTCTATTCTATTGTGAACTTGATCTTCCACCGCAAGGCTAAAGACAAGACGTCTCCAACGGCCGACACGAGGAGGGACATGCAGCTGGCACTGGACTTCTTGGTAGTCCTGTCCTGGTAAGCAATCCTCAGCTATCATGCTACACTGTTGAACTGTTGCTCCTTCCCACTGCTCTCTATTAGCAGTGAGGTTAGGAGTGATAGAGAGAGTGGTAATGGAGAGGGGGAGATAGGGAGAGAGGGAGTGAGTGGGGAGGGAGGGAATGATGGAAGGAGGGGGAGAAAGAGAGAGAGGGGTGGTGGGAGGGAGGGAGAGAGGGAGGGGAGGTGGGAGTTAGAGAGGGAGGGATGGGGGAGCTCATATTTCCTGATAAACGTGTGCTAAATGTTTACTGACAAGCTAAAAGTAAAGGATAATTTTTGGATGTTGTCAAGTAACTAAAGTAATGATCGCCACAAATGGATGTTCGCTCGAACCCCAAATATCCAGTCGATAATTTAATGCGATGTGCTATGTTTTCTGTTGTTTCTAGTAATTTCAAATAGCGTGATAGTTTTGAACACTGCACGGCAATTTAGCGTTTATTAAAGGTGCCGTTTGAATTATTGTAGATAGAAATGTACGATTTCACATTATGATAATGTATCATGTACAAAGTGTGAGTAATAATCATAGAAATAACTACATTAATTAATTAAGTGCAAGCAAGTGCATTGCAACGATACTGGAAATGGTTCGCCTTCTAAATTGATAATAAATTCTTGAACATTGTACAAGGCCATCATTGCATATTAATGCTAAGCATTACTAATACCCACATGCTGAATTGGTTTACCTAATCATTTTATGTAAATACTTTAGGTTTATTGATATATATCTGCAACCTAACCATATTATCACACACACACACACACACACACACACACACACACACACACACACACACACACACACACACACACACACACACACACACACACACACACACACACAC
This sequence comes from Lamellibrachia satsuma, assembly GCA_033239005.1. Classification (NCBI taxonomy): domain Eukaryota; kingdom Metazoa; phylum Annelida; class Polychaeta; order Sabellida; family Siboglinidae; genus Lamellibrachia; species Lamellibrachia satsuma. The sequence continues at coordinate 9,617,752 of BSQZ01000008.1, forward strand.
ACACACACACACACACACACACACACACACACACACACACACACACACACACACACACACACACACACACACACACACACACACACACACACACACACACACACACACACACACACACACACACACACATGCAGATTAAGAGGAGACCAAGCAAATGTTGACACATCTTATTTGATATAAAATGTAGACATTCTCTCTGATGACAAGAAATTAAAGAAATAAATGTGTGTTTGTGTGTGTATGTGTGTGTGTGTGTGTGTGTGTGTGTGTGTGTGTGTGTGTGTGTGTGTGTGTGTGTGCGCGCGCGCGCAATTTTATAAAAATTTTGACGTAACAGTTATAAAAAGTATTTATTTCTTGTCAAATATGGATTAAAATATATGTAAGAACAAAAACAACAAATTTTATTTTTACCCCGTTTACAATGCAAGTAAAAAACTAAAATAAAAACAAAATATGCATTAATGTGTTCACATGGAAAAATACAAACACAGTGTAACTTAATAAGGGGTCAGTGACTCCTATAAATACTTTACAGTCGCTCTCATAGGAACCACTTATGAAATATAATTAACTAACTCATTTATACAAAAGGGTATGAGAGTGCGCGTGTGCAGAAGGAGAAAGGGCGTGCATGAATATTCGTGTGGTAAATTTAAATATGTGTGATAATATGTAATATAAATTGTAATAAATAGAAATTGTACATTCATATATGTATGAATTTATGTATTACTGATTTAGTCGATCGATTTTGATAGCAAGTATAGCAGTTTTATGTTGAACAGGTATCTTCATATTTTTGTAATAAATCATGTTTGGTATAATTTACAAAAAATTTAAATTACAAAATCTTCTCTGTAACTATTTTTGTGTCTAATTGATAACATGTTGCAATTTATATCTAAAAATTGTTTGGCAAATTCATATTTTGTTCTGAATGAGTATATATCAGTTATACTCCTGGTGTTATAATTGTTTATATTTGGGGCTATTTTCCAGTTTAATAAGTATGCAGGTAAGTCTTAATGCATGTATTTAAAATACAACTTAAGTTCATGTAACTTCAATAAATCATCTATTTTTTAAAATAAAAGTTTAATGGTCCTGTATGTGAATTGTCTTTATTTAAGGTTAAAGTTCCCATAGCTTTCTTTTGAATGTTCATCATTCTGCTATCTTGGTAATCCCATGCCATGATACAACAGTTAACACGAGATAATAACAATGTATTATATAAAATAATTCATTTTAATTTATATAAGTAGCACATGCTTTAATCTGTTTAAAATACCGACAATTTTGGATGGTTGTAATATACCTTTTGTTTGATATCAAGTTCGCTAATGACATCCTGCTCGTTCATTTATTATTTACCACAACTCTCAGTCAAACAGGCCGTCACATGCCATCATAAATCATCATCAAAACACTTGTACCGACGACCAACGCCATATGTCCCCACTCCATCACTCATCTCTAGCACCAAACATCCGTCTGTATCACCTTTTTCACCAAATAATACCACCGTCTCATTCACCTATTTCACAACATTCAGCCATCCTCTCTATCCAATATTTTACAAACAATATATTATCCGTGTCTATCACCTCATATATACAACATTATATGCCACTTCTTTCACAATAATCTAGAAGGCGTTTCTGTAACTTCTTTCACAACAATCTACCAGGCGTCTATATCATTTGTTTCACAACAATCTACAAGGCGTCTCTATCACTTATTTCCCAACAATCTACCAGACGTTTATCTCACTTCTTTCACAACAATCTACCAGGCGTCTCTATCATTTAATAATAATAATAATAATGCACTTTATTTTTACACTCATATCCAGAGCACAACTCTGTTCAAGGGTGTTTACAATGTCTAAATGGGCTAAAATGTGCGTAATAAAATTAAACGTATATATATATATATATATATATATATATATACATATATATACATATATACATATATATACATATATACATATATATATATATATATATATATATATATATATATATATATATATATATATATATATATATATATATATGTATAATTAAATGTACGATATGCATTTTTTAATCACGTAAACATCGCGATGAAACAGAATTAAGTAACAGAAAGGATAAAAAGTGCCTTGGAACGATGTAATTATGTTATGAGAATATGGGTGTGCGTGCGTTTGTGCGTGCGTCAATGCGTGCGTTCGTATGAATGTGTACACATACTTACCAGCCACCCTCCGCTCTCCGTCGTTAGGTCGCAGTACACACTCCGTGGCTCTCCATCCGGGTACACTGTGTAGACGCCGCTAGTTGTTTCGCAAGCGTTTTGGACATCAGCACATTCCGCAGCTGGCAAAACAAAACTGCTGTTTTGACAGTAATACCAGGACCTGGTGAGAGACATATTGCAGCGGAATCAACGAAGGTCTCATGGAAAACTATTTCTCCGAGAGTGACAAAACACCCAAAGTGCATCAGATCAAAGGACGCGGCCTTTTCCGTGTATGACAAAGTAACACTAAACATTCGTTAGTTGACTCGAAAGCGCTGCAACAACTGTCGAAGATAATCTCGCCGAATACATTGGTAGGTGGATATGTTTTGTTCATGGTTTGACAAAACATATGCTAGAACGAAATTGTTCTTCTATGTTCTATCTTTGCACTACGAGCCCTGCAGTGTGCCGTATTCTAGAACGACGGCAGAGCGCAGCGTCGTCTCTGCACTACGTGCCCTGCAGTGTGCCGTATTCTAGAACGACGGCAGAGCGCAGCGTCGTCTTTGCACTACGTGCCCTGCAGTGTGCCGTATTCTAGAACGACGGCAGAGGGCAGCGTCGTCTTTGCACTACGAGCCCTGCAGTGTGCCGTATTCTAGAACGACGGCAGAGCGCAGCGTCGTCTTTGCACTACGTGCCCTGCAGTGTGCCGTATTCTAGAACGACGGCAGAGCGCAGCGTCGTCCCTGCACTACGTGCCCTGCAGTGTGCCGTATTCTAGAACGACGGCAGAGCGCAGCGTCGTCTCTGCACTACGTGCCCTGCACTCTGCCCTGTGCCTAGGGCGGGATGAACGGTTCGTGATAACGTAGAGAAGGGACTGAACAGTTATCCAGGCGTAGATGCCTCGGAAGTCGGAACTAACTGTGTAGCTATTAGAACAGGGTTGGGTGATAGAAAGACAGGTCGAGGTACGTGAGCAAACACAGCTATGTTTAATCTCGTCACGATGAGTATAACGATATAGTTTACGTCGGGTTGTTTTTTCGATAGTGATTGTTCATGTTAGACACTATTAGTAGTTATTTCTGAGGGTAAATAATTCCCTGGCCGATTATTACAGAATCGGAGTTATTTTCTCATAATAAGTACACACATCCAGGAGTGTATTTGTTTTCTTGTAAATTACTGAATAACTATCGTATATTAAATGTTTATGTTTCTTTAATTTGTTGTTGTTATCTTGTTCATTAGGTTTGTGCAACCACCATTCACAAGCGTTGAATTATAGAAATGGGGCATCCCAACTTTACCCGGGCCAATCTAGTGAGCGGAAACCCCGCCAATCAGTGACACATGCAGGAAATCAAAGAGTACACCCTATCGATTGACAGTTCGTTATATAGGCCTTTGTACTGGGTGATAAAATAAGGATTTCCGAAACATATTCCATCTGGCCAACTGACCTATGGCTGTAATACATGTGTGGTCAGAAATTGGTACGAATTTTACTATATATGTCAGATGTAAATATAAGATTGGCAACATATTTACATGGCGTTATACAGTAACCATGTTGATAAATATGTTAAAGTATGATGCTGGTAGTAGAAGTGGAAGAAAGTATCATGTCGAAGCCATTGAGCCTCACCTACCGGCATTACTAGAAGAAAGGAACTTTGCCACGTGTAATACGTATTGGCTCGCTTCGTTTCCCACAGAGAATTCTGAGTACTCGGCAAATCTGCTTTCTCCTTCGAACGACTCCATGTCTACTCGGAGTGAAACAGTCCCCGTCTTTGTCAATGTGTGGAGCAGTTCATTGCCCAACCAGAACTCGCCACTGACATCACCAAACCCGTTCTTGTAGTCAGTCCAGTTCTTGTTGAAGTCGACGGATCCGTCTTGACGACGTAAAAATACCTACATGCATAAAAGTACTTCTTGCATCTTACACAACACTTTAAGATAAGACATACCAGTCGTGAGCAAGGGAGAAGTAAAATCAGCGAGATACTAAACAAATGGACGGGAACATAAATAAGACGGTTGTACTAACCGACAGGTAGAAGAAAAAAAGTTGTGAAAGACGTGTTTGAAACGGACTATAGGTTATCTTAAAGAAATGTTAGGGATGAATCATATGGAACATACGATAGAGACGAATAATACAAATATCGCACAACGCGATAAGATATGGTTTGTAAAACGCATCGGCAGAGGATTGAGAGATGGGCGACAGGTAGTCGCGTCAGACGTATAAGAAATAGGGGATAAAATAAAGTCTCAGATGGATACTTAAATGTAAGATATGCATTTTGTGTATCACATAAACATCGCGATGAAACATAATAAAGTAACAGAAAGGATAAAAATGCCTTGGAACGATGTAACTATGTTATGAGAATACGGGTGTGCGTGCGGTCGTGCGTGCGTCAACGCGTGCGTTCGTATGAATGTGTACACGTACTTACCAGCCACCCTCTGCTCTCCGTCGTTAGGTCGCAGTACACACTCCGTGGCTGTCCATCCAGGTACACTGTGTAGACGCCGCTAGTTGTTTCGCCAGCGTTCTGGACATCAACACAGTCAGCAGCTGGCAGCACAAAACTGGTATTTTGACAATAATAACAGGACCTGGTGAGAGACATATCACACGGAATCAACGAAGGTCTCATGGAAAACTATTTCTCCGAGAGTGACAAAATGCATCAGATCAAAGGACGGGACCTTTTGCGTTTACGATTAAATAACACGAAACATTCGTTAGTTGACTCGAAATCGTTGCTACAAAGAAGAAGCTAATCTCGCCGAATACATTGGCAGGTGGACATGTTTGGTTCATGGTTTGACAAAACATATGCTAGAACGAAATTGTTCTTCTATGTTCCATACATGTCCTTAATATGGTGGTGTTGCAGGCAGCTTGATGGGCCATTACAAACTATTGCCATTGTGCATACAGTCGCTCGAATGTTTTGTACATGTGTATTAATAATATATGTGTTCAACACTGATGATTTGTTAAATCAACACACTTCGGTGACGCTGATAACGTAATGGTGAAGGGAGACATTGGAAAGAAACAAACGGGAGGAAAGAAATCCTCAAGCAGACCAGTAAGATGGGGGTGATTTGCATGTGTTCGCACCCCTCATCCCACCCGTCACCCCCCCGAGACAGAAGAATCCCGTTTCGTCAGATAATGTTTTAGGGGGCCAAAAGGACGGAAGAGTTCTGCATCGCCAGATAGTTTTCTTAGAAGGCCGTTGAGACTAAAATGTTGCGCTTCGTCAGACAATGTTTAGAGGGCCGTATATACTTGAGGGTTCCGCGTCATCAAACAATTATAGAAGGCCGTTGAGACTTGAGGGTTCTGCTTCGTCAGACATTTTTAGAGGGCCGTTGAGACTTCAGAGTTCTGCTTCGTCAGACATTTTTAGAGGGCCGTTGAGACTTCAGAGTTCTGCTTCGTCAGACATTTTTAGAGGACCGTTGAGACTTCAGAGTTCTGCTTCGTCAGACATTTTTAGAGGACCGTTGAGACTTCAGAGTTCTGCTTCGTCAGACATTTTTAGAGGGCCGTTGAGACTTCAGAGTTCTGCTTCGTCAGACATTTTTAGAGGACCGTTGAGACTTGAGGGTTCCGCTTCGGCAGAAAATGTTTACAGGGCCGTTGAGATTTGAGAGTTCCTCTTCGCCAGACAATCTTAGAGGACCGATGGGACGAAGGAGTTCCACATCGTTAGGACATCTTTAGGGGGCCGATGAGACCGAGGAGTTCCGCTTCGTCAGACAATTTTTAGGGGGCCGATGAGATTGAATCGTTCCGCTTCGTCAGATAATGTTTAGGGGCCGATAAGACAGAATAGTTTCGCTACAGTTACCGGGTGGGTACGGCCGTCGGCTTTCCGATATGTAGCGGTAACATTTTGGTCGCGGGTTCTACTCTTATTCTGTATCATCATAATGCTGTGTTTTATTACTAACTTAATTTAGTTATCGGAAGCACACATAGATAACATTAATCATACGCGAATGCTTAAATGTGCTTTAATCCGATCTATGGTGCCATATGCATAACGGACCCAGCCTTTTTTGGCAATATAATTTTTGTTCCATAAATTAGCGATATTTAACGGGGTCTAGGGAGTTTCCGTCACGACACGTGACGTTAGCTAAATCATTTTAATTAATTGATGGGCTGTATTTCTTAAGTTGGCTTATATTTCGACAAGGTGACCCAAGACTACTTGAAAAACTATGACAGCTCTTGCATCTGCACTGTAACGATGACCAAGTCCAAGTGACGTATCTATGACGTCGCAAAGGGTCTAGTCTGTCTCGCGAAGGGGTTTACACGACCGATTCACAGGGATGTTACGTACGATATGGAATATCGCGCACATGTAACGTTGGGCCAGTCCTTTCACAGATGTGAAGACCAGTTGAGCTCGTCTGTGTGTGACCCGCTATATTAATGTCCGACGGCACACGGGCTCACTTATAAATAATTAAAGACACGCCGTTGTGTAACTAAGCACGTATGTGTATCGTTAAACGCGTGGTGGTAATGTTAGAAGCTTGCCTTTAAATTATTAAAGTGATGACTAAGTGATTCAGCAGCCCTTTTCGCCGTTTGATCCGTGCTTTTCTGGATCGACAACGCTCCACCCAGCACATAAATAGCACTATTTATATCTGTATTGTCGACGTACGTCTTGGCATTCAGTTGTTCATTCTCTGGCTATGTTTGAGATACGTTCAGAAGTTTCTTGGCACCACATCATCGCCAATCTATAGGACACAAATTCAGGCAAATCGAATCTATTTCTCTGGCAAGCAAAATCAAATACAATTAATTATCTAATTCACAACGACCAGCGCTTCACGCACAACCGCATGCAGGCACGCACGGACGCACGCACGCACGGACGCACGCACGCACGGACACACACACCGATTCCAGTTACTAATTTTGAAGGGGATCAATCTGATACATCGCTTAGAGCAGTTATTTGTAACTAATGTTAAAAAAGAAAACTAAGAACATGAAACATAATTAGTCATCTGGAGCCTCCAAACTTGCTTGTAAATTGTAGAGTAAATTGGTAAACCACTTGCAAGTTGTCACTTTAAAGAGGGAAAATAGTATATTCAGAATGGAATGAAGCAAACATTACGCCATTATTCACAAAGGTACAGACCACTGAAGTTAGCATCAGTTATACGCACATTTTTAGAAACTTGAATTCGTGGAGGAATTCCTTGTAAAACATAAATTAATTAACAAACCTAAACATGGGTTCTAAAAAAGCAAGGTCATGTTTTAAAATAAAAATAACAAATACATCTGAAGGGCGGGTTACACAATGAATAATCGTTGGAATTTCGATAAGACAATGACTGTCTTGTCTACTTGATGTCTGGATGTTTTGCTTTGGATCTTGTAGAAAAATCTTCTAAAATCGTGCTTAGACACTGCGACCTAGATACTGACTCCCGCCTCTCTCGACTGTGAGCTTTGATGAAAGGTTCCAGCAGGTTCATCTCCTGACCATCGCTAGTCAATCTCGCGAAAGGGTTTACACGACCGATTCTTGCACAGAGATATGTGTGGCATTTGGCGTTTGCTCGATTGTTTAGCAAGGAACTTTCGCGACAGGCTGAAACATCGCGCACATGTAACGTTGGGCCAGTCCGTTCACAGATGTGAAGACCAGTTGAATTTCTAAATGATATATCATCTATGCAAAATCTTCAAAAAATAATCTTATTCTAGCAGAGGATTATACTATGAATATTCTAAAAATAAATGAACAAGAACATTGTAGCAAGTTCTTTGATATGTTAACTTCATTTAGTGTCTTCCCCCAAATCACTCTTCCTACCCTTCCTAATGGCACATTAATTGACAATATCTATTTTAATTTAACAAAATGTATATTAGAGAGTACAGCAGGAATATTAATAAAAAATTATCTGATCATCAATCGTATTTCATAATTATGCATACTACTCTTAATATTCAAAACAACAAGGCAATGTTAAAAGCCAAAGAGGATTTAATCTCTTCTGAAATTAATGACAAACTAGACATAGATCCAACGGCTGACACAAACCGTAACTATAACATTATCCTAGATGAAATCAATCAAGCTAAAAATAAATATATGATGAGTAAATTAGTGAAATTTAATCAATACAAACATTAAAAGTCTACATGGAGGTTTGCTAGCCTCAGAGATCAACTTTACAAACAAATAAAATTAACAAATCCTGATTCTCCAAAATATGAAATATTAATGATTAATAAAAAAACAGTCAATGTTATATTGAAAAGGAACCTTTGTATAGCAAATCAATCATATTTTTAACACGTTTTAATCAATTCAAATTTAACATAAAAAAATACTTGGAAAACTATTAATGAAATATTGTCTATAAGTAAAACTAACTAATCATTTCCTACATATTTTAAAGAATCAAATTCTATTATGACAAATAAATTGGAAATTGCAAATAACTGAAATGCATTTTTTTACTAATACAGGGAATCATTTGGCAAACAATATTAAATACAAAGGCTTCCATGATCATTCGTATTATCTAAATAAAAAAGTAAACTCTGTTTTTTGCATTTAAAAAAAATTTAAGTATATACTGTAAAGATAATAATAAATAATCTACCCAACAAAAATAGTTATGGATTTGATGGTTTTTCCACCAAACTAATAAAATTAAAAACCTGCAATAAATAAATATTTAACGTTATTAACAAAGCAAATATTAACCACAGGAGTATTCCATGATAAATAAAACATTGCTAAGGTAATTCCAATTGATGAAAAAGGCGAGGCAACAATATTTTATAATTACACAGGTGACCGTGTGGTGTCGCTCTTGCATCGATTGGCCCTCCAATTACCCAACATTGTGTGTATACTCTTGGAGATGTTGTGTAATCGAGCCGACCTTCGCTGCTGAATCGACTCAAGTCTGGTGGAACACTACTCTCCGAGAATCAAAGAAACGCCCAAAATGCATCGGACCAGTCACCGTTACACTGAACGCGGCTTTTCCATGTGTGGCTATATATCACAAACAATGCTTTACTTGGTTCGAAAGCACTGCAACAACTGGCCAAGCTAATGTCACTGAATGGATTGTTATATAGACACGATTGCATGATTTTCTAGTGATTTGACTCTGTGTATGCCATGAACAATATTGCTCTATTTTCTTCCATCCACATATTGACGTACGTTTAACGTGATGACGTCGCAGCTAGCTAGGTGGAGTTGAGCATTATACATTCGTTAGAATACACTTTGCATGTCCGAAGGAATGTTGAGTGCTTTTATATAATAAACCGCTATAAACTGACAGATAGCACACACCTGTGCCAGTAATCAATACCTGTGCTAGTAATCAATACATGTGCCAGTAATCAATACCTGTGCCAGTAATCAATACATGTGCCAGTAATCAATACCTGTGCTAATAATCAATACATGTGCCAGTAATCAATACTTGTGCTAGTAATCAATCCATCACATGAAATTAGTGCCTTTATAACAATGGGAGCAAACAACGAATGTTGAATCGTAGATTGCTCGATTAAAACATATATGAAAACGTGGACAATTATCTGATTAAAAATATGTTGCATCGATATCAAATCGCACGGCATACCCATAAATCTTCAGGAGTGTGATGGTTTTTTGGAAGTCGGAGACATTTCTTACGGTTTTGTGCGTTTGAAAAACGATTTATTGTACTAAATGGCACTTTTGCGACATGAATCGCCCCTGAATCGTACGAGACGATGGCGGTGTGGCACACGGGAGGCCGTAAGCCGCGTCCGATTATTTGTGTTCCTCCGCCAGCCGTCGAGGCTATTCACTCGGCAAAGGTGCCACTTAAAATTTATTTCACACGCCTTGAATTCAACTAATAGTTGTGGACTATGTTCTATGTAGTTGTAGTCGGTTGTCATACGATTTTAAACAATACAATTTCCATTTGTTGTTTTATACGCGATGAAGTAAACAATACTTTCATGTTGATTTAACGTGGACTGCGGATAATTGCAATGGGGAACCGTAAGGTAGGGCAGGAGATCGTTAAACTAGTCCGATAGAAAGCTGAGAAAATTTACAAAACAAAACATTTCAAACATCTATAGTTTATTTTTGCAGCATAGAAAGCATGTATACACGTGAATCCAGCATATGGTGCCCACCGACAGTGGAGCCGGACGGCTGGACGTTGTCATCGTGCGCGCCATTTCGTACGTGATGGCCACGTCATGACGCAAATAACTAGTTCGGTCCGTATCACGAGCGTTCAATAGCGTTTTTAGTACTGCACCGCAGTATTGCCCTGCACGTATTGAACGCGTGTTTAATAAGACTGGATATGATATAGATAATTATATGGGTTGCTTTACAGTTTTCGGATTCTGTTACCAAGTTTCACGATACACTTAATAATATACACGTCGTACACGTGTGCTTCCATTAGTCATTTATGTGATGTAATTTGTACTCCCATCCACCTACCAACACGCGCGCACACGTAGGCAAGCACACAGCACACACACACACACACACACACACACACACACACACACACACACACACACACACACACACACACACACACACACACACACACACACACACACACACACACACACACACACACACACACACACACACACACACACACACACACACACACACACACACACACACACACACACACACACACACACACACACACACACACACACACACACACACACACACAAACACACACACACACACACACACACACACACACACACACACACACACACACACACACACACACACACACACACACACACACACACACACACAAACATACTCGAACACATTCCGATATATTTAATGATGCGCTGTAGTATATCCTGTAGTATAATTATATTTTAATTGCTACCAATTTGACGAATCATTGAAGCAACTGTATTTAAATATACACACATTAATTAAAATAACTCACGCTTGTCGATCCCAGTTCCTAGGACAAAATGACCAGTGCCATGAATCAAGAAGGCCGCCGTCGTCAGGAGAAGTAGAAGCCAGACAGACATTCTTCGTGTTGCCGTCTGATCACTTGCCACATTTCGTCGGTGTGCTGGAGCTCCGCCGTCCACGTCGACCGGCATCAGAATAAATGAGATGAGTTTGAACATCAGAGTAAAGTAAGATGAGTTTCAGACCTGGGCAGGCGATGTGACTACACACGCTGATATCACGGAGTGAAGAGTTGAACTAACAACTACTGGAACCATCGCTAAGATGACGTGTTGCGATGTCACAATCAATATTTGGAAAAAAACGTCATTGTTCCTGCCAACAGGTGAATGACCTGGACCTTGACAACCGATGTGACAACACACATGGATATGACGGAGTGATCATTAGAACTAACAAATGTTATACAAAACAGTCAAAACCTTAGCTTATCACACAATGAATTATTAAACATCTGAATGTGTTTTCTCTCCGAACAAAAACGGTTGAGTACGAACAACAGTAGCGGTGAATTGGTGACGTGTTGCGATGTCACGATAAATAATTGAAAAACTGTCACTGTTCCCGCCAACAGCGGGAGTGGATTTAAAAACACACGAAGCTTTCTTTGGTGCATGACCTGGACGTGGACAATCAAATTAACAACACACACGGATATGATGAAGTGAGGAGCTGGACTAACAACTGTTACGCACACTAGTCGTACCCTCAGCGTGTCACTGTGACACAATGAATGATTAAATCTTTGAATGTCTTCTTTTCACCGAAGTACGAATAAAATAAGCCTATCGTGTATTACACGCCCTCTGGTTGTCGTGTATTATACGCCTTCTTGTTGTCATGTTTTCTACGCCCACGTTAAGCATATCATATATTTACGCTCCCTCTGGTTGTGGTGTATTATACGCCTTCTTGTTGTCATGTTTTCTACGCCCACGTTAAGCCTTTGTTTTGTTGGAAAGATTATTTACATATGTCAACGGTCATCGCCAACAATGCCTCGTAAATGCAGTCGACTTTGTGAGGCATAGTAGAATAGTGGTTAGACCATCGGACACTCAAGCAGGAGAACCCGAATTCGAATTATCTTGCTGCCGTTTCGAAGCTAGGGCAATTTCGTTGACTACACTTTGCCTCAGTTCACTCAGCTCTATTAATGGGTGGTGGATATATGTGAACGAACAGAATTCGGGCAATAATTGCAGCGTGGTCGGTTGCCTTCCAGAGAAGTCGTGTTGGTGTTGGTCGTGTTGTTGTTGGTGGTGTTGGTGTTTGTGCTGTTGGTGGTGGTGGAAGGAACGGGTCTGCCAAGAGGTGACGTGTATAACGCGTTGAGCGGTCCTACGGACTGGAAACCATTTTGCGTAAGAACATATCCAACAATCGCGTGTGACGAGTGTTGTAACTGGAGTCACATAATTGTTGGGATGCTGACGTTTTTGACAAACCGGGGGTTTAGTTTGAGATGACTACCCACCCTCAATACAATAGCTGGGCGCCCACATGTGGGTTAAATGTTTGATTTTTGTCCGTACGTAACCTATTTTGATGGCTAGGTAAACAGAATGGTGACTAAGCTTGCCCCTTTGATATCCCCCTTCGCGAGATCCTAGATATGCCACTGTTATCCACAATAGCATACAACTGAAATCGATACACACACACACCATCACACACACACACACACACACACACACACACACACACACACACACACACACACACACACACACACACACACACACACACACACACACACACACACACACACACACACACACACACACACACACACACACACACACACACACACACACACACACACACACACACACACACACACACACACACACACACACACACACACACACACACACACACACACACACACACACACACACACACACACACACACACACACACACACACACACACACACACACACACACACACACACACACACACACACACACACACACACACACACACACACACACACACACACACACACACACATACACACACACACACACACACACACACACACACACACACACACACACACATACACACACACACGAACATACATGAACACATCCCGATATATTTAATGATGCGCTCCCTGTAGTACCACATTTCGTCGGTGTGCTGGCGCTCCGTCGTCCACGTCGACCGGCATCAGAGTAAGTGAGATAAGTTTGAACATAAGGGTAAGTAAGATGAGTTTCAGACCTAGACAGGCGATGTGACAACACACGCTGATATCTCGGAGTGAAGAGTTGAACTAACAATTACTGGAGCCATCGCTACGTTGACGTGTTACGATGTCACGTCACAACACACACGGATATGATGAAGTGAGTAGGACTAGCAACTGCTACGCGCACTAGTCGTAACCTCAGCGTGTCACGGTGACACGATGAATAATTAAACCTTTGAATGTTTTTTCTTTTCACGAACAACGGTTGATTACGACTATAATAAGCCTACCTCGTTGAATTGCTGCAATTGATTTACAGGACATGTTAATCCACATAACAGTCAGGTCGAGTTAATGTCAGAGAGTCTCTCGGCATTGTTTTACACAGATGTTTCAGAGTGCCACTTCTGTGAGTTGGCATTGATTTTGTAAACTGACATTTTATTTGGATATATGAACTAGTGATCAGTCAGGCGTGATGATGAACAGTGACATTAACAAACAGAATGCAGGCCGGGCAGTCAAGCTTCGGTTTGTCAGAAAAAAAATCTATTGAGATAACCACGCAAAACTTCGCCACCATCCGAACAATTTGGAAATTGGCATACAAACCCATTATATACAGGACCGACCATGTTGTTGATGTATTACACGCCCTCTGGTTGTCATGTGTTCCACGCCCTCTTGTGTTCATGTATTTTTGCGCCTTCTGGTTGTCATGTATTCCACGCTTTCTGATTGTCATGTATTCTACGCCCACATTAAGCCTTTGTTTATTGGAAAGAAATGGGATTATTTACATATGTCAACGTTCTTCAACAACTGTGCCATGTAAATGTAATCGACTTTGTGAGGCGCAGTAGCATAGTAGTCGGACCGTCGGACACTCAATCAGGAGAACCCGTGTTTGAATTAGCCTGCTGCCGTTTCGAAGCTTAGACAATTTCGTTCACTCTACGTTGCCTTAGTTCACTCAGCTGTATAAATGATATGTGAACGAACGGTATTCGTGCAATTTCGTTGACTACACTTTGCCTCAGTTCACTCAGCTCTATTAATGGGTGGTGGATATATGTGAACGAACAGAATTCGGGCAATAATTGCAGCGTGGTCGGTTGCTTTCCAGAGAAGTCGTGTTGGTGTTGGTGTTGCTGTTGGTGGTGTTGGTGGTGGAAGGAACGGGTCTGCCAAGAGGTGACGTGTATAACGCGTTGAGCGGTCCTACGGACTGGAAACCATTTTGCGTAAGAACATATCCAACAATCGCGTGTGACGGGTGTTATCACTGGAGTCACATAATTGTTGGGATGCTGACGTTTTTGACAAACCGGGGGTTTGAGATGACTACCCACCCTCAATACAACAGCAAGGCGCCCACATGTGGGTTAAATGTTTGATTTTTGTCCGCACGTACCCTGTTTTGATGGCTTGGAAAACAGAATTGCAACTACGCTTGCCCCTTTGACATCGCGAGATCCTAGATATGCCACAGTTATTCATAATATAATACAATTGAAATCGATACATTTATTCATAAATAATAAGAATTTACGAAATGAAAATAAAGATGTGAGAAATCTGCACATCAAACGTAAACGTTCAAACATACGTGAAGGTTGTCAAGGAATGTGACATTCCATTTAAAGGGAAACAGAGTCATGGTTTTAAACCTATGCACCTATAAGAGTTGATATAACATTGGAATCGGAGGCACTTAGCGCACCATAGCGGAACTCACATCATCACCGATTTCCAATAACTGCAGGGCACTTCTTGGTCGCTTATTCGTCATGCGCCAAAGTTCTGGCCAATGTGTCCGCCGGCAGAAAAACTGATATTTGACCTCCCACTTCTAGATAACATTCTGAGATAAAAGCTAGCGTTATATTATTTATTGTAGTTGCAAATAGTTACTTGCTATTAACCCGTTCAGGTGAATAGTCCCAAGACCGTGAATTTTATTTCGCTTTTACAGACAGTTCAGGCGAACAGTGACACACGCTAATATCAGGAGTGGAGGGCTGGACTGACAACTCTTACTCCAACCATCGTTACGTTCATGTGTCGTATGTCAGGATAAATAATTGAAAGCGTATCATTATTCCCGAAAAGCAGAAGCGTCTTTATCAACACACAAAGCATCTCTCAGTGAAAAGTCTTCGAGAATAAAAGTTCCAAACCGGGGAAAAATAAAATTTATAGTTTCATTACGTGAAATATTGCTTATACGCTTTCAGGCAATCATTTGATAAAAGTTACAGCGCTGATCAATTACACGTCGAGTGTCTCTTTTCCCGGTGTAACAAAAAGTTTGGGTCCCTGTAGAAGTCAAATCAAAACAGTTGCTTAAATATTCGTCATCCATTGTGTCACGGGTGATTTGTTATTGTCAATTCGCATTCGCTTGCAATTTCGGGTAGCTTCAATTGTTTTGTTGTTACGCGCACGCGCACGCACGCACGCACGCACACACACGCACACACACTCACACACGTACGCACACGAACATATACACGCACGCACGCACATATACACACACATAAATGCATAATCATATAAGCACATACACAAACAGATACATAAACATATAACCACACACAAACACACGCACATACGCAAACACAGATTAAGAGGAGGCCAGGCAAATTTAAACAAATTTGATTTGACATGCAAAAGTAAACGTTGTCGCTGATGACAACAAAAGAATGAAACGAATTATCTACAGCTTTTTGCAAATGTCACACAGAAAATGTGTTTCAAGCAGAATACACACGCATGCACGCATACACATACATGCACTCGCACTCGAGAACACACAGGAAAAGGACTATCTACACGTACGTAGCCAAATTGTTGGACTTCCGATAATCAAATGTCCACATTTTCCACGTGAGTTCTTCTACTTGTTAATTTGGATGCACATTTCGAATAATCCTTTTCTGGAATGTGTAGGTTTTCCTTGTATAAATGTAAACGAAAAATTCAGATTCACACCGATGTTTTATTCAAAGCAAGTTATGTTTACATATTTCATTTATTCTAGACACGTTAAGGAAATAGCCAAACAAATAAATGAACAAAACCTGTTTTCACCTGCCACAGCTGGTCGAGTGATGATTGTTATTCAAGTGATTGGAACATAAGGCATTAATCACCACAGGCCAATACGTTTTGAAAAACAATCATATCTAAGACTATTCATAAACAAAAATGTTCCCGCTTCTGCAATCCGTGAAGCACAACAGTAATTTGTTATATGCACAATCAGCAGAACATTAACTTGACTTATATAATTATACTAAGAAATATGCATAATGGTATACATTTCTTACCGAATTTAGCACCTTTTTAGCAGCAATATATTCACCCATCCAACAATTTTCTTTCAAAATGTATGTTCATCCGATTTTGTTAAGCAATAAAGAGTGTCACACAAAATAGAACAACTGCAATTCAAATCATCGTTGTGTCACATAAAATCCTTAAATTAACAATTACTTGCTTGACAGTAAATATTTAGCCCATGTTCATCAGGAAATATGTGCTCCCTCCGTTTCTCTCTGCATCCCACCCTCCCTCAATCCATCCCACCATCATTATCTGTCCCTCTCCTTCCATCACCCCCTCTCTCCCTCACTCACTCCCACCTTCTTTCCCCATATCTCTCTCACTCTCTCCATCACCCCTCCATCGCTATCAACCTCCCCCTACCTCCCCCTCACTCCTTCCCACCCTCTCTTCGTCCTTCCCACCCCACCCCCGCTCTACCACTCTCCCTCCCCTATTCCGTCCTTCCCATTCACCCATTTCTCCTTTTACGCTGCCTCCCATCCTACCTTCCTCTGCCTCCCTCCCTCCTTAATTCCCCTACCTCATTACACCCGTCTGTTCTTCCGTCCGTCCCTCCCTCCCTTCTTCCATCCCTCCCTCCACTTCTCATTTCCTCCCTACCCTCCTCCCTCCCTCCCTCCATTCCTCTTTCCCTCACTCCTTCTCTCTCTCTTCCACCCTCCCTCACCCGGTCCGTCCGTCCATCCATCCACTAGCCCTCATACTTTCCCACCCTCCCTCCATCCTTCCCTTCACCAACCCCTTCCACTCTACGAATGAGTGCGGAACATGAATCAGGCGAAGAACAGAAGGGGCTCAAAGGGTAGATAGACGACCGATGCGCAGGGGCTCAAAGGGTAGATAGACGACCGATGCGCAGGGGCTCAAAGGGTAGATAGACGACCGATGCGCAGGGGCTCAAAGGGTAGATAGACGACCGATGCGCAGGGGCTCAAAGGGTAGATAGACGACCGATGCGCAGGGGCTCAAAGGGTAGATAGACGACCGATGCGCAGGGGCTCAAAGGGTAGATAGACGACCGATGCGCAGGGGCTCAAAGGGTAGATATACGACCGATGCGATGGTTGCGCTAAGACAGCTGATAAACAGAGGTTGGAGTTGGGATCCGAGAAAAAATGAACGAAATGAAGCGTTGGGGATGATCCTGGGATGTCGGGTGAGTTTCTGGAATATGTTGTAATTGCTGGAAGCGTGTAAGGATGTTCAAGAAAAAGTAACCTGGAGAAGAAACGAGGGACGTTGGTTCGACAACAGATAGAGGGGTTGGATGGAGAGAGATCAAACGAGAAGGCGGATTGGTTACCGAGGATGAACATCCGGAGGTAGACGAACGTCGTCGGATACAATCGGGAGCGAATGCATTAATGAATGTAGAGGGAGTCATGATGGACAGAACGCACGCACGCAAGCACGAACGAACGAACAAACGAATGCACGCCCGCACGCACGCACGCACGCACGCACGCACGGCGTTACGGTACTGACCTTTCGATCTTTCTTTCACCAGATTCTTTGCCGTAATCACGTTTCCTATATATAATAAAATTGTTTGATGTAGTCAACATTGTTTCGCAGTGTACATTGAACATCAAGAAGATTGGTAGATATTTAGTGTGCATAATATAGGTATTACCAATGCATATCAATAAGTACTGCTAATAATTAGTGAGATCACATTAATGAAAATTGTGCTATGATAATTAAGATATTTAAGAGTAATAAAATTGTATCGCTGTTTTTTTGTATTTATTATTTAATAACAAATTAATAAAATTAATAAAATAAAATTAATTAATAAAATTGTATCGCTGGTTTATTGTATTTATTATTTAATAACAAATTATTTAAATTAATAAATTAATAAAATAAAATAAATTAATAAAATTAATAAAAAAAATTGCGCTGGTTTATTGCATTTATTATTTAATAACAAATTAAAATATGCAATTAAATTGAATCGTGTCGTGTGTTTTCCTTTATATCTATGTGAGAATAGTAAATCCAATACTATCATCTACTGTAGTCTGCCGGAATGCATAACTGTACCTGTTACATATGAGAATAATTATAATATAAATAATAATATAATAACAATAATGTAAAAGCTAATTACGAGCTAAACAGAACAGAGGTGGGCGACAAAGATGAAGTAGGCGATTACCGACAAAACATATTCAATACAAAGTACTTGCAAGACAAAACTGATTATGTGTATTCGTACAAATAATATTGCATGTATTAGTGCTAATAAAAATATTATTTGATGTATCCTACCTTTTCCTCTTTGTTTCAGTTTCATCTCTGCCAGTTTCAGTAAAATTTCAAAACCGAGCCATAAATACCAGCGTATTCCTTCTGCAGAGCTATAATGACCCTGTTTTAGGTAGATACCAAACAACTTTGCTCCAAAACAGCTCTTACACCACCACGAACCGCCCTACTCAGCAGAACAGTTGAAGCCGCGTGATTTGTCTGGTGTCGAAAACTTAAGCCGTTGTACTGCGGGATAAGGGATCGCCTGGGAATGAGTGGGTCGCATTATGCTGCATTTAATTAACCAGGGTGGTTCCAATGAATTGAGAGGAGATCGATCCAGTCCATGTTATGATGCAGTATATTGGTAACACAAAAACTGTATAAGAAAAGGTTCACTGGTTAACCTTTGTGAGCCTCAATAATATATCATTTGGAGTGCGCTAAGGTTTGCCAAACGGAAGAGCCATCGATACAATAAATTACGGAGATTTTTAACAAGATTTAACAAGATTGCCATCTCGAACAACAAGTTCCTGATGGCAAGTGGACAAGGAAGCCATTGGCTTATCGAGAGTCCAACAATTTTCTCATCTATGTGTAGCCCGCCCTTATCAGATATCTGTCAATTCTATTTTTAAACATATTCACACTACTAGCATTAACACAATCATTTGGCGGTTTGTTCCATTCATTTATCACCCTCTGTGAGAAAGAGTACTTTCTCATGTCCAACCTACACTGCTCCTTAACTAATGCTGCTTTGTGTCCTCTGGTTCTACTGCCTTCTTTAAGTTTGAAGAACATATTCCTATCAACATCCTCATAACCGTTCACTATTTTAAACACTTCTATTTGGTCTCCTCTTAGTCTCCTGGTCTCTAGTGTTGTCAAACCACATTGTAATAAGCGACTTTCGTAACTAAGGTCTCTTAATTCTGGAATCATCTTAGTTGCTCTTCGTTGTATTCTTTCTAGCTTATCTATGTCTTTTTTACGATATGGCCTCCATGCTTGAATACAATATTCCAAATGTGGTCTTACTATTGCTTTGTACAGGGGTACAATTAGATGTTTCTCCTTATACGTGATAGTTCTCCTAATTAGCCCTAGAATTTGATTTCCTTTCGAAGCAGCAATCCCACATTGCTCTGAAACTTTCATGTCAGCATTAAATGTTACTCCTAAATCCTTTTCTTGTTTGGTTCTACCTAGTACAGCATCCCCCATTTTATATTCCTCGTCCATATTTCCATGTCCTATGTGTATACATTTACACTTCCCAAAATTGAATAACATTTGCCATTTTTCTGACCATTTAACTAATTTTTCCAGATCATCTTGTAAACTTTGGTTATCTGTATCATTAGTAACCTTTCTGAATACTTTTGTGTCATCTGCAAATTTGAGTACTTTGCTAGATATGTCATCCTCCAAATCATTTATATATATTAAAAACAGTATAGGGCCTAATACTGATCCCTGTGGTACCCCACTCAAAACCGATTTCCAATTTGAAATCTCACCATCTACTATTACTCTCTGTCTTCTGTGTGTAAGCCACTTTTCTATCCAGTTGATTACATCATTGCCTATACCATGGGCTTTTAGTTTAAGTAACAATCTTTGATGTGGCACTTTATCGAAAGCTTTCTGAAAATCTAAGTAGACAACATCCACTGGTGACCCGTCATCTACCCACTTTGTAATTTCTTCTAAGAAACATAAGAGATTGGTTAGACATGACCTTGCTTTTAGGAATCCATGTTGAGATGTATTTATTAATTTATGTTTTACGAGGAATTCCACCATGTGGTCTCTAATTAATGTTTCGAGTAATTTACATACAACTTATGTTAAACTCACTGGTCTGTAATTTTCTGGCTTCTTCCTCGATCCCTTCTTAAATAGCGGCGTAATGTTTGCTTCTTTCCATTCTGAAGGAACTATTCCTTCTTCTAGTGACAAGTTAAATAAGTTTGCAAGTGCTGTACTAATTTGATCAACAATTTCCTTTAGCAGTTTTGGTGGTATCCCGTCAACTCCAGGTGATTTATTATCTTTCATCTTCTTAATTTTCTTTGCTATCATTTCAGGAGTTACAGGGAAAGAAGGAGATACAGAAATGTGGCGCAGAATCTCATAGGTACAGGAAATAAAAGTACAGCCTATTATAAACCACTCACAGTTACGTTACAACGGCCTGTGTACTGAGTGGGAAACAAAGAATTCCGAAACATATTCCATACGGCCAACCGATCAATGATAAATGGGTTTGTCCGAAATTGGTAAGGTAAAGACGCTTATTGCATATGTCAAATAGCAATAGATGATTGGCAAGTGATAACCAAGCATATATTA
This sequence comes from Lamellibrachia satsuma, assembly GCA_033239005.1. Lineage (NCBI taxonomy): Eukaryota > Metazoa > Annelida > Polychaeta > Sabellida > Siboglinidae > Lamellibrachia > Lamellibrachia satsuma. Next base: position 9,639,238 of record BSQZ01000008.1, read on the forward strand.
TTATGACATTCTACAATAAGCATGTGAATAAATATGTCAACATATGTCGCGGGGAGAGCATAATCTGTGACAATTAAGAACACTAGAATGTTGTCATCGTCTTCAATGGATAGTGGATTTTTAGAAAATAAGTCTCGCATCAAGTAGAAGTTCATTGCCCAAACAGTGCTCGTCACAGACATCACCAAACCCGTTCTTGTTATCTGTCCAGTTCTTGTTGACGTTGACAGAGCCGTGTTGACGACGTAGGAACGCATGCATAAAAGTACTTCTTAAAAGTGGTAACTTACACAAAGCTTTAAGAAAACAAAATACCAGTCGCGAGAAACGGGGAAATAAAATAAATGAGTGACAAAGCAAACGGAGAGGGAACATAACAAAGATGGTGGTATTAAATGAAAATGAATTAAGCATGTTGTGATATAGGTGTTAGTAACGGAGGATGTTATGGGGAAATGATAGAGATGAATCAGTAACATATGTTAGAAACGAATAATACAAATATCGCACACTATGATTTGTAATACGCATCTGCAGAGGACTAACTTATTTATATTAAATTATCTGAGCTGTCAGAGATGGATGACTAAATGTAAGATATGGATGCCAGAATGTCAATGAAGAAAAGATATAAATTATAGAATACCATGGGAGGAGTGTCAGATACGAATGTAAGAATCGTTGAACATCTCTAAGAAAAGGATAATAGATTGTTGTGAAACAGACGATATAGACGCCTGGTAGATTGTTGTGAAAGAAGGGATGTAGACGCTTTGTTGATTGTTGTGAAAGAAGTGATATAGAGGCCTGGTAGATTGTTGTGAAAGAAGTTATATGGACGCATGGTAGATTTTTGTGAAAGTAAAGATGTAGACGCTTGGCAGATTGTTGTGAAAGAAGTGATAGATAGTAGCGGTAGAGACGCCTGGTGGATTGTTGTGAAAGTAGTAGTAGATTCGCCTGGCAGATTGTTGTAAAAGTAGTAGTAGAGACGCCTGGTGGATTGTTGTGAAAGTAGTGGTAGAGACGGCTGGTAGATTGTTGTGAAAGTAGTGGTAGAGACGCCTGGCAGATTGTTGTGAAAGTAGCGGTAGAGACGCCTTGTAGATTGTTGTGAAAGTAGTGGTAGAGACGCCTGGTGAATTGTTGTGAAAGTAGTGGTAGAGACGCCTGGTGAATTGTTGTGAAAGTAGTGGTAGAGACGCCTGGTGAATTGTTGTGAAAGTAGTGGTAGAGTCGCCTGGTAGATTGTTGTGAAAGTAGTAGTAGATTCGCCTGGCAGATTGTTGTGAAAGTAGTAGTAGAGACGCCTGGCAGATTGTTGTGAAAGTAGTGGTAGAGACGCCTGGTGGATTGTTGTGAAAGTAGTGGTAGAGTCGCCTGGTAGATTGTTGTGAAAGTAGTGGTAGAGACGCCTGGTGGATTGTTGTGAAAGTAGTGGTAGAGACGCCTGGTGGATTGTTGTGAAAATAGTGGTAGAGTCGCCTGGTAGATTGTTGTGAAAGTAGTGGTAGAGACGCCTGGCAGATTGTTGAGAAAGTAGCGGTAGAGACGCCTGGTAGATTGTTGTGAAAGTAGTTATAGAGACGCCTGGCAGATTGTTGTGAAAGTAGCGGTAGAGACGCCTGGTGGATTGTTGTGAAAGTAGTGGTAGAGTCGCCTGGTAGATTGTTGTGAAAGTAGAGGTAGAGTCGCCTGGTAGATTGTTGTGAAAGTAGCGGTAGAGTCGCCTGGTGGATTGTTGTGAAAGTAGTAGTAGATTCGCCTGGCAGATTGTTGTGAAAGTAGTGGTAGAGTCGCCTGGTAGATTGTTTTGAAAGTAGTGGTAGAGTCGCCTGGTAGATTGTTGTGAAAGTAGCAGTAGAGACGCCTGGCAGATAGTTGTGAAAGTAGTGGTAGAGACGCCTGGCGGATTGTTGTGAAAGTAGTAGTAGAGACGCCTGGCGGATTGTTGTGAAAGTAGTGGTAGAGACGCCTGGTGGATTGTTGTGAAAGTAGTGGTAGAGACGCCTGGTGGATTGTTGTGAAAATAGTGGTAGAGACGCCTGGTGGATTGTTGTGAAAGTAGCGGTAGAGACGCCTGGTAGATTGTTGTGAAAGTAGTGGTAGAGACGCCTGGCAGATTGTTGTGAAAGTAGCGGTAGAGAAGCCTGGTAGATTGTTGTGAAAGTAGTGGTAGAGACGCCTGGTGGATTGTTGTGAAAGTAGTGGTAGAGACGCCTGGTGGATTGTTTTGAAAGTAGTGGTAGAGTCGCCTGGTAGATTGTTGTGAAAGTAGTGGTAGAGACGCCTGGCAGATTGTTGTGAAAATAGTGGTAGAGTCGCCTGGTAGATTGTTGTGAAAGTAGTGGTAGAGACGCCTGGCAGATTGTTGTGAAAGTAGCGGTAGAGATGCCTGGTAGATTGTTGTGAAAGTAGTGGTAGAGACGCCTGGTGGATTGTTGTGAAAGTAGTGGTAGAGACGCCTGGCAGATTGTTGTGAAAGTAGTGGTAGAGACGCCTGGTGGATTGTTGTGAAAGTAGTGGTAGAGACGCCTGGTGGATTGTTGTGAAAGTAGTGGTAGAGACGCCTGGTGGATTGTTGTGAAAGTAGTGGTAGAGACGCCTGGTGGATTGTTGTGAAAATAGTGGTAGAGTCGCCTGGTAGATTGTTGTGAAAGTAGTGGTAGAGACGCCTGGCAGATTGTTGTCAAAGTAGCGGTAGAGACGCCTGGTAGATTGTTGTGAAAGTAGTGGTAGAGACGCCTGGCAGATTGTTGTGAAAGTAGTAGTAGAGACGCCTGGTGGATTGTTGTGAAAGTAGTGGTAGAGACGCCTGGTGGATTGTTGTGAAAATAGTGGTAGAGTCGCCTGGTAGATTGTTGTGAAAGTAGTGGTAGAGACGCCTGGCAGATTGTTGTCAAAGTAGCGGTAGAGACGCCTGGTAGATTGTTGTCAAAGTAGCGGTAGAGACGCCTGGCAGATTGTTGTGAAAGTAGCGGTAGAGACGCCTGGCAGATTGTTGTGAAAGTAGTGGTAGAGTCGCCTGGTAGATTGTTGTGAAAGTAGTGGTAGAGTCGCCTGGTAGATTGTTGTGAAAGTAGCGGTAGAGTCGCCTGGTGGATTGTTGTGAAAGTAGTAGTAGAGTCGCCTGGCAGATTGTTGTGAAAGTAGTAGTAGAGACGCCTGGCAGATTGTTGTGAAAGTAGTAGTAGAGTCGCCTGTCAGAGTAAGCGAGATGAGTTTCAGACGTGGACAACTTAAGTGACTATCCACGCTGTTGGACTAACAACTCTTGCTGCAACCATGGCAATATTGTCGCGTCCCGATGTCACGATCAATAATTAAAAAAAACTGTCATAGTTTTCGCCAACAGCGGAAGTGTATAAAAACACAATGTGTACAGCCCCATCAGTGGCTCTGGCATCATGGCCTCCTCTTATCAAAATATACCATAGAATCACAAGGTATTTCTTTATATATTACATGGTATTACATGGTAAACCATGGTATGTCATGACATCACATGGTATCTTGTGGTAGACCATGCTTTTTTCATATATTGTGTATGGTACGAGGAAGATGGATAAACTGCAACGCGCTATAAGGAGGGTGAGGAAATGTGTTATAAAGGGTGACTTTAACTGTGGACATATACAGTGAAAATCATTAGAAAGTGTAGAAGTTCATGACCGACAGTGTCTATACCTCGTATGCAATGAAATTATTGTTTCCTTAGTCTTAATTTTGGGTCCAACAGGGTAAGAATGTGTTGTATTTATTTGACAATGTTACTATACACGTACCTGTGGGTCCCAGTGATCATGACCAGATCCATTTTAATATAAAACAAAAATAGGGAATACATATAAAAAGCAATAGAGGAAAAGATTCACCGAAAGTAAATATAAAGAGATGAGAACATATTAGCAAAAACAGACTGGAGTAACATACTGAAGAACAAAACAGCAACTTCATGCTGGTCCTTTTTAAAAGATGAGATCGAGGGCATTACTGAGAGATCTGTTCCTCTGGAAAAAAAAAGAGAAAGGGTCCAGGAAGAAATACCTATCAAAAGAGGATATTAGAAAAATGTATATACCACCAAAACTGTTTGTATATTGTAGAGCCAATTTTTAGAAACGTTGATTAGTGGTGGAATTCCTTGTAAAACATAAACTAATTAATAAACACAAACATGGGTTCCAAAACGCTAGGTGATGCCTATCTAATCTCTTGTTTTCTAGAAATTAAAAAGTGAACAGTTGATGGGTCACCAGTGGATGTTGTCTACTTATATGTTACTTGCACTAAAAGTCCAAAGGTATAGGGTACGTAAGTCACGTGACCTAGTTTTAGCTCTGGAATCCATTGGCGACCTCGGCTGTTTTGGTGCCTGTTTAAGGAATAGGATCATATTTTGTTTTTCGGTGTACTCACAGAACTGACACCAAACCGTGTAAATCTGTCTGGTTTCAGACCGATGAGACGTTCAAGGTGTGTGACAAGCTTTATATGTAAAAGGTTCACGGTAATCGTCTGATAATTATTTACTTAACTGAATACCATGTATCATCGCTCGCGTACCGCCGGCCTAGCAAAATCTATATGCATAGCAAATCTGTTTACTTTACTCAAAACAGTATGTTTGGGGACATAAGCTTTGTGGGCCTATGTGCATTTAGGTACCTTATTAGACATATAAGCCCACAAAACCCATGCCCCCAAACGGACAGATTTGTCATGCATATAGATTTTGCTGTCGCCAGTGCGCGAGCGATAATACATGGTATTCAGTTTTAGATAACTCTCAAACGATTACCGTGAACATGTTTATATATAATATTTTATAGCTTCTCACACTTCTCACAATTATGAAATATGGGGTTTAATTGTAAGACACACCAAATATTTTTAAGAGAAGTGCCAAAAATGCAAATTTGTGAGTAACGGTTTTGGATTCGCGCTTAGATGGCATGTGCGATAATGGTTATTGTCCCCTTGCGAGTCTTTAAACATTACTACCGTTGGTTTGTCTACAGTGCATATCAGGATAGCTATGATTTGGCCGAGGGTCCCACTTTCACTCCTGTCCCCTCCTTTCCCCTTATAATGTTTATTATCATTATAATGTTTTCACGATTTGAATGCAAGCTTATATGCACTTACCTTATATTACACAAAAGCGTTAGCATGACATAGTTCCTCATATATACGACTATATAAGCTAATTAATCAATACAAAACTGGCGGAATTTAGATAGTACGAAACATCCAGTTTCTCATCCTTGTAATGCAGACACACAACTAGGTCGCGAAGAGTTCGCCGGTGCGTGTTGACGGAAGTAGGGAGTGCACGACTGTCGGACAGTTTGGGTCTTCATATTAGCGCGTTTATTCGATTATTATGATGGTGCAGCTGGACGACAGAAACGGGAACTCCACGAACTGGGCCGGTTCCGCCAACGAACCGCTTCTTCCAGCTGAACTATCACGCGAAGTGCCGACGGATGGCGCAGCCAGTGGCAGTGCCAGTCCTGATGGTAGCTCGGAGACCGAACGTCAGCTCAAGGAAGCAACACCATGTTTTCTTTATCTGTTAACCCTGTTATCGGCGATCGGTGGATTTCTTTTCGGGTACGACACGGGTGTTGTTTCTGGGGCGATGATTTTCCTAAGGGATGACTTTGACTTGAGTCCATTATTACAGGAGGTGTTCGTCAGCATCACGATTGCCAGCGCCGCCGTCTTTGCGCTGATCGGTGGATGGGTCAACAACGAGGTTGGAAGGAAGCCAACGATCCTACTCGGCAGTGTGGTCTTCGCCATCGGGGCCTTGCTATTAGCAGCGGCAGTCAACATCACGATGCTGCTGTGTGGACGCTGCATACTTGGCATTGGAATAGGTGCACAAATTTATCTGTAACTTAGAAATCACATACAGATGTCACGATGTGAACTACATTAATCTCTATGACTATGGTTAAAGGTTAGCTCACATGAGCGATTAACTGTCCAGTTGGTCGGACAACAGTGTGTATCCAACCCAGTTTGGGTATTAATCGCTCGTGTAAACACCCTTGCAAGATGATTAGCGAAATCATTTTTAAGATACAATTGTTTCGCCTGATTTGAGGTTGTATAGCCACAATTCAGGTGTCTGTCAGGTTTGACACAGTGCCCAATTACCCCATGACTTAATCAGAACTTGACTTGGGATTAACACAGATTAATATGTCACACTTGCAGTGTCTAAACACATCGCTTGCACTTCCACTTAATTTAGGTGTACTATATGTCGTCTGACCAACTGGGCAATTAATTGCTCATATAAATGTAGAATCTAGTTGTAGTTGTTTGTCATCAGTTGACACAATGTATCATGTAACTGTCTAATCTAGATGTATATGTTGTGAATGTGTTTCATTAAAATTGCTAATTAAGCTTGATTTTTTTATTGTAAACTTGTGTTATATTAGTTTAGGAACAATGTAGATTGGATGTGAAAATGTGAATATGTTTAAAACTAAAATTGACATGTATTTGATAATGTCCTAAGGACAGGCATAGATTAAAATTTGCTGGACCCTCGGTAAGACAATGGCTTCCTTCTCCACATCCATCCTGGAGCTTGTGTGTTTGGATGGCAGCATTGTTAAACCTTGTTGAACATTGTTTGATGCTCTTGTTTTAGGCCTTGCATCAACTACAGTGCCAATGTACATTGCTGAGAGTGCCCCAGCTGACCACCGTGGTCAACTGGTCACATTGAACAACATCTTCATCACCGGTGGTCAGTTTGTAGCTAGTATCGTTGATGGTATCTTCAGCTATGATTCCAAGAATGGCTGGAGGTTAGTGTCATGGCAGCGGGTTAGGCTGCTGAAATGTTAAAGGGAAACAAAAACATAATCTCCAACTTTTAGAACAGATTCGGACAAAACCACTACCATGATGTTCTTGATAGTAATTGGAAATGGTTAGTTTTTGTTAACTCTTCTAGGCCCCAAAACCATGACTTTTGTTTCTCTTTAAATTGTTCTGTGGAATGACAATAAAACAACATTAATTCATGTATTATCCAGATATCAAACCACTTTTTTAAGTTGTCCATTGAAGTGCCATTTTTTTCACACATGTTTTACAATTACTTCTTTAGTTCCTTTATTAATAATAATTTATGAAAACAATATTTTCCTATTTCACAACAGATTTATTTACAGGCTTAATTTGTTTTTATGTTTTTTAATTGGCTTTTAAAATAGTTTCAGTGCTAACGTTCATCCTTGCAGAAGCAAACTAACTATATGTGTCCAGGGCTGGTGTCAGTTATAGTTGTAAATTACAGTTACACATCCTCGTAAAAACTCAAACACATTACAATTACTAAGCAAAATTATGATTACAATATAGTTGTAATTAATTACACCATTACAATTGAATAAACCCTGGATGTTTGTTCTTCCACAGGTACATGTTTGGACTGGCAGCTGTGCCATCCGTTATCCAGTTTATTGGATTCTTCTTCATGCCCGAGAGTCCGCGCTGGCTAGCCAGTAGAGGGCGCTATGAACAAGCACGGGCTGCGCTGCACGGCGTCCAAGGCCCAGTGGCAGCCGAGAACGAATTGGAAGCCATGACGCATCAACTTTCACAAACTGAGCTAGAGACATCGGCAACAGGTACTGTTACGTGTTTGCAGCGAGCATTGCTTGGACTTTTCAAACTCCCTTAATTCATTTACCCCAGTGCGAATCAGATTTGTTGATATTCATATATGCATTGAGTGAATAGTTTAAGAATGCTTCCCAGAGAATTTGAGATGGTGTTGGAATGAACAGGTCTGCCAGGGCTTTAAATGTAAAGCGCTTTGAGTAGTTAGATACTACGCTATATAAGAACATACCTTTCGTATGCCAATAACTGAAATAACTGACTTTATTCATTAGATCAGGTAACTTGTGAATGTGTAAATAGCCTGATGCCCTAGGATAGAGAGCCAGACCATTTTATGTCATAGTACATAGAGCCAGACCATTTTATGTCATAGTACACAGAGCCAGACCATTTTATGTTACAGTACACAGAGCTGGACCATTTTATGTCACAGTACATAGAGCCAGACCATTTTATGTCACAGTACATGGAGTCAGACCATTTGATGTCACAGTACATGGAGCCAGACCATTTGATGTCACAGTACATAGAGCCAGACCATTTGATGTCACAGTACATAGAGCCAGACCATTTGATGTCACAGCACATAGAGCCAGACCATTTTATGTCATAGTACATACTACATAGAGCCAGACCATTTTATTCCACAGTACACAGAGCCAGATCATTTTATGTCATAGTACATAGAGCCAGACCATTTTATGTCACAGTACATGGAGCCAGACCATTTTATGTCACAGTACATGAAGCCAGACCATTTTATGTGACAGTACATAGAGCCAGACCATTTGATGTCACAGTACATGGAGCCAGACCATTTTATGTCACAGTACATGGAGCCAGACCATTTTATGTCACAGTACATAGAGCCAGACCATTTGATGTCACAGTACATGGAGCCAGACCATTTGATGTCACAGTACATAGAGCCAGACCATTTTATGTCATAGTACATACTACATAGAGCCAGACCATTTTATTCCACAGTACATAGAGCCAAATCATTTTATGTCATAGTACATAGAGCCAGATCATTTTATGTCACAGTACATGGAGCCAGACCATTTTATGTCACAGTACATGGAGCCAGACCATTTGATGTCACAGTACATAGAGACAGACCATTTGATGTCACAGTACATGGAGCCAGACCATTTTATGTCACAGTACATGGAGCCAGACCATTTTATGTCACAGTACATGGAGCCAGACCATTTTATGTCACAGTACATGGAGCCAGACCATTTTATGTCACAGTACATAGAGACAGACCATTTGATGTCACAGTACATAGAGACAGACCATTTGATGTCACAGTACATGGAGCCAGACCATTTTATGTCACAGTACATAGAGCCAGACCGTTTTATGTCACAGTACATAGATGTCACTGTACATGGAGCCAGATCATTTTATGTCACAGTACATAGAGCCGGACCATTTTATGTCACAGTACATGGAGCCAGACCATTTTATGTCACAGTACATAGAGCCAGACCATTTTATGTCACAGTACATAGACCCAGACCATTTTATGTCACAGTACATGGAGCCAGACCATTTTATATCACAGTACATAGAGCCAGACCATTTTATGTCACAGTACGTGGAGCCAGACCATTTTATGTTACAGTACATAGAGCCAGACCATTTTATGTCACAGTACATAGAGCATTTGTAGGTGAATATGTGACTGAAAAGTCTGCGCAGTAATTGCATTTTTTACAAATGTACATTAACATACTGTATAAGGATTACACAAAATATACAAGCACTTATTTCCATTGTGGTCTTTAGACATTACATACAAACATGACACATACATACAAGATTATGGCAGAAGTAACAACAACTAAAAAACAATAATAATACTAAATGAAAAACAACTAGTACCACATCTGTCACAACACATTAATTAATAATGATAGGCATAAAGCTTTAAAAATTCATTAGGATATTTAAATATGTACTATTAGGCTAACACCAAAAAAAACTGTTAAGTCAAAAGACATGAATAATAATAGTACATATATAAAGAAGCTTACTTCCATCATTAAGATAGTTATATACATACTAATTGCTGAAACAAAACAGTACAAAAGTACTACATAATATCAAAAGATATCAATAGTAAATGAAAGAGCTAGCATCCTGTTTACTAAGATACTTGAATAAAAACTATTTGACTAGACATTTAAATTTATATTTATTCTGAGCACTTTGTATATTTTATATGGCAATAATAGAAGAGACAAAGTATTAGATCTTGTATTAATACTGTGTTGGTTACGTGTTAGGTTGAAAGCATCGAACAAATAGTTTGGCGCTTTAACATTGATCGTATCATATAGAAGGTATAATTTAAGTTGCTTAACCCATAACTGCAGGTAACATATTGACCCGTCTAAACTCGGTTGAACCAATGTGGGTCCTGGCTGGTGTGTTTCAAAGGAACTGAATTATCTTGTTTTGTGTACTCTATAGCCTTGATTTGTATTTCTTGGTTAGACTGGAGAACCACAATGAGCTTACATAGTCAAAATGACATTGTATTAGTGCTGAAGTAAGAAGTTGTTTAGCTTTCAGGTTGACATTTCTTGTTTGTCTATACAGGAACTTTAACTTGGCATTTGACTTACAAATTATTTGTTCAGTCACTCCTCCTCCTGTAAATGATTGATCTAGTTCAACACCTAGGTATTTAACACTCACTCAGTGTGCTTCGTTGAGTTGGTGGTCTTGATCTCTGAACTCACTATACTATCTCCCAGTTTAGCTATGATCAACTGTAAAGGGAGTATCTCATCAATCATCATTAATCAAACAGCTTCAAATACAATCCTTTTAAGAGATTTTCCTTGTTTTACCACTGTTTGAGGTTTTCCCCATGATGATATTTACCGGTATTTACAGAAAAATTTGCCAAACCTGACGTTTAAGAGGAACTACATGAAATAATGTATTGATGCGCACCTGTCACATATCACCTGTCACATATCACCATGTACTTGCTATTCAGATGGAGGTCCCATACTGTGGCGCATACTGTGGACGCCCCATGTCAGACGTGCTCTTCTGGTTGGTTGTGCCCTGCAACTGTTTCAACAGATCTGTGGAATCAACACTGTCATGTAAGTAGCATATAATGATGCAATAATCCACAGTGCATCTCGATATTAGTGTCATGCTACATAATTATGCACAATGAAAAAACATTTGTTTGCACTGCAGTACACAGCTGTAGGTGTCAAATGAAAACACAACATTCAAGAAAAAATTTTACTAACAAAAACTAGATATTGACAAGTAGCAAGTGAATTTTACTCCGTTGGTTTTAACTACTTTAAAAATGGGTTAAGTAAAAATGATTTCCAAGGCTTGCTTTTAATGTAATTCCACTTTTTCTACATGATAAAACTTAAAAAAATATGTTTGCATGTCTGTATTGTATATGTATCACAATTCTTGTAAAATATATGAAGTATTGAAATCATGTCATGCAGCAACATTTCCGGTGAGACTGACATCTTTTTGATGTCTTTTAAAATGTAAATATTGGTCCACTTAAAAAATATTTTGTAAGAAAACAAAAATAATTTATGTTAGGGGTCTTCACGTAAGTTCTCAATGTACGGTGTTTCGTTCTGGTTCAGACCTCCACCCCTCAACACGTGGCGTGGGACACAAGATAACGTGTATATTGCCAATCAGAAAGCATTTGTTTATCCTACAAAACATGGTGACAGCCTAGCCGTCACCCAGCAATATGTAATGCTATACTTGTTTTGGACTTTGACAACATATGCGACCATCCCTTAGCAGTGTTTTAAGTTGTAATAATTTCTACAACTTTTAACAGCAGCGAGGTGATAAAGATGTAAGATGTGTTGATTTTGTTAAGAAACCGAAAAATGCAGTTACTATAAAATTGTATATGTCAGGTCACTAATTTGACACATATCACACACTCAACTTTCTGTATTAACACCATCATTATATATGTCTAATGTCAATACTGGTGATATTTATATATTTATTTTGGTTAATTATTATGCATGAAATCGATCAGACTCTGTATTGAGCTTGAACTGAAAGTCAGTATCATAATCACCTTTCACTGACATGCATGTACACACATGCACGCTCTACATATATACTTAATAATCAATCCTCAGTAAAGCGTATTTCATGGGGTAAATGTTGCAGCCAAACATTCCGTGATATTAGACCAAGGCTGTTGTTGGTCCTTCGAGACACTGTTTTAAATGCATATAACATCATTACAGCAATTTATTTTTGCACGCAACTACACTAACCTTTTTGAGTGCCTGTCTGTGTTAGACAATCTAAGATACATTCATGAACAGCGTGCTTAAATGATGTCATGCTTCATGGATGGTATGCACACTTAAACTGTTGTGATTCATAAAAGTTATAATTATATGTCAATGTAAAAATACTTATAATTATTGAATGTGTCATTCAAATGCTGAGGACTTGATATTGTAAACCAAGTTTAGATTGTTTTTGACTTGCTGATGATCTTGGTTTCTCAAGGATTTCGGTGCAATAAGATGGCGAATCATTGCAACAAACAGAATTGGTGGGTATCTGACATAGCGGGCTATACAAAGATTCAAAACTGTTGGCCTCTTGACAAATCAGTGGATCTGTTCATAACATGCCCACAAATATATCAGTAAGTTAATTATTTAAATTATTCAATATTGGCTTCTTTCAGGTATTACAGTGCCACTATTATAAAAATGGCGGGTGTCCGAAGTGGATCTATGGCAATATGGCTTGCTGTTATCCCGGCCGCTGTCAACTTCATGTTCACATTTGTTGGCCTGTATCTGGTAGAGAGGCTTGGAAGGAGGAAGCTCACTCTCGCGAGTCTTGTAGGTATGGCATTCCTCAACAAAGTTATTACTTTTGTTACAATATTACTCATTCTTGTTATTCAACTGATGCATGTATAACTCATGCATGTAGAGTCAACGAAGACACTTTTAGAAACATCTTTTTAGAATACCCTTTTTATAATCTGCTCACGCGAACACTTGTATATGTATATATACTGTAATATTATTTATTTTTACTATATGTGTGTGTGTGTGTGTGTGTGTGCAATGATGTGCGTATATATATATATATATATATATATATATATATATATATATATATATATATATATATATATATGTATCCAGTTTTTATTTTATCTTACTATGATCGAGCTAGCGTATATTTGTTAAGTTACTTATCCTAGACACTTTGCATCTCAGGCACAAAACTTTCAGGGGTTCATCTATGACCCTATGAAGGATGCATAACACTTTTATTTTGTAGAAATTCACCCATCTATTACCTTACTCTTTGTAGATTTACCCTCCTAAGATTTTTATCAACACTATGCATGTTTTCTACAATTTTTTTAAGTTACATAAACCATCCTCTGCTGTCTTTGTGTATATAGTACCCTCTGGCACATAATATCAAACAGATTAGTGGATGGTTTATGTAACTAGGAACAGTCATAGAAAACACACATAAACCATCTATGAACTATCAAGGTATCCCGCCCTGAGGATGGGTATTTCTACTAGTTTTATTTATAGGAGGACTATTTTTGTTAGAATAATTATTGTTTGTATGTTTTTTCCATCTAATTTAATTTTCAAATATAATTTTTTATAATTACTACATACCACAAAGCACCTGAATCTCAATTGGGTGCTATACAAGAATTTTAATTTTTAGTCTTTCATATGGCAAAACCCTGGCAAAGTCTTCTTGGTTCAAGGGTATCAGTATTTGAAAGATACATGTAAAAGGGAAAAGTATCCTGTAGACCTTTGCTCATTTCAGAATCATATTGCAAAAAAATTAATCCTATCTAGTATCCTGTACAACATGCTGGCTTGTTTGTACATATTTGTTATTTAGTATTGATGACATTATCGGACAAACTATGAAATAATTTTTTACTATGCTGAGTTCAAATTCTGCAAACAATGACAAAATATACACTGTGAAATAAAGCACATTCCTAAGTTACCTGACCTAGCGATCAAAGTCATTTTTTCGATGTTTGTAAGAAAAGTATGCACACTTATTAAACTGACTGCAGATGTTATTAACATGCTACAAATTTGAGATTTGAACGTCAATGAATCCAATTTGTGATAAGCTACATTAATTGAATTAGGGAGCCATATTTTACTGACCACATGTTTGGCATTTACCTTTCAGGCAGTATGGTCAGTTTGGCCATCCTTGCTGTGGGCTTTCAGCTGATGGCCTTGAAATCACCTCCAGTCACAGTCCATGAGTACACAACCAATAGGACGGACTATTGTGACAGCCATAGGTTAGTTACACTACTATTGAATTATCCCCACACACATGGTGGCCTGCACGTCAGCGAGCCTTCAGATCTTACTGCAGGTCTCCTTGGATCAATCATCATTTTAGTCACAATTGTCGTGTTTTATAACTGTATTCTTATGTTCATAATTTGTTCGTCATAAATCTCTCTCTCCCCTCAGTTCAGTAGCAGTGGCAGCTATGTCACACTTGTTGTACTCATGCATTCTACTGTTGCACATGTATCATAAGATTAATTTACATTAACAGTCTGTTAAGCTTTGTTTCATTTTAATGTATTTTTGAATATATCAATATGTTGTCCTGTTTGTGTGTGGTTTCTCCACAATGTGGGGCATGGTGGCGGAGTGGTTAAAACATTGGACTCTCCATTGAGAGATCCCGATTTCAAAACCTCTTGATGCCATTTCAAAAATTTTATAATTTTGTTGAATGAATAGTCCTCGTGTAGTGATTGCAGCGTGGCTGAATGCTTCCCAGAGAAATTGAGTTGATGTTGGAATGAACAGGTCTGTCAGAGGTTGAAGTGTAAAGTGCTTTGAACTGTCTTATAGACCAGATACCACACTATATATCTATCACCTACAGAGCAGTACATTCTGAAGCCTGCTGTGAATATTGTTGCCCAACATGGTTGTTATTTGTACAAAAGCATTTGATATTGCATCTCCAATCAAATAGGTGGGAGGTATCACATTAGTATTTATTTTTTTTAATTTCGTTTTATAACTTATAGTATTATATATTTACTTAATTATTGCCAATATTGTTGTTATGTTCTAACCATCTTAATATTTATTTTAGTGTTTTGGTGTTGTAATGCACCTTTGAATGGCCAAAGCGGCCAGAATATATTATATTTAATGTACAATTATATAATTCTTCCACACATAAATTATGGTCTAGTAGTTTGTGGGCATCAGACACATCGCATTTTCAAAGTCCAAAATAGTTTACTTTTGTTCAAACCTCTCTGCATCAACACAACTTTTCCCACAATGCCCTGTACGCACATGTGCAGTAGTGTCAACAGCCAAGCACTGAACAGGTCAATTGTCAATGGGGATTACCATCAAGACATGCAATATCGCTAGCATGTTTAGCCAACCTTGTAAAGAAAATAATGTAAAGAAAATTGATACATAATTAACATCATGTGGTCAGCATCTACAAATTTATAAACAAATATAATTTACAAAGACATTTATTGTTGTCCAACACGGTCACCAAGAGACCAACAAGCACACCTTCACATACATTACATATTGATATAAAGCATACATTAATTAGATTTTAAGATTCACAAATTGTATTTTAAGATTCACAAATATAACAAATAGGAATAAGGCAGCCAGATTCATCATTTCTGAAGTGAAAAAACATACAGACTGTGTAGATATGATCAATGATGATATAATTGTGGAGTATTGTTAACTGTCACTAATATGTCGTGTCTGATAGATTTGTTTGCATATTTGTTATCTTATAAGAACATACACACCGTTTATTGTTTCTTTGCAGTTCTTGCGGCTCCTGTACTCATGATGCTGACTGTGGCTACTGTTTTGTGGACACTGGCCAATGGCCCACTAATGGCTCGTGTTTGCCGGTCGCACATGGCCAGCATGGGTCAATATTGAACAATGGGTCATCGACTGGCCGATGTGAGGGAGCAAGTTTGCCCAGTGGGCTTGAATGGGCATATGGCTATTGCCCGACCAATGTGGCATGGATAGTTTCCTTGGGCCTTGTGACTTACCTTATCTTTTTTGCACCAGGTAAGTAACATAGAAGTTATGAGCTTTTAAAAGGAAATTCTTACCATTTTCATTTGTCGTTATCGTTCATGTTGAACACGTGTGAGAAAATGTGAAATCATTTGAGACCATACAAATGACTTATGCCTAGAACAGCGTCAGGTGCAACAGATATATAGATAAAATTGTTATTATAAAAACATAAGAACAAGGAAATAAAAATAGTTTTCCTTCCCGAAAGTGGTAATGTTGACATCTACGAAACGTGTTACTAGTTGCAGTCAGATAGTCCCAATGGATCATGAATCATTCTTCATTACCGATTTGCTCCAGGTATAGCCCCATGAAAATTTAAAGTTCAAAAGCAATATTTAGTTTTGTATCTGCAACAATGTTGACGCCCCATGAATAGATTCTGTACACAACAATGTTGACGCCCCATGAATAGATTCTGTACACAACAATGTTGACGCCCCATGAATAGATTCTGTACACAACAATAAAACATGTAATTTCAGTGTCATAATTATATCATCATTAGGTTTTAGCTATCAACTTGAAGCCAGATATACAAAGAGTGTTAGAAACTGACCTTCACAATTTGTGTCAGTGGTATTATTTACATGCAAAACACTGAGATCTTTAAAAAGAAATATTATAGACCAGTGTTGTGCTACAGACCTGCAATTAAAATTTTTAATCCATTTTTTTACTTGAAATGATGTATAAAACGGTATAAATCTGTAAACCATTTTTCATTGGTTAATCAGCCTATGGCATTGCTATTCAAACCAAATCAGCTGTTTCACCGGGAATATGCTTTGCATAAAAAAATTTCCATAACAATGTTTGTCAGTTGTTTTTTTACTTGTGTTATGAACTCAAAAAAATCTTCACGATTTTTGCACTTGAAACAAATCCATTTAAACATGGGATACAGTTGAATATTTCTCCAAAATCCATGTTGCATGTCAAGCCTAGCATTATCAACCATAGCAGTAGGCAGTGTTATCGATGACAAGATTACAGTACCCTCCGATCAGTTTGTCGTGTTGGATATTGCAGGAATGGGGCCAATGCCGTGGACGATAAACTCAGAGATATATCCTCTCTGGGCAAGGAGTACTGGAACCTCAGTTACCACCATGGTCAACTGGCTGTCCAACCTGGTCATCTCGATGACATTTCTCACATTGACCAATACACTCACTATATATGGTAGGTCAAACAACAAGGGACCACTGTGTCCACACAGAAGAATTTAGGATTTACCACCCACCCATCAACAAATATAGTGCCCCCTCACAGCTTTCGGCCACCTGCAGCTTGTGATGAGCCCGAGCAGTTTTAGATTACTGTACTGTTTTGTAACTTCGTTATGTGATCGGCGAAAGGATGGAAGTCACGCCCGTGATCGGCTTTGACAGATGGAGTTTTAACAAAATGTCAAAAACCTGAGTGTGCATGCATTTTTTTGTATCTTTGTGAATACCAGGAGGATTGCTATAGGTATATAATGATTAATTATAACTTTGTGTTGCCAGGTACGTTCTGGCTATACGCTGGCTTTGCGCTGCTGGGAACGATCGTCATCGCTGTCTTCCTGCCAGAAACAAAGGGGAAGTCATTGGAGCAGGTGGCAGAGTTATTCCGCTTGCCTTGGTGTGCATAAGTTTGTAACATCTGTACCTTCGGAACGACAAACATAATATATTCAGCATGTGGTGTTTATATGTATTGTGGATGGATCAGATATCAGTTGGACATTGTCTTTCACGTAGTCGTAGAGTTGATACATGTTGCCAGTGAGAAGAATTCTCGATTAGTTATACACACTCTGTGATTAGTTATACACACTCTGTGATTAGTTATATACACTCTGTGATTAGTTATACACACTCTGTGATTAGTTATACACACTCTGTGATTAGTTATACATACTCAGGATTTTAGGTCGGTGGTGGAAAAGTGAAGAACGATCGAACTCGAGAACAACGAACGTATATTTAAACATGTGACACTTATATATATATGTTGTCGACGGATCACCTGTTGCCAGCGAGAAGATATATCGATTACTTATACATGCTGTGTGTGTAGTGATATTCGTGGGATTTCAAATACAGCGAAAATGGGAGTGTAAGTCGGTGGTGGTAAAGTGAAGTACGACCAAACTCAGGAATATATGTGTGTGGGCGTGCGAGTACGTGTGTGTGGGCTAAATACCAACTTTGCTTTTCAAGGTTTTTGGGGATGTTATGTGCATGTTTCGAAAGTTAGCATTACTGATGTGCCATACGTGTGCAACAAGCATTAAATAAAATATATTTTTTAAAAGTAGCACAGTGTGGCCGTTCCTTGAATACTCACAGGGAATGTTTGCTCGCTCGTTACCTATGCTGCACGGCGACTGTGTCCGGATAACTAGGACAAGTTACATGCAAGTTATGCATGATTAATCTTTTGTGGAAATGATAATGGAACGTATTGAAGAAATGCAATAAGGACCTGCACTCATTCGTAGGTACTCGCCACCGATGACCATCACTCGATGTGGGGCTCGGGTCGGTATAAATGCGTACATACCTACAGACAGAGGATATGTGAACGAATTGTCCTCGCGCGGGAAATGCGGCGTTGCTGAATGCGTCACAGAGAAGCCGAGATGGCGTTAGAATGAACTGGTCTGGCATTGGTGTATGTATGCGTAAAGCACTTTGAGAAGTCCCACGGACTGTATACTGCGCTGCGTAAGAGCATACCCTTACCTTTTTATTCGCTGCAAAATGGGAGATGACGGAACAACTATCAGCGGTTCAAGATGACACCCTGGTCGGGACAGTCGAGTGCGACATCAACGTCCTTGCGAACCTCCATGATTACTTTCTTTGATGCAGCCAATTTTTAAATACCCAAATCACCAAGCCGATATCGGACGTTTGACGCGTCGTTACGCTGAAATTTACATCATCGTGACTCTACTATATGTGACTCTACTATACATCATCGTGACTCTACTATACGCGCCCTGTTTGGGAGTTATTTTGACGAAAAGAACTTGCTCACCACTCCCTCGCGCACGTGGTATCTGGAACACGGATTCGTGTCTATCAAGTCGTGGAATATGAGCTGAAGATATGTTTTCGATATTTCGGTGAAGCCCTGTCCACAACACAACCCAATGGCCACTCCAATCCAAAGCCGTGACTATCATGAAACTACTCGACAACTCTGCATATGGCAATTCTGTTTCATAGAACGTCCCTTCTATCGCTCTTCCCTGTTTATCGACCAACCGATAAACGGGTGGATGCGAACGACCAGTGCTTCACGTCTTTTAACGGCGCACGCGGAACACGCACAATGCATCATTTCCGCTACAGCTCCTAACTCGTTTCGAATACAAGTAAATACGTTTCAATATGTCGTCTAAACTTGTCTTTTTGTTGATGCGCCCCGTGTCGTGTTTTCGAGTTCGTTCTGATACGCCTTTGCACCAGTACTCAACGCAATTGTTTGAAATTAATAAAATAGTTATCATTGCAGTGGTGTATATTGCGATGCATGTCGTGACAAGTCGGTATCCTACCGAAACCATGGCAAAGTACCGACTTTAATACGGTTCCCAGTGTATGCATTGCAGAGCCGTTTGTGGCGATGCGTGACGGCGGTGTCGGCGACCTACTCAGTTTTATGCATTTCTTTCGGAACGTCGTCGACAAACATTGAATACATCATAATTATCCTGCGCGGGTTCAATTACTCAAATCGTTCCACCCTCTTCCAGCAACCAGCGCCAGCACATTGTCCCTCTTGATGTTTCGGACAGGCAGGTCTCCCAGTACCAGTCTGTTCAGGGGTTTGTCATCACTGAGTGCTGTTGTCATTTGTGCTCGCAGTGGATCTCCTGTCATACGGAGGCAGTGTCCCATCCAGAGAAGCTGCTTTTCTCTTACCAGCTCCTCCGCATGTAGGCTAGCAGCGACGCCGAACACCTTCGCACGGCTTGGATGGTCCTCGAGTAGAACTGGAGAGCCTCGCTCTATCCTGATGACACGGCGCAGACAGCAGTAAATAAATCCTTCTAATGCATCTGTGTTGTTCTTACGCATGGGCCAACACTCGGCATTGTACAGCAGCACCGACACCAACAGCGACCGGAACAAGCCTGACTTCAGCTTCAACAGCACTATGCTGAAGTCCCATACTTTGCCCAGTGTGGCAAACACCGCACCGGCCATTCCAATCCGCCGCCGGACCTCCTTCGTCCCCCTCTCGAGTGATGTTACTACCGAGGTACACAAATTCCGCCACTGGTTCAACAGTTGTACCATCCGCAGCCTCCAGTTTCACTGGGATCACACTTCGGATCTCCCCTTTCCGCCATGCCACCCTCTCCCTGGCCTGCCTACGTGTGCGTTGTTACCGAGTATTCATTAGTGTTACCAGGATGCACCACCGGCTTGCAGTGTGACTGTGGGGCGCCTGCATGGTCTACAACACCTGCCCACAAGCATCACACGTTCACTGGTGGACATGGTGACCAGGTCGTCTGCATATCCCAGCCAACAAGCATCTGCATAACGTTTCAGCCCCTGGCACGCTACGGTGTAAGCTCGCATTGCCCGGTCCAACACCAGGAGCAACATACCTTGGCTCTCCAGGGCCCGCCATGCTGTGGTCCAGTGGATAGAGTCGAATGGCTTGCTGAAGTCCACGAAATTACATAGGAGTGTGGACTTGGCAGCCAAGGTCTGATGTACCCGCTGCCACAGCTGCCAGACTGCACCCCGTCATGCCTTGCCACGCACGAAGCCATTCTGTTGCGGCTGCACCTGCTGGTACAGATGTAATCGCATCGATCAGGGTTTCCTACCAAATCCATGGGTACGTCAGCCGCCTTGAAACCACGGGTGAACGTCTACCATCTCAGTGCTTTTCCCAACTGTCCGTGGTCGTTCCACTAGATTCCGTTTTCATTTTCCGAGCCGCAGCTGTGCTATCTTCGTCATGGCTTTCGGAACGCTATCGACTGTTTATTTTTTATGGAAAGGCATTTCCGTTACGTCTTTCGCGACATTGTTAACTGTGCTTTCTTTTGCATCTTCCTTGTCGAGCGTCTTGGTGGTGTCTATGTCATTGAAATGGCGCAACACATTGTACATTATTATTATTTCATGTTCTTGCAAGTTGTCTCGATCAAGAACGTTTCGCATTTCATACGTCACCGGACATTACATCAGATTGACCTTAAGGACTGATGATGATCCAAGATCGATCCATTTTTGCTAGTGAGGGTGATATAAGCTTTAAATATTGCTGAAAGGTTCGCCATTGCGCCAAAATCGTCGCAAACACCGAGCCGCATCAGAGCAAAAGGACAATCTGAAGTCGTATGCAATTGTTAAGTTGACAACTCTTGGATGCATGAGGATAAGCAAAGTTAAGAAGCCAGGTTTTCAGGACATGACATTTTATATTTCCTGCTGAAGTAATGCATAACCTACATTAGTAGTATGGGGGGGTCGATTGAGGAAAAAAAATATGTCAAAGGTTAGTGGTGACGCGGACTTAGATGTGCTAGAAGCGTTACTTACCGCTAGTTCGCCGAGGTTTTGGTCGGTAGTAAGCGAAGAAGTTACTCACGCTATCTACATGAGAGTAACATACATATGACAGTAACATACACTTGACATAGTTGACAGTAACACACACCAACAGTAACAGACACAGTTACAGTAATATAGCCTGAAGCAAAAATGCAAAAAGAACGTTTGAAAAAAAAATAACTGAGTAACATTAAGTTGCAAGGGTACCGTCTATATGTACAGTTTGCATAGACCTCAAAAATCATCTTCAAATTAAATTGTACAAACTTTGTTTTAGATGTCTACCAGGTGGAACTTTCTCGTTCTTTCTGGGCATGCCCGTATAATTGCTTTAATCCATTGTGCTGAAAATAAGGTAACGGGAAATTTATAAACACGTCTGAGCACGTTTCACGTTAGCTTATATTCAATAATGATTACCTGAAGTCGTACTGTGAGATTTAAACGTCATCTTATGGTTTTAGTAAGGTAATATCTCCTGACGTGCACTGCTGCGTAATGTTATTTACCGTATTATCAGGCGCGGTATCATATTTTGACATCGAGGATAAGAATAAATGTAACTGATTGTTTTTAAAGACACCCATTAGTCTATATACAATGCAGGCATTTTGTACTACAAGTAACTAAAACATTAGTTATTATTATTAAACATTTCTTCCTCCTACCACTTTGTCGCAGTGGGGGGGGGGCTTGTGTACTCCCGTAACCCGGAGTGCTATACTGGCGGGGACGTAAGTCCCTGGTAGGTTCAACCAAGCCAGGCAGGTCAAGGGGTAGGAGTCAGACGAAGTGTAGTCACTCAACGGGGATGGGTCCACTTCAGCCTTGGTTGGCATCCTGTCTACGAGATGGTGTCTCGGAATTAAAAACACCCGCAGTAGCAGTAGCGATGCACTGTAGTAACAGCCAGATGAAAACATGATGACTTCAAACAACAACACCAGGGTTCAAGTCCCTGCAGTAACACTTCGTTACTTCTCGAGGGATGAAGCTGACATCCCAAAGCCGCAAGGACGGATACCATCTGATGCGGGAATAACGAAAGGACTTTGCCGCCCTAAGAAAAACATCCTCTTTGAGTAGCTAAACAGTCGGAGCTTATCTTCCACTAGTGCCAAGGAAGAACACGACAAACACATGAACCATTTTGACATATCAGTGACTTGTATTTAAGAACACAGACAAGTACACATACAAGAAGACAAAGAGTTAGGTTGTAATTAGTGCACATTCCGAGACAGTATCCACAGCGCAAACTACACTGCGCAACACTTATGACAAAACGCAGGAAAAGCACCACCATGACATTCTCAGAGCATTTGACAGTTGCGAGACAACTAATGCTCTCCATAATGCCTGGAAGTTAGTAAAACAACTTTCAGGAAAGAAATCAAAAACCATCTTCATACAAGGGGAAGATCGTTTGGATGCTTGGAAAACTTACTTCAAACAACTGCTCTCTTCAGATACTACGAGAACATCCAACCATCCAGTTGATCCGATCTATGAGACCAACCCCAACATTGACACCGACATCTTCTCACTAGCAGAAGTCAACATTGCGATCAAACAAATGAAACATGGCAAAGAACACAGACTGCTGCAAATGGTCTACAATCGGTTCCTGCTTAACAGAATTCGCCCTGAGCTAGAAAAGATCTTACGCCCAAACCAGAACGGATTTAGACCTCTACGATATACATCTTCGCTGATTCTTGCCCTTAGAAGCATCATCGAAGAAATGAGAAACCACCAGAAAAAAGCTGCCATTATTTTCATCGACTTCAAGAAAGCCTTTGACTCTGTAGATGGAAACACTGTTCCAGATTCTCCCTGCGTGTGGCATCCCATATAAGATTCTCCCTGCGTGTGGCATCCCATATCAGATTCTCCCTGCGTGTGCCATCCCAGAGAAGATTCTCCCTGCGTGTGGCATCCCATATAACATTCTCCCTGCGTGTGCTATCCCAGAGAAGATTCTCTCTGCGTGTGGCATCCCAGAGAAGATTCTCCCTGCGTGTGCCATCCCAGAGAAGATTCTCCCTGCGTGTGCCATCCCAGAGAAGATTCTCCCTGCGTGTGACATCCCAGAGAAGATTCTCCCTGCGTGTGACATCCCAGAGAAGATTCTCCCTGCGTGTGACATCCCAGAGAAGATTCTCCCTGCGTGTGACATCCCAGAGAAGATTCTCCCTGCGTGTGCCATCACAGAGAAGATTCTCCCTGCGTGTGCCATCCCAGAGAAGATTCTCCCTGCGTGTGCCATCCCAGAGAAGATTCTCCCTGCGTGTGGCATCCCATATCAGATTCTCCCTGCGTGTGCCATCCCAGAGAAGATTCTCCCTGCGTGTGGCATCCCATATAACATTCTCCTGCGTGTGCCATCCCAGAGAAGATTCTCCTGCGTGTGCCATCCCAGAGAAGATTCTCCCTGCGTGTGACATCCCAGAGAAGATTCTCCCTGCGTGTGACATCCCAGAGAAGATTCTCCTGCGTGTGCCATCCCAGAGAAGATTCTACCTGCGTGTAGAAGATTCTCCCTGCGTGTGCCATCCCAGAGAAGATTCTCCCTGCGTGTGACATCCCAGAGAAGATTCTCCCTGCGTGTGACATCCCAGAGAAGATTCTCCCTGCGTGTGCCATCCCAGAGAAGATTCTCCCTGCGCGTGACATCCCAGAGATGATTCTCCCTGCGTGTGCCATCCCAGAGAAGATCGTCAAAGCCAGACAGATAATGTATGCAAACACACCTGCAGTTGTATTGACTCCCGAAGGGGAACTACTAATTTCAACATTAATACTGGAGTTCTCTGGGGAGACTCTCTTGCCCCATACCTATTCATTATGGTCTTGGACTAAGCATTACGAACTGCGATTGATGACAGAAAAGACCTAACCCTAACAAGTCGCAGAAGCTCCAGACATCCTCCCTCACACCTCTCTGACCTGGATTATGCCGATGACATCGCTCTGTTCGCTGACACGATGCAAGAAGCAGAACTTTTACTTCATAAAGTGGAAAGTGCTTCCAAATCTACTGGACTATTTCTCAACCCAAGCAAAACAAAGTACATCCGTATCAACCCGTCTGCTAATGATTGCGTTCACTCATCAGATGGGAGTCAAATTGGGAAAGTAGAGGATTTTAAATATCTCGGATCCTACACAAACTCTCCGCATGACATCCAGTTTGGAGAGCGCCCATCAAACTGAAGATTTTCAGGATGACGGTGGAACCGATCCTGATATATGGATGCGATTCGTGGTCACTAACACAATCAGTAGAAAATGCACTGGATGGCACCTACACAGGAATGCAGCAGAAAATCCAAAATGTGTCATGGCGCCACCACATGACCAACCACGAACTGTACGGCTCCCTCACGCGGATCACCACCATCTTGAGACAACGGCGTCTTCGTCTGGCAGGTCATGTGATGCGCCATGACGAAGCAGCCAACAAAGTCCTGCTCTGGAAGCCCGATGGCCCTCGGAGAAAAGGTCGACCAACAACTACTCTACAAAACATACTAGAGAAAGACGCTAACCTCAGCGGGACAAATCTAATAGTGGCAGCGAAGAACCGAAACCTCTGGAAAGAAATCATCATGTCACCACATTAAGTGGATGACATAAGTAAGAAAGTATTAATGAAATACCTGCTCAAAGGCTAAAGTTGTACACACGCACGCACGCACGCACGCAAACACGCACACACATATAAGTAAAATGCATTAATATGAGCTGAAACAAATTAAAGGAATAAATTAAATGAGCTAACGTCAGCCAAATTAAATGAGCAAATGTCAGTATTTATCCAACTGAATAACTAGTGACATTCTTGTAAACAAACCCGGCATGAACTATTTATTCAATTCAATTATTTAATTCAGACACAAACGTACATATAATGATACATAATTATATATATATATATATATATATATATATATATAGGTTCATAAAACACATGTAGTATGATTACACAAGGTCATTATGTATATAAAGTGACTTTGCCCATTGTCTCCTTATCTTTGATTTTCATCTGATGTCAGTACCAAGTACCGCAATTATCAGTGTGTTTCTAGATTTATCTAAACGTGACATGAATTTACAATACAATACAATACAATAAATTTATTCAAACAACAAACATAGTAATGGCTGCAATAGCCGTGACAATATATATATTTTTTTAGTGACATAAAGAGATGTCTGAAAGGAATACACAAGAAGTTAAAATAACTTGTATATAATTTATCCCCTACATAGCTATTCCTTTAATAACACTTGAGTAATCAGAATATGGGCAATTAGAAAATACTGAATCACATGCAATTCAAATGTCTACATTTGTTATTATACGCAATAAACATGATACATGATACAAAAATTATTGAAATATTATATGTTCTGTTAATTCAGAACTACCAACAGCAACTAGTAACAGTAACTAGATTATGTTATACAGGCTAACTATGCATATTCACTTATGATTGCTTTCTTACACCTGTGTTTGAATGAGCTTACTGTTTTAATGTTAGTGAGCTCAGTATTTAGAGAATTCCAGCGACTTATTCCATATACAGAGAGTCATAGCTCTAATATTTGTGGTAACACAACATCTCACAAGTTGATTTGTTTGATGGGTTATTGTTGAAATATCTTTTTTCACAAAGTGTTGTTGTATGTTAACTGGTAACTTGCACAGGTATGCTTTAAACATAAAAACAGCTGTTTTGAATTTTACCAGGTCTACAAATTTTAATGTATGTGACCTGTAAAATAGAGGGGTTGTGTGGTCAATACGATTCGCACCATACAATAGTCTCATTGCTCTCTTTTGGAGTATGACAATACCACTGATATTGGTAGGATAAGTGTTTCCCCATACTTTATATACAAGGTTTCGTATGACTGCTTTATCTGCAACTGCTTTCTCCCCATATTCAAACATACATATAATGTACATTTAATGGTATCATTGTATACTTATTAACACCCTACACATCGTGTACTACCTGTCTGGCAGTAAATATACTACAATAATGGAGATTAACCCACAAAACATTAAAAACACTTCTATAACACAAGTCATTATGGTATCATTAAATATAGCAATATATATTTTAATTGCTAGTGCTGAAAAGTATTGAAAACTATTTGCTACATATTTACAATGTTTGTACAAATTTATATTTGCAAAATAAAGCATTTGCGCATATCCATACATTCTGAATGATAATCACTGTATTCTCCATTGATGATTGAAAACATAACAGGCTACACACCACCCACACGGCGGCGACATGGTAATCCAGGGGTTTTTCCAGAAGAGAGGGGAACCTACAGAAGACGTCAAGGACGCAGATAGTCAACATCGATAAGAAGATAATTCGCCAACACTCCATCAGTAAACGTGGAAACGCCTTATTCGACATCCTCGCTAAAAGTGTACAAAGCCATCATCCTATCGTGCCTGCTCCAAGACCTACACGATCTGTTGGCAGCACTTTCACACATCCACCTTTGGTGGATAATACAAGTCCACCTTTGGCGCCAATCACAAGTCCAGCTTTGGCGCCAATCATAAGTCCAGCTCTGGCGCCAAGCACAAGTCCAGCTTTGGCGCCAATCATAAGGCCAGCTTTGGCGCCAATCATAAGGCCAGCTTTGGCGCCAATCACAGCTTCACCTTCGGCGTCTATAACCTTCCTCCCAGTAAAGAGGCCATGTTCCTTCAGCTCACACAGACCTGGGCACGAAGTCAGGATGGAGGACTCTCCTCCAGGCCATCCTGCACGGCGAGCCCAGGGCAAGCAGAATGCCCGGCGAATGTATGAAGCAGTATTTCACCACCGCCAGCATCGACGACGTCCGTGATGTGAGCAGTACGGGTCGCTGTCAGTTGGGTTATCAGCACTTTGTGTGATTACACCTCGTATAATGCAACAGTTGCCAGTTATTGTCTTTCATTGATAATTATATATTTGCTGGGTGTGGTGTGTGCAAGTTACAATTGTTGGAGGGGTGTCTTTGACAGTGAGTGATACATCTAAGCAACTTATATATGTGGAATGAACACTGAATGCATTACTGACAATGAAGCGTCATCAAACACAGTTGCTCCAACACATTGCTTCATCCATACTTGACGTCACACTTGCCCACGTGTCACGTGACCCTTGCTCCAACGGTGGCGTGTCTCATTCTACGACGACATTCAATGAGGTGCAACCCCTCCTCTGACAGACAGTCAGTTCTGCCTCAAGTGCTACTTTCTCCAACTGCGACTGAAACAAAAAACTTGTCTGAACAGACTGACTTAGATGTGCGTGCGTGGGTGCGTGCGTGCGTGCGTGTGTGCGTGCGTGCGTGCATACATACGTTGATTGAAAGGAAATTGGGTGGATTAAAAAGTGCTGAAAAGCTGGTTGGATAAGGAACAATTAGACTGGTTGTTATTGGGGAATTTATCATGCGTGATGCAGACTATAGACAATATTCACAATACTCTACCTATCTACTAGGAAAAAAACTACAGTTGGGGGGTCGTCTTTGTGTAGTCATTGTGATGTTTATGACGTCACTGCGATATTTGTGAACTCATTGTATGTCTGCAAGCCTAAATTACAATTTACAAACGAGGTTGTTTTACTTAATATTTATGCGTGCATGCATGCGTGCGTGCGTGCGTGCGTGCTTGCGTGCATCTGTGTTTACGTGTGTATGTGTGCATAAACTACGAAGGTAGTACCTGTAGCATGGAGTCTCAGGTACACAGCACTCCACCATCAAGTCTACAAATAAAAAGCATTTTTAGAACAGATATTTTGTTTCATGATTGCCTGTTGCTAAATCTCATGTATGTATGTTGTATTTATTGTGTTCATAGGCAGTAAACATTTACCAAACAAGTGACTATGTAAAATGGTCACACCTCAGTAAAGACTCATTTCACATATACTGTAGTTCCTTTCATAAAACCAACAGTTACTTGACAATAGTGTTTCTTACCAACCAGAATTTAATTAATAGGAGGTTATTTTTCATAGCACAATGTTGAAATCACATACAGCAATTTTTTAGGTAGCCAAACCATATTTTATAATACTCCACTTTTTCTAGCAAATGTTACTCTATCACTAGTTAATGTCATTTATTTTGTTAGTATACGTAATTGTTCTTAATACGTCTTGTAGCCAGTTAAAAAGATGCTAGAACATGCGTGCCATTTTCTACTACATAATGCACACACGCATGCGAGCACACGCCTACTCACGTATATACCCACAGCAAATGATGCATGTCCACAACAGGATTGGGTTAAATTGTAATAGTGTAATAAATTACAATTACATTGTAATTATCAGAAAGTGTTTAGAACAATGCACCGGTAATTGTAATCGAGTATTTATGAGGCTGCATAATTGATCTGTGTTACTGAAGACACCCCAAACGCTGTCCCAAAATGAACAGTAATGCTACATGTAATCATCTTTTATAAAACAAATGTAATTGTGCTCAACCTATGAACTATTGTATTTTCTTAAGCACCATAACTGTAATTGTTTGTTTTGAAGTGATGTCAATGTCACTATTTGTTCTGAAGTGACGTAATTGTTGCTGTTTGTTTTGAAGCGATGTAATTGTGAGTTTGTTTGTAAGTGATGTAATTGTCACTGTTTGTTTGTAAGTGATATAATTGTCACTGCCTGTTCTGAAGTAATGCAATTGTCACTGTTTGTCTTGAAGTGATGTAATTGTCATTATTTGTGTGTAAGTGAATGTAACTGTCACTGTTTGTTTATAAGTGGTGTAACTGTCACTGTTTGTTTTGAAGTGATGTAATTGTCACTGTTTGTTTTGAAGTGATGTAATTGTCACTGTTTGTTTTGAAGTGATGTAATTGTTACTGTTTGTTCTGAAGTGATGCAATTATCACTGTTTGTTTTGAAATGATGTAATTGTCATTGTTTGTTTGTAAGTGATGTAAATGTCACTTTTTGTTTTGAAGTGATGTAATTGTCACTGTTTGTTTTGAAGTGATGTAACTGTCACTGTTTGTTTGTAAGTGGTGTAATTGTCACTGTTTGTTTTGAAGTGATGTAATTGCCACTGTTAGTTCTGAAGTGATGTAATTGTCATTGTTTGTTTTGAAATGATGTAATTGTCACTGTTTGTTTATAAATGATGTAATTGTCAGTTTGTTTGTTTGTAAGTGATGTGGTGTAACTGTCACTGTCTGTTTTGAAGTGATGTAATTGTCACTGTTTGCTTGAAAGTGATGTAATTGTTACTGTTTGTTTGTAAGTGATGTAATTGTCAATGTTTGTTTTGAAGTGATGTAATTGTCATTATTTGTTTGTAAGTGATATAATTGTCACTGTTTGTTTTGAAGTGATGTAATTGTCACTGTTTGTTTGTAAGTGATGTAATTGTCACTGTTTATTTGTAAGTGATGTAATTATCACTGTTTGTTTGTAAGTGATGTAATTGTATGTGTTTCAGCTGTAACTGATTTTTTTTCTGATGCTGACAATTGTAGTAAATTGTGAACCCAAACACAATATGTTTGAAAGCAAGAATACTTGAAAAAAACACACTTGCATGAATGTATGCATACATGAATGCGCAGACATAATTCATTCAGACAGCCAGAATCCATTCGTACTATGAACGGTTAACCTGACACTTACTGCAACAGGATAGTTTGGTTTTTCTCCATGTCTTCTTTCAGTCCAGACATCCTGCAACACAACACAACTATGAGCTACATCAAGCAAAATCTGCTACGTTTTGTTGAAAACATCAGTATTTTATCATGCTTCTTCCAGTTTAAGCAAATCCATATTGTATTCCTAAAAAATCTGTACTGTATATATAATATCCGCACAATGTGGTTGGTTTGAATATGCATTGTAAAAGTTCTTAAACAAAGGTTCACAAACAAACCGTCATCAGTGGTAAGGCCAGAAATTTTGAACACCTGTTCTACTGCAGATTACAGTAGTATTTTTTCAATCCCAAATGATAACTTTGAAATAACATGACACCATCCTGGTAAATTCAGCAAAAACAACATCATATAAAAAATGTGTTAGATTTAATTAAACTAGCGATACATTTGCATTGAACACAGTTAATAACACACAGGCCATATGGAACTCCGACGTTTCATTCACTGAAATACTACTCAGTCAAATTTATTTATTTGAACAATACATATGTTTAGATACAAGGGATAATGCAAATATTAAAATAGCATCAATTACACAAATCTCCATATAAAATGTTAACAGTAGAAGCGTAGTAATTAAACAATGTAAGGATTTCATGTACCAGAACAATACTATGACACGTACTGTGACATACACATGGAAGATGGGGGAATTAAGAGAATGGAATGAAGAAACTCCTGGGGATGAAGGTAGCGGGGAGGATGAAGGTAGTGGGGAGGATGAAGGTAGTAGGGAGGATGAAGGTAGTGGGGAGGATGAAGGTAGTGGGGAGGATGAAGGTAGTGGGGAGGATGAAGGTAGTGGGGAGGTTGAAGGTAGTGGGGAGGAAGAAGGTAGTGGGGAGGATGAAGGTAGTGGGGAGGATGAAGGTAGTGGGGAGGATGAAGGTAGTGGGGAGGATGAAGGTAGTGGGGAGGATGAAGGTAGTGGGGAGGATGAAGGTAGTGGGGAGGATGAAGGTAGTGGGGAGGATGAAGGTAGTGGGGAGGATGAAGGTAGTGGGGAGGTTGAAGGTAGTGGGGAGGTTGAAGGTAGTGGGGAGGATAAAGGTAGTGGGGAGGATGAAGGTAGTGGGGAGGATGAAGGTAGTGGGGAGGATAAAGGTAGTGGGGAGGATGAAGGTAGTAGGGAGGATGAAGGTAGTGGGGAGGTTGAAGGTAGTGGGGAGGATGAAGGTAGTGGGGAGGATAAAGGTAGTGGGGAGGATGAAGGTAGTGGGGAGGATGAAGGTAGTGGGGAGGTTGAAGGTAGTGGGGAGGAAGAAGGTAGTGGGGAGGTTGAAGGTAGTGGGGAGGATGAAGGTAGTGGGGAGGATGAAGGTAGTGGGGAGGATGAAGGTAGTGGGGAGGATGAAGGTAGTGGGGAGGATGAAGGTAGTGGGGAGGATGAAGGTAGTGGGGAGGATGAAGGTAGTGGGGAGGATGAAGGTAGTGGGGAGCAGACTGCAGTGGACAGGACACATGCAGAGAATGAGTGAGGAGAGATTGACAAAGAGAGCATGGAAAGCAGAAGAGGGCAGTAGAAGGAGAAGACCGAAATTAAGAAGGAGGGACAACATTAAAAGAGATCTGAAAAAGGTAGAGGTGAACACCTGAGACTGGGAGAGAATGGATGTGAACACCTAAGACTGGGAGAGAATGGATGTGAACACCTAAGACTGGGAGAGAATGGCATATCACGATGGATGGAGACAGCTCATTGAGATGGTGGAATAGACTACGTGACGTGGCCCCACCCAGCAAGGGGCCACGGGGGAAGAGACTGAAGGCTGCTATGACACCTACTCAGCCTGCAGCATCATCAACAGCTCATCACTGCACGGCTTGGGCTTTGACATAGAGAAAGTTCCATTTGTCACCGAATCTGATTGTGTTTTATTTTCTCCGTTCTGTTGTTGAGTCATGGGTGGAGGTTTCTCCAAAACAACATCACTCTTTTGGCTAAATAGCGTTTCCAAGTCCGTTTGAATCTACAACATAAAGTTGCACAAAGATGCCAATTTTGTTTAAATTTGTAGAAAATCACAGGCTTAATAATATACTTTTTACAAAAGCATTGTATATACAGAATAAAAATTAAGCTAAAAGGTGCATGAAATACAGTAGATGAAATGATGTAACTTCTTCTAGATTTGTATGTGAGGTGGTGATTCAGTACACAATATTTCCCCAGGTATTTAAACAAATTGTCCAAAGTTGGGCTTCAACAGTTACTATGCACCCACAAAAAATACTGATTTTTTAAAACGATCATCAGCACCCACCATATCCAGATGAGGGCGAATGGAGTTGAGTTTTTCAGTAGCAGTCATGATTTGAGACTCAACCCTTTGCACTTTGCTGCCCACCATTCCATCGATCAGCCTGGAAACACGCCAACAGCAGACTACATACAGGGAAACAAAATAGCCATCATCATATCTTGACGGGGGTTATTTTAGTGAACAGTCTTTCATCACAGTATACAAAGCTGTAGGGCTGCAATGATACACTAAGCCACGATATGATACATATCGCAATATTTGTGTCACGATACAATATGCATTGCGTTACATAACAATACATAAGTTTAGCTGAGTACATTTATTGGGTGCACATTTTACAGTTCAGCTTATCTACTGAAAACATATTTTTCAAGAACAAATTACAATAACTAAAATGTCAAGACCCTTGGGCAAATATGATGAAACATCCCTTGTGAAATTAATAATATTCTACTGTTAACTAAATATGCCTACTAGCCATCACTTAAGTCTGTGTTGTATGTATATATGTTACACACGCACAAAATTGAAAACCCCTTTTCTGACCGAAATATGCAGCAAAGAACAATCCGCAACCATGTGCACAGCAAATACTACCCATCAATCTCAGGTGATCTTGTCGCGGTGTATTTATTAAAAAGAGGTTAACAAACTAATACATATATTTGATATATATGTGTGTGTGTGTATATTTAGGGCAACATTTTAATGACATCCTGTGACATAGCCATAGTTAATGATTAAGACAAATGCATGAACTTTTACCGTACAATATGGTGCTATATTTTACCATTTTCATGTTGAGCCTCTGGCTACAACAAACTACTGCCCATGTTACGGGACTACATCACGCTGTTATACATTAGTATTGATAGTCTCGAAACAGTTTCTAAGGGTGTTTATAGGTTTTTTAAATAAGATGATACTTTGAATGAAAAATGTTCATGTGTCGTACATGTATCGCGATTCTTGTAAAATATATCGAGTATTGTATTCTTTAAAAAATTTCGCAATACATCAATGCATCATTGCAGCCCTGCGATACATCAATGCATCGTTGCAGCCCTGCGATACATCAATGCATCGTTGCAGCCCTGCGATACATCAATGGATCATTGCAGCCCTGCGATACATCAATGCATCATTGCAGCCCTGTGATACATCAATACATTGTTGCAGCCCTGCGATACATCAGTGCATCATTGCAGCCCTGCGATACATCAATGCATCGTTGCAGCCCTGCGATACATCAATGCATCATTGCAGCCCTGTGATACATCAATGCATCGTTGCAGCCCTGCGATACATCAATACATCGTTGCAGCCCTGCGATACATCAGTGCATCGTTGCAGCCCTGCGATACATCAGTGCATCGTTGCAGCCCTGCGATACATCAATGCATCATTGCAGCCCTGCGATACATCAATGCATCGTTGCAGCCCTGCGATACATCAATGCATCGTTGCAGCCCTGCGATACATCAATGCATCATTGCAGCCCTGCGATACATCAATGCATCATTGCAGCCATGCGATACATCAATGCATCGTTGCAGCCCTGCGATACATCAATGCATCATTGCAGCCCTGCGATACATCAGTGCATCGTTGCAGCCCTGCGATACATCAATGCATCATTGCAGCCCTGCGATACATCAATGCATCATTGCAGCCCTGCGATACATTAATGCATCGTTGCAGCCCTGCGATACATCAATGCATCGTTGCAGCCCTGCGATACATCAATGCATCGTTGCAGCCCTGCGACACATCAATGCATCGTTGCAGCCCTGCGATACATCAATGCATCGTTGCAGCCCTGCGATACATCAATGCATCGTTGCAGCCCTGCGATACATCAATGCATCATTGCAGCCCTGCGATACATCAATGCATCGTTGCAGCCCTGCGATACATCAATGCATCATTGCAGCCCTGCGATACATCAATGCATCGTTGCAGCCCTGCGATACATCAATGCATCGTTGCAGCCCTGCGATACATCAATGCATCGTTGCAGCCCTGCGATACATCAATGCATCGTTGCAGCCCTGCGACACATCAATGCATCGTTGCAGCCCTGCGATACATCAATGCATCGTTGCAGCCCTGCGATACATCAATGCATCATTGCAGCCCTGCGATACATCAATGCATCGTTGCAGCCCTGCGATACATCAATGCATCATTGCAGCCCTGCGATACATCAATGCATCGTTGCAGCCCTGCGATACATCAATGCATCATTGCAGCCCTGCGATACATCAATGCATCATTGCAGCCCTGCGATACATCAATGCATCGTTGCAGCCCTGCGATACATCAATGCATCATTGCAGCCCTGCGATACATCAATGCATCATTGCAGCCCTGCGATACATCAGTGCATCGTTGCAGACCTACAAAACTGGACCAGTTTTGTCCTCTTTTCATTGTATCCAGATCCGGTCAAAAATAATTTACAATTTGTTCAATGATTATACATTACATACGTATATATATGTACCAGGGATATACATATGTATGTACCAGGTATATACATATATATGTACCAGGTATATAGATATGTATGTACCAGGTATATACATATGTATATATGTATATACATATGTACGTGCCAGGTATATAGATATGTATGTACCAGGTATATACATATGTATATATGTATATACATATGTACGTGCCAGGTATATACATATGTATATATGTATATACATATGTACGTGCCAGGTATATACATATGTATATATGTATATACATATGTACGTACCAGGTATATACACGTTATGTTGTTGCTCTCCTCTTTTCCCCTTAAGTCCGGGATGAGGCTGGCATTAATACTGGTCATCAATTTTTTTTCTTCTTGTCACTGTTCCCATTTCACTGCTGTGTCCACCACCTGTCCCCACTTCCCCCTCCCTCGTTGTCATTCTCCACTCCCCTCCCAAAGCCGCCAAATCGGTCATCGCACAGTCCTCCCATGTCAGCATCGGTCTTGCTCTTGTCCATTCCATTCGGTCCACGTGTCCAGCCCACTTTAACTAACTCCCCACCAGCTTCCTCCTGAAACTCTTCCACACCAAGCTCCTTCCCCAGCTCCTCCATTCTCCCCTTGTCTACTCTGTCTCCCACCAACCTCCCTCAGCTCCTCCATCCTCCCCTTGTCTACTCTGTCTCCCACCAACCTCCCTCAGCTCCTCCATTCTTCACTTTTAACTCCAGCAATTCTTCTCACCCAGTTAATTCCGTAAACTTTGGCTTTTTCGTGTTTTGTCATTGCCATGGTCTATGGGCCAATATATATATATATATATATATATATATATATATATATATATATATATATATATATATATATATATATATATATATATATATATATATATAGGTTGGGCCTAAGCACCTTAGTATTTAATAATTAATAGATGAAACCTGCTATCCTAGTCAATTGGCACCTAAATTTCATTGTTGGTCCCTAATTTTGAAAGTTCAGGGGTCAGCCCCTAACTTTTCAGGTAAATTTGATGCCCTGGGAAATCATTCCAAAATGAAGCAAACACGAAATATTTATTGTGGGACCTTTAATGTCTATTTGCTAAGCACAAGAAGCAGAATAAGGGGAAACTAGATGAACTGAACCGCAACTGATGCAGCAATGTAAGTGGACATTGTGTCCAGCCTTTTCCATGTATAGTCAAACCACGGTGTAGCTCAAGAGTACTATTTTATGCACGTAAAGTAGTAATACGTTTACGTAAAAGTACTTACTCGTAAAGTCGGACTGCTTTGCGGAAGACTGTTTGCTCATTTTGCAGACAGTGTCGGTCTAGTAAACATCGGCCATCATCATATAGTTTACACAGCTTCCTCCTGTAAATTTGTAAATTGTTAACTGAATAAATTGTTGAAGCTATGTGATGCTGCAGAAAACAAGTTCACACTGCTACACGGGGATAACAATCTTAAGCATTAAGGTTTTATGGGGAGGGACAATTATTTGTACAAAAACAGTACTCACACATCAATGTTTTTTAAAGTGGGATATATATTAATGATAACTTTCTGCGTCATGCCCAAATGAACCATATTTATAATAAAAAACAAAGTGTCACTTGTCATAGTGATGTATCTGGTCTTCGCTGGCGGACAGACTCTTCAGTTTCCTGTGTTGAATGAAGCTAATTCGGATCTCCTTCACACTGTCCTGCATGATGCGCATTTTGTCGACACTGAAATAAAAAACACTGTCACATTTTTGAGCTTATCCAACCATATACTGCAATAGACCCCTTTCTAGGGAGTCAGCACGACACTACTGTCATACACACTGCCTGCTCAGCATCTCTCACGTGCCTGACCGGGAAGCAGCTCTTGCTTTCACCCTCTGCCATGAGAGGAAGGGAGGAGTCAGTGGGCTAGAGACAGAGACCGTCCCTCTGTGAGTCCGAGACAGGTTACCCATCTGCCCTCTGTGTGGGATCTTTTACTTCCCCTGGTATAGACACAATTTAGAGGGAACCTACAACTATAAGTGTCTCATCCAATAGACATAGAGAGTGTGGGCTGAACAAAGTTGTCTAAGCTGCGAATTATAAGCAGCAGATGGATCCGAACCCAAGTCCCCACAACTGACAGTCCAATGCTCTAACCTCCATGCCACTGCAACCCCTACAGCTTATCATATCATACCATGACGAAAATGCAGACAAGATCTGCTACCCCAGCAATAAGTCTGTCTTCTTTTTTTACATTGCCGACTGACCACACAATTAGCTGCAAGTTTGTGAGAAATTTTGAGAATTACAGGAGCAAAGAAGCCAAATACAAAGAGGACGAATGACCTGAGGGAAGAGATTAGTTCAGTTCAACTCAATAGGAAGATCAATAAGGCCTTAGGAAAAGACCGCAGTAAATTGCGAAGTGTCATACAGGCAAGGTTTTTGAAAACTGGTTTACGTTAAGATGATCACAAATTATGCTTTATGTCGCGTGTTGCTTGCACTATTGCAGCAAAATGTGTGTACGTGCCTATGAACGGGCTAGTCCTGGATATATGGCGCTATATAAATGTTAGTAATAATAATAATAACAATAATAAAATGAATATATCCCAACCGCTGAATTTGTGAATGAAATATGCTGTTAAAATTTCTGTGTTACAATTATTTGATTTTCAAATCATGAAGCAAACTTTAGGACATATTTACGAAAAACAAACATCAACATCATATTATAACAAATCCCAGTGTCACTGGGTACCATCAACTCTGAGAAGCAACTGTAGCCATGTTTGTTAGTTCCGTTTTACTAAAACAATTACCCAATTTTTTTTAAATAGCCAAATAGCAGCATTGAAATGCAACAGTCGGCAGGCTGGCTGATTTGCAAAAATACAGGGTTGGGTATTTTTGGCCGCTGTGCCCAGGGAAGTTTTAAAAATAATTCTGATTATTATTAGTAGATGAAGTTGTTTGTTTCTTAATTAAAATTTAATATTATATATTAAAACTGAACATTAAAAAAATCTCATAAGGATACAGCAGGTCTTTTATACAGGCATTCTGCCCGTACGAGAGGCCTTAAAAATCCTGACCTCAATTAGACTGTGTTAAGATATTCAATAAGCGTAACTCTATTCTATTTCCTATAACATTAAATGCGTCTTCACTTTTAGTTCACCAGCTTGTATCTTAACATCACGGAATTTCAAAGTTCATATCATCTATACAATTATGCACAAATTAACCATGGAACTGAATTTGATGCTGAAATAAAACAATACAATTATCTGTTTTCTGTCACATTGTGGACTATGACTAATCACTTACCATTTGTCAGATTCTTGACATCCTAGAGTATGTTTCCACCGTGACTGCAGTTCCCTTTTTTGCACTATTTTTTCTGCATACTCATCAATGTAGTGATTTGCATCATCAGTCAATTTCTCGACCTAGTAGAAGCAAGATATATGCACAAAACATAAGCAGAGAAAAAACAAAATACAGTACAGAGTCTGGTAGTTGATTGAAGGCACAAACTCCAACAGTTAGCAATATTTTATTTTGTATGTTGTGCCAATAGTAGAGCTTTAAAACAATATTTTTGTATCACAAATAACAACAATTTTGATTGACATTAATTTTTTAAAAGTAAATAAATAAATATGATATTTATATAACACTATGACATGGTGCTCTACGCATGGCACTTTAAGATAATAAAAAAATTATAAAAGGCAACAATATATAGCTAAACAATCAACCAATTGCATAACATTACTAAACAGATGAGTGTTCTCAATTGACAATCTAAACCTACCTCAGCAAATGTCTTGCTGAGATCGCTGAGCTTGCCATGAAGAGACTTAATTGTTGTTTGTACTCCATTGGCATAACAGATCGTAGCAAGCAACGATGCAAACATTGTCAGATTACTGAGACGTTTCTTGGTTTCTACCACAAGTAGGCCAAACTGGCTGGAGTAATCTTGGACACGGCGTATTTGTTCAACCTGCACAGACCTAAAACAACCCACAACACAAGTGACATTTTCTGAGAAGCTTCGCAGTGAATATCTAACTTAACTTATTTTCACTTCAACATTTTGCGCAAAATTAAAAACCTATCTAGTATCCACTGCGATATGGTAGCTTGTTTGTTATTTAGTTAGACTAATAATTGTCCCTGTAATCTGTCAAAATTTTGCCAAAATGTTGCAAAGGTAATCCGACTATTCCCACTTTGCAAGTTACCCGATATAGCAAACACTTAAACAGTTAAACAAGAGTATGATCTCTTATGTTAAACATACTGATCTGGTGATTAAATAACATATGCCCAGTCTTACACTGTATAAACTATAGAGATTGTTGTATGGCAACGAAAGACAGACCAATAAATCTTTAAATTTATTATTTTTTTATCGGATGATTGATTGTTCTGTGAAATTCCCATTTTATGCAATTTCTTACAGTAAACAGACTATAGCAATAAAGAAGATTAGAATATGAAGTATAAAACTTTTACTTTAGATGTACACTGAGACAAGCAATTCGGATATTTGGGCATTTTAATTATACAAAACCTCCAACTAGCTGTTCATCAGTTAACCGCTGACCACACTTACTGGACAATTTTATAAACCTGCTGTCCACACTTACTGGACAACTTTTATAACTATATAAGCTTGCTGACGACACTTACTGGACAACTTTTATAACTATATAAGCTTGCTGACGACACTTACTGGACAACTTTTATAACTATATAAGCTTGCTGACGACACTTACTGGACAACTTTTATAACTATATAAGCTTGCTGTCCACACTTACTGGACAACTTTTATAACTATATAATCT
Organism: Lamellibrachia satsuma; assembly: GCA_033239005.1. Taxonomy (NCBI): domain Eukaryota; kingdom Metazoa; phylum Annelida; class Polychaeta; order Sabellida; family Siboglinidae; genus Lamellibrachia; species Lamellibrachia satsuma. The sequence continues at coordinate 9,679,015 of BSQZ01000008.1, forward strand.
CGCTGACGACACTTACTGGACAACTTTTATAATCTCGCTGACCACACTTACTGGAAAACTTTTATAAACCCACTGACGACACTTACTGGACAACTTTTATAATCTCGCTGACCACACTTACTGGAAAACTTTTATAAACCCACTGACGACACTTACTGGACAACTTTTATAATCTCGCTGACCACACTTACTGGAAAACTTTTATAAGTCCGCTGACCACACTTACTGAACAACTTTTATGCCAACGTGCATCAGCCTCTGCTTGTGGACACTGTCTTGTGTGGCACGCCACATTGCGCAGATGACTGCACCGCAGTTCCTCGCCAACTGAGCATCCGATTCCAATGAGGTGTGCTTCACCAGCGGTGATACCTTGGCTGCAGTTAAATAAAAGAAACTGTGGATGAGATATCTTTAAAACATGCCTGTCATAGCATCGTCTGTTACCACCACATGTCCACTATACAAGTTCTAACATCTGCTCATGGAAAAACGGGAAAGTGCTCATGAAAATCAGGAAACACCCTCTCCATTCAGCTTTCATAATTTTTAACGTGTTGTTTTATGAGCCATCAGTTTGATGTGCCGGCCTTTCTCATTAAAAATGTGAAATCGCTCGAGCCCAAATAAATAAAATGTGCCTAGGAGGGCCTCGTCTGCCTAGAATGGCCTCTTGTGCAACAAATAGATCGATTTTACTGTGAACTTTTTTGTTTCGGGATATAAAAAAGCTAGACATTATGACCAAAAGTGGAAAGGCTGGTCAATAGGGTGAAAGTGGTATTTCCCACACGAAAGCGGTAATGTTGACATCTATGTACCTCCCACATGTAAACAAATGATATCTAAATGTTCCACCACAAAGCATGATTAAAGAATGTCTACACATGTATAATTAAATACATAATATGACCTAAGTCAGACTGCTAAAAAATTACCATACCAACATCTACTCCAAACGATTAAATATCAGTAATATATTATTTAAAATATATAAATAGTTAAGCCTTGTTTATTTGTTCTTCAAAACTCAATTTTTTCAGTAATCCACATGTGTCGGAACAATCTTGATAAATTGTAAAGTGTTTCAGTAATCCATTTCCAGTTAATGGTGGCAGTGATTGCTCATGCTTCACAGCTACAGTATTTGTTCTACATCTAAGGTCATGTCACGTACTGGAGTGTAATAAAACTGGTCAACATTCATGATACATTCCACATATATAACCTATAGTCATAGCATTCATGATACATTCCACGTATACAACCTATAGTTATAGCATTCATGATACATTCCACGTATACAACCTATAGTCATAGCATTCATGATACATTCCACGTATACAACCTATAGTTATAGCATTCATGATACATTCCACGTATACAACCTATAGTCATAGCATTCATGATACATTCCACGTATACAACCTATAGTCATAGCATTCATGATACATTCCACGTATACAACCTATAGTCATAGCATTCATGATACATTCCACGTATACAACCTATAGTCATAGCATTCATGATACATTCCACGTATACAACCTATAGTCATAGCATTCATGATACATTCCACATATGCAACCTATAGTTATAGCATTCATGATACATTGCACGTATACAAAGCCAAAATCATTGGAAATCAAAGTGAGCAGATAAACAAGCGATGACTGTACATATAATGTTCTAACTGATGAAAGACTGGCTGACTTCTATTCCTTTCTTGAAAGCAGGTAGGTGTGCATGTAATAATATGTACCTGTCTCCTGGCAGAGCATTCCAATGTCTTGGCACCACTACAAGAAAACATGCATCGCCAATATTTGGCATTGAGCACAAAATCGTCCGGACAAGAGCATGTAGATACAGTCATAGCAATACCATCACCATATCAACTTTGCAGCGGCACATCTTATAGATAAGATAGCGCAGCATTGGCATAAACTGAAATGACGAATATACACGACACATGCACGATGCCTAATTGGTTTATGAACATCGCTCACAATGCACTGATCACTGCACAGTAGTCCACAGCATGTTATACATTAACCACATGCAAAGGGTATTTTAACTGGCGTAGCACACTGCATATTTGCAACATTCAATTTCCTACCACAACCCAGCTGGTCAGTCAACAGATTGTAATAAACTTAATAAAAAGATGTGCTCACTGCACAGTCAGAACCTATGTCCACCAACAATGACTACTTGGGTTCATATCTGCAAACCTGGAATCGGACTCACGTCTCACGTGAAAACTTATAAAACGGGAACTGATCTGCAGAGCCATCATCCACTGAAGCGACGGGAGTTGATCATCACACAAACATGTGTAGTTACAGTTTACACTCACGGAATGTTGTCAGCACAAGCCGCGGCACATCTGCACCGCTGTTGTAGAACAAAATGATCGGGTCATTCATCGACGTCTTCGGATACGTGGAAACATGCTGCATGGGCTGAACAATGGTCGACAGTCTGGCATTGTCGAACAACAGCATCTGGTTGTTGGCGTGAATGTCCGCCTGTTCGGCGATCCTCTCCTGAATCTTTGCGTAACAGTCATCGGATGATGCGAACACGTGCAGCATTGTCCCAGTGCACATACTGAACACGTGCAGCAGAATTCGTGAGCATACATCCGTAGTCGCATCGAAGAACTTTGGGAATGGCCACATGATCTCCGGGTTACTCTCCATCAGCCCCGCGAGCAACGGCGTCACGAGAAGTTTCGATCCTCTGAAACAGCAAATCACCATTGGCAACCATGAAATCAGGAGGAAAGTTGCAAGAAATCAGAGAATTTATTTTAATATACAGTCGAACGTCACTATCAAGGTCACCCTCAGGACTGGGCCAAAGTGACCTGAATATCGAAGACACAATATTAGTGAGACAAATGTCTTATACTTTACTGTTACGGAAATAATTTGTGGCTTAGGGTGAACATAATGGCGAGGTGGCTGTATTACCGAGGTAGATATATAACTGAGGTGATTGTATTACTGAGGTAGATATATAACTGAGGTGATTGTATTACTGAGGTGATTGTAAAGCAAGATTTGACTGTTCTGTGTAATCTTCCTAAAAAAAAATCACACAATGTTACATAATATAACAAATAGCATATATATATATATATATATATATATATATATATATATATATATATATATATATATACAGCCTGATCTCTCTCTTTTGCCCTCTCTCCCTGCACTGGAAATGTTGTGATGACAACTTACTGCGAGAGTTGGCAGGTGTCAGGGAGTTCTCGGCACCATTCAATAGTACCACCTTCCATCGATTGGAAACCTGAAATGACGCCCGAGTCTTTCTCTGTCGTGATCCTGTACCTGTAAGATATGAAAATGTGAATTACAACTGAGAATTACTGAAACAGCATCATGATCCAAGGTGGAAATCCACTGTGATCCCAGGTGGAAGTCCACCGTGGTCCAAGGTGGAAGTCCACCGTGGTCCAAGGTGGAAGTCCACCGTGGTCCAAGGTGGAAGTCCACCGTGGTCCAAGGTGGAAGTCCACCATGGTCCAAGGTGGAAGTCCACTATGATCCCAGGTGGAAGTCCACCGTGGTCCAAGGTGGAAGTCCACTGTGATCCCAGGTGGAAGTCCAACTTGGTCCAAGGTGGAAGTCCACTTTGATCCCAGGTGGAAGTCCACCGTGGTCCAAGGTGGAAGTCCACTATGATCCCAGGTGGAAGTCCACCGTGGTCCAAGGTGGAAGTCCACTATGATCCCAGGTGGAAGTCCATCACAATCCAAGGTCGAAATCCACTGTGATCCCAGGTGAAGTCCACCATGATCCAAGGTGGATGTCCACCATCATCCCAGTTTGGGAAGTCCACCACAATTCAAGACAGAAGTCCACCGTGGTCCAATGTGGAAGTCGACCAAGATTCCAGGTGGCAGTCCACCATGATCCCAAGGGGAGGTATACCATAATCCCTGTGAAAGTCCACCATGATCACAAATGGAAGTCCACCATGATCCCAGGTGGAAGTCCACCATGATACCATACATTCATATAAACAGCAGGTAGAAACCCCTTTTACTGTGGACTTCTTGTCAGATGAAGTAACAGTGTGTATGGACTTGACATACCTGGTGCAATGTGATAAGTGGTGGATCTGTGACGGGGGCAGGACAATCACCTGGAAGGGAGGGTAGGTCCGTGGGAGGGTGCCTGAGTGTGACAGGACAATGGTGACAGCATTAGGGAAATTCAGCTAGAAAAGGAGGCAGAAAGTTGACTGGTGAAGATAATGGAATTCTATTGCTTGTGCATCACGTAAACCAACATATTCCCACAAGTTGTAAATTTGCACTTTTACAGTATCAGGCTACCCATTTAGTAGATATTACAAGACGTTTGGGGTGGAATGACGGAATACGATGGAAGCAAATGTCTCATTGAGATCACTGGCAGAATTTCAGAATGTCCAATAAGTTGCCTCCTTAAAGTGAAACAAAAGTTATGGTTTTCAGCCTATCCACCTAACTATTTGTAACTACAATTAACAATACCAGTGGTTTACTAGGAACCCTTGATGAACATACATCTTCACTTCATGGGCCGCGCCCTACTGGTAGATAACCCTTTGTCATGAATGTATAATTCTGGCAATATTCACTCGCCAAATAAAAATATATTTGTATGCACCTATTTCTATACTTGCCAATAGGATATAGCCATGCTGTTTGCATATAAACTCAACTTATGTAACATATTTTGGCCTTTATTTTACTAAACTAGTCTTTTTTCTGGCAAAATAACATGTTTGTTTGAAAATTTGAGTTGGTTCTGTGTACGCCAGCCTCCATTAATACTTTAATAGAAATGCACATGCGCTTATCAGTCACAATGGTCAACATGTCAGCCCTCGGTCATTCGGAAAAATAACCAGAATCTCCAACTTTTAGAACACATTCTGAGTAAACCACTGGCGTGATATTCTTGGTTTTAGTTGTACTTGGTTAGTTTTTATTATGTCTTTTAGGTGCGTATCCCCAAAACCATGACTTTTCTTTTCGCTTTAATTCCTGAAAAAATTAGCTTCGTTGATCTTCACATTTGTAATGTGTGAACAACTTCAGTAATATGTGCAGTCAGTTTAATAACAGAGTTCATACTTTTGTTGAAATCATCAAAAGTATTTATTTTTGATCAGTAGATCAGATTAACTTGTTGAAGTTTGAATAGGTTTCATCAAAATTTAATAAAACATTTGTATAGTAATTTGTACAGTTGTTATTAGATAGGTTTTTTTTAAATTAGTCTAAAATGAAACGATCGAAAAATCAAAGTGGGAGACAGCTTTAAGCCAATCAGACAATTGTTTATAAGTATCAGTGTTGATGAGGTCAGTTCACTTACATCACTTCCCGATTCTTGCGACCGCCGAAAGGCCTGAATGGTAACTGACCAGTGGCGACATGGTAGAGGGTCACACCTAATGACCACAGGTCAACAGCAGCCCCAAACTGTTTGCCCATCGGTCGGCGAAGTACTGCCCTTTCATAAACGTCTGGGAACTACAACACAACATAATACAAATAATGTGTAACACTGATATCCGCCTAGATAATGTGTAACACTGATATCTGCCTAGATAATGCAATCATGGCATTTACTTCATTACCAAGCAAACAAGTGTTTTGGCAGTGGGTTCGTGATGATTGGCTTTACGAGTCTCTAACAGTTTTATTCCATTTCCTTGTGCAGGATCCTTTACTTTCCGTGGCGTAGACAGGGAGAAGGGAACAACAGCTATTAATGTCTCTTGCAAAAGACACAGGCAAAGTGTATATTTTTGTTATAAATGCACAACCCTTAGGGAGATCAAATATAAATGTGTTGCCACATTTCAGATGTTGCAATTTTATGTTGTTTTTTGTAAACAGCAGTTTACACCAGCGACAAATTACCCATTTGGTCATCCAACAGATTGTCGCCCAGTATTACAGTGCAAGAATCAGTCAATTAACCCATTAGAGCCCACAACGGCCACGGCTGGCCGCTCTGTGCAGTCCTGGAACAGCCGCCGCCGGCCGCATACAGAACCCTCTATTAAAAAATCCTGGCGATTAACTACTGAACTAAATGCTACCAAATGTTGCCACACCCTAGCGGATACATTTTGCAACAACAGCTCATTACGTGCATGTGTTGCCCTTTCGGAAATCTTGATTTTCATCGGTTTTGCTCATGCCAACTCAAAAATTTTTATTTCTATATTTGTCATGATAAAATACGGTAACCTGAAAAATAACCGTCAGAATTTGATAATTTTTTCAGTGGTTACTAGCTAACACATATAGCTACATTTTCTTCGCTGGGTTGCATAGGGTTATAGCATGCGATCATTGTCAAATGTTAGTCGCAAGGTAGAATAACTTTCAAAGTTTTAACAAACTTATTACTTTGGCTTTGCAAATTGTGATCAAATGTAAATTTTTTTATTAATATATCCTATTTCTATGTATACAAGCATGTGGAGAAATTACTACTCTTCAAAATAAACACAACTTGTTATTGTCAATATTGAATAGTTTTTTCTACAGATTTCTGAACACAAGGAAGTAAAATCGCTCGAAATTTGCCAGAAATCCTGGGAACAGGAGGAACATGTTTTTATAAAATACTGGGGCCTAATGGGTTAAACATCCTCATGAGGCCAATTTGTGGCTACAACTGAGCTGTTTGGATTGGGGCTGGTCCCAATTTGACCGACAGTTGTCAGCGAATTTGAAGCAGTGGCCATCATCAGCAATCAAAAGCAGTGGCCACTCACTGACCATTAGCAGGTGCACCCATCATGACCTTTCAATAAAGTTCAAGTCAGGAGTGGCACAAGTTCCAGGTCGCAGTGTCTAGATACGTCACTCAACTAAACGTACACATAATTTAGCTGTGCATTCATGTGTCAACCAACCAATTGGGGCACAAATACCTTTGGGCACACTAGCCTTAAGAGGGAGCCACAAGGCAAGATGCTCAGTGAACAGGCAGTTCAACATACCAAGTATTCTTCAGTTCCGTACAAAGACATGAACGACTCTTCATCCTCTAATTCCCTGGCAGCTCCGAAGTCAGTCAGTTTGTAGATCGATCTAAAAAACAAAACATTGTTATCATACCTGACCTAATATGCTGGGTAATGTTAACAATGAAAGAATAAAATAACAATTGATATTACTCTACACCTGGAAAAGTTTGCTGCTTTAAAAGTCTTTGCAAGAAGACAGATTTCTGTCGAAAAAAAACCCGCAAACTTTAAATGCTTACAAACATTTCCAGGGGTACAGTGTACTAGCCTAAATTTTTATGTCGTAACGACATGCAAATTTAGTAGCGTAACAAATGCATCCATGTTGGAAGCTCACCAAAATGTGCGTATTACCCACCTGCCGTCGTCGGCTATGTATTTCATGATGTTGCCAGGTTTGATGTCTCTGTGAACAATGCCGTGGTGCCGTAAGTGCTTCAGGCCATCCGCTATGAAAAGGCAGACGAGTCACCATGCAGGTATCTGCACTGTATCAGTATATAACTGAGGTCGTAAGACTCCAACAGGCACCAGAACCGGAACCGTGACAGCAATAGTTACTGTAGTGACATTCCTCCATCCAGAAATTTGGGTTCAGCACTGCCCAGGGAATGACTTACTGAGGATGTTGCACTGTATATCTAATTAATACATTTACTAAGTAAAAACTGAGATTTAGTACTTATGTATCGCATGATATTAAAGAAACCATAGATACCTTTCTGTCTAAAACTTTTTGCTCAAAGACGCTTTTGGGACCTTCTCGGTCCCTTTGTCAGTGTCATTCTGAACCGGGAAAGAGAAGACCTGATGAAGGGACAAAGAGGGTCCTGAAAGCTCCGTCATGCAAACAGTATAGACCCTGAAAGGTAGCTATACTTCTTTTAATGTGAATTTAAAAGGGTCTGGCAGCAACTGACATGTTGGCATAGCATGATATTTCCAGCTTTCACGTTCCTGTGAATAATGCTGTGGCGCTGTAGGTGCCACAGTAGGACAAGGCAGATCAGTCACCATGGAGATATCTACACTGGTTTACACATATGGCTGTCTGATGGCTGTTGATCACAATAATATTGACAAAACTCTCAACCTCGGTCGGCATCCTTTTGTCTTAAGAAGACGATGGTTTGTACCATGGTGGTCAATTCCGTGTTGTGCATCGCCTGGTGTGACCCAAGACCCCAACTCTGACATGGCAGTCTCTCTCACACTTGCTGTACGTGAAACAGTGGGCTGAGAAGGTGCTGGATTCACAGACCTCTGTTCTCCCTCGTGCCTCTTCTCAGCCAGTGGTGAGGTTTGTTTCTCTTCTATTCTTCGTTGACGTGCTGCAATACTTCCTATGACAACAAATTGGGTGCTCTATTCAGTTTCACATCGAAGGATGCTGAGAGTGCTTTACTTACCAATATCATGAAGAACACAGAAGAACTCTGTCTCCTCGATTCCGTAAGCATTTTCTGGCTCATCAAGGACGTTGTAGAGACTGCCGCCGGTACATAACTCCATGACAAGCACATTGCAGTGGGTTGACATCTGTAACACAACATGTCATAATAACAGTACAGTTCACAGTGCTTCGGGGGGCAGCCGTGGCCTAGTGATTAAGGTGTTGGACTCTAACTTCGAGGGTTGTGAGTTCAAGAAACACACTGGGCACGGTTCGTTTTCGAAACTTAGGCAATTTCGTTTACCCTACTTTGCCTCAGTCTACTCAGCTGCAAATGAGTACAAACACTGTTTGGAAGGTACCTGCGATGGACTAGTGTCCAGTCCAGGAGAGTCAGTATAACTGCACTCTAAGTTGCTTCGCACTACAGAAACCAGGTTTAAGCACTGGCCATATAAGCCTTCATGGCTTCCTAAGGCGTAATGCCTGGGGGATGACTTTACCTTACTTTTTTTCACAGTGCTTCACAAAAATCTGATTAAAATAGTACACTGTGGTAAAACAATGCTTGTAATAGTATAGAAAATAGCATAATTATTATATATTTAATTTTTACATAATTAAGACAGGCATGTAAATATAAAATATCATAGTATAAATATATATTACAAAGGTTTTTTTCTACAATTCCAATTGATCCCAGTTTGTTTTTGGAGGCACGAGGGACATCATATATCACCAACCTCTTCCTCGACGGCGAGAAGGCGGACGATGTTGTCATGATTCAGTTTACGCAGAACGTCAAATTCTCGCATCTGTATTGAGTGTGGCCGCATGTAGCTCATTTGGTTGAAGACCTTCACAGCATAGAAATCGCCAGTTTTCTGAAACACACCAATTTATGACATGACATCGTGATGATGTATGACATGACATCGTGACGATGTATGACATCACATCGTGACGATGTATGAGATCACATCGTGACGATGTATGACATCACATCGTGACGATGTATGACATCACATCGTGACGATGTATGACATCACATCGTGACGATGTATGACATCACATCGTGATGATGTATGGCAGCGTATGAAATCACTAGAGAGCTGGGTCCATGTTTTTTTATGTATATAAGTAGTTTTGTGTATAGGGTAGGCAATTTCCCAGGAAAAACCAGTTTTAGACAGGGCAGAGGGAAAATCCAGGAAAAATTGGTATTTACTGGTAATATTCGGGATAAGTCACAAACCAGGAATAAGTCCATAACTGAGATTAACATTGGCTAGTTCCTGTAATTAAACCTAGTCCAGTTGGAAAGATGGTTAATATCCATCTTAAACAAACAGTTGTACTAGTTACAAAGAAAATGTTGAGCTCTGGACATTGGCAGGTTCTAATGCGCGCTCTCAGCAAACAGTAGATGTGACATTGCCAGCCACACCATGTCTTGAAATTTAGGCTAAGGGAATACCACAGGCTAAGGACCTACAAACAGCTGTGACCATTGACAATATATGGCAATCTTATCGTAAGATGCAACGCGTAGAGGTAAACGGGTAGCAACATTGCCAGTACATGTAAACAGCTGACTGAATATATTTTAAAGTGTAATGTTTGTTGTTGTTTTCAGTCAAACTATTTTATGTTTGTCCAGTATTGATATATACATTAATTCTGGTGACTGTACATTAGCTTTTATTGCAATACAGCTTCAAATATAATCCTTTTAAGAGTTCTTCCTATTTATCCCAGTTTTTACCACTATTTGAGGTTTTTCTCTGGACGGTATTTACCACCTGGTATTTATCGGGGTGGGAAAAACATGCCAACCCTGTTTGTGTATGTATGCCTCATGCAAACTTTTGTTAAAATCATAGAAAAAATAAATTTTTATTGTTATATCAGGTAACTTGCCAAAGTGAAAGCAGGCTTATGTTTTTTTGCCAAATTTTTACCGGATCCAGTAAAAAAACTTATCCAATAAATTCACCAAAACTAAATGATAAATTTGTACAAACGTGTGGATACTAGACAGTTTAATTTTTTATTAAATGATTTTGAAATAAGATATGTGATATAATTAAATTGAGCCTTAAGGAGGTTTTTGACAACCTTAAAATATTCAGTGTAGTGTAGACACATTTTAGAAGTGCTTTACCCTAATGAATTATACACAGATATCCCCACAAGCAGCCACATAATATATGAGACTGTTTGTGCAACCGCACGAAATAAATTATTTCTATACATAACAATTTAGAGAAAAGTTAACTTAAAATGACACAAATGTTTAATTAAAAACAACAGTCTTTGCATTAGTTCATCATTGAAACAAGGGCAAAATTCCTAACAGAATAAAGAGTGGTATCCAATAAAAGATGCACCAGGGCATAGCATAAATTAAACATGTCTCAGCATAATGAAGTAAAAATATGTCTCCACAACAACAAAAATCTGTTCAAATAATTTTATATCATTCCTTTGCTTTGCAAATCTAGCCTTTTTCTAAAGGCCTTGCTCAGTGCCATGTATGTTTATGGTAACAAAATAAACACTGCCCTGACATCCTTAGTCTGAACATTTGGCCGTGTATCCAAGTTTTTTCACTCAATTAATTTAATGAAACACCAGAGGAAGGTGCTTACGACATATACTGACTACCGTTTGTTGGTTCCTTTTAACTGTGGCATTGTTAGTAACAGTGTCTATGGTGCGATTAACACGTGATCACACGACCATGACATGAGTGGAATCAACCAATGAGCTTCCTGTGAGATCACGCGCACCAACGGGATCAACATTGTTCGATTTTAAGGTACCGTATTAATAATTTATTCCTAGCTTAGTATAAAAATGCACGACTTTTCATTCACTATGATACATGATCATCCACGCGGAACAGAGTGCGATATGATTCACAAGTGCATAAGCAATATCCAAAGATAAAGAGTGTCAAATAATGGCAAGTCAATGCTAGGTACAGTTGAGTCGTGCACTAGTATCAACGTTCATTCATTGAGACATGCTCTCCAAAGCCTTTGTTGAATGCATTGCTTACAACTTACAAGGAAATTAGTCATTTAACTATGGAATTATTCTTAAGTCCATGTTAAACAATTCTGGTCACACAACCCTATGTTGACATATAGGGCAAAACACTGTTGACCCCCCACACTCCCCAGCCCCCCACGCCCAGCCCACCCACCCAAAGGAGGATGCACACATTTTCAACTTGTAAACAATTTGAACCCATAGAGTGGTAGACATCAACTGGTATTGGCCACAGTTTAAATTAACCTCTATACACTTAGACATTCTTGGGTTTCCCACTGCCATTGGCTCACAAAGAAATATACAGTTTATTAACAGTGACACACTGTGAATCACACCGAATCACAAGTCACAGGCCTGCGGCAGACAACAAGTTGGTGGGAGCAGGTGAATCAATTTTGTTATGTCTTGCCGGGCATTTAACAACTTTTTTATGCGTAGGCCTACTATAGATTGTAACACACCATGTTTTTTATTCAACAAGTACCAATAAAGGAACCACATTTGTTAGAACCACTAGACCGGGCGTGTGGAACTATGGTAAATATCTATCTGTGGAGCCATGGTTATATGCGTCAGACATGGTTATAGCATTTTTATCGTGTCCATGTTGAATTCCTTCCATACAATACAGGACAATGAACCATATAAAACACACGACCAGAGTCAAGTGTCTTTCAAAAGTATCTGTGCAAGATAACCACATTCACTGCCAGTTCATTCATGATTTTACATATAAATCACTGGATATTTTTAACCCACATCCGGGACATCAGACCACACGAATGGATAAGAAAGTTCTAAAGGCTGACGGAAAGTTTGCCTGATAAGGAATGTTTGTAAAGACACAGACTTGACAACAGAGGCATTGCTGCTCATGTAAAGTACAGATCATATGAAGGGAAGAGCTACTGTGATGGCAAAGGTTCGTAAACTGCTCTTTCCTCCATGAATTAATAACACGTGTAGAGGTATGCAAGTGGCCATTGCAACAACCACATTGTGGTTATTACATTCCTGTGCTCATTAGTACTGCCTACATATATAATTTAATTCCTTTCATCCCACATGGTTGCATAGTTCCCTGGAGAGTCACGCAGTAGGGTTAGTCCAGTGGGTGGGTGACAAACTAATGAAACCAGGGCAGGTGAGTCAGATCAAGACTGATACATCTCACAGGTGTATATTCCCCTCAAGGTAAAGATAACCTATACTTTGCACCGAACCACTCAAAGTGGTTTTAATTTCACCCCCTCGTAGACCAGTTTGTCCCAACACCAAACTCAACTTCTCATTCTGGTACAAAAACAATTACACAGTACACTATCCAGTTCCTTAACCCATTAGGCCCGAGGATTTTATTAAAACATGCCACCACGTTCCCAGGATTTCTGGCAAATTTTTAGCGATTTTACCTCCTTGTGTTCAAAAATCTGTAGAAAAAACTATTCAATATTGACAATTACAAGTCGTGTTTATTTTGAAGAGTAGTAATTTCTCCACACGCATGTATACATAGAAATAGGATATATTAATAAAATGTTGACATTTGATAACAATTTGCATAGACAAAATAGTACATTTGTTAAAACTTTTAAAGTTGCGACTGACATTTGACAATGATCCCATGCATTTGACAATGATCCCAATGCAACTGAGCGAAGAAAATGTAGCTGCACCACTGAAAACATAATCAAATTCTGACGGTTATTTTTTAGGTTACACCACATTTTATCATGATAAAATATCGAAATAAAATTTGTCGAGATAGTCTGAACAAAACTTATGAAAATCAAGATTTCCAAAAGGGCAACACATGCACGTAACAAGCTGTTGTTGTTGCAAAATGTATCCGATAGGGTGTGGCAAAATTTGGTAGCATTTAGTTCAGTAGTTATTCGCCAGGATTTTTTTTAATAGAGGGTCCTGTATGCGGCCGGCGGCGGCCGTTCCAAGACTGCACAGAGTGGCCAGCCGGGGCCGTTGTGGGGTTTAATCAGTTAAAACATGCCCATCCCCCCGAATACCACATGTTCTACTCTCCCTCCCCAAACCGTTCCCTCTCTTCCGTTCCCCACTCCCACCCCGGCCGTTGTGGGGTTTAATCAGTTAAAACATGTCCATCCCCCCGAATACCACATGTTCTGCTCTCCCTCCCCAAACTGTTCCCTCTCTTCCGTTCCCCACTCCCACCCCTCTCTTCTCTTCCCCAATGCCACCCCTCTCTTTCCTTCCCCACTCCAAACCTCTCTTTCCTTCCCCACTTCAACCCCTCTCTTCTCTTCTCCAATGCCACCCATCTCTTCCCTTCCCCACTCCCACCTCTCTCTTCCCATCCACACTCCCACCTCTCTCTCTTCCCATCCACACTCCCACCTCTCTCTTCCCATCCACACTCCCACCTCTCTCTTCCCTTCCCCACTCCCACCTCTCTCTTCCCATCCACACTTCCACCTCTCTCTTCCCATCCACACTCCCACCTCTCTCTCTCTTCCCATCTACACTCCCACCTCTCTCTTCCCATCCACACTTCCACCTCTCTCTTCCCATCCACACTCCCACCTCTCTCTCTCTTCCCATCTACACTCCCACCTCTCTCTTCCCATCCACACTCCCACCTCTCTCTTCCCATCCACACTCCCACCTCTCTCTTCCCTTCCCCACTCCAACCTGCAATGGCCATACTCGAGTGCCATATAAGCGTCCCTATACACGTATTTATTTGATGAAAAATGCCACCCTATACACACCTTATTGGCACAATACGGTTATAAGATTTAGACATTTGTGCCGGCCTATATTCTCCGATAATCGTGGTTAATTCTGGAGCTGCATGTGGCGCCCTCTGATGTTCAAGTTGTCATCCATTCAAACGACAGTCGTGAATTTAGCTGGAATCCGTGCTTCCAAGGATCCTAGATTTTGATCCTGAAGCGTTAGGCCGTCAGATTTCTATGATTAAGTGAATCGGTCGGAATCCTTAGTTCTTGGGAGCTCGACATGGTGTATTAGTTCAAACGCCATTATCACCGCGTAAACCGACCATAAATGGCCACAATGGGCAGCGACTCAAACCGGTTGTAACCAGCTGGCAGAGATTTCTCCTGAAATGGACTTGCATATTCAATTTTAAAAAACTTTAATGTCCATTAAAAAACGGAAAATTTTGTTTTTTTCGCAGATATAAAACGTAATTCCCTGTTTTTTCGCAGATATAAAACGCAGTTACTGGTGACGCAATGCGAATGTGCACAAAGTTTATGCATATTCAGAGGGAAAAACCCCGAAATACATGGTGATCCGTGTAGTTTACTAAGGACATCTTCACGTCGAGTCAAATTTTTTTGCTTCGGCACTAAAAAAGACAAGTATGCTAGTCACTTTTTCACACTATACTATTATTTGTTTTTAACAATTTGTCCGCTATACTGTTATTCGGCACTGTACTATTATTAAATCTGACCGATATACTGCTATTTGGCCTATACGATTATTTGGCACTTGAGAGTAGTCAATTATCTTGATGATTTTAACAAAAGTATACACTCTGTCAGGGTTGGTGTTGATTTAATCAAATTGATTAAATCATCGATTAAATCATCGATTAAATCAATATGAAAAAATCAAGATATTGATTTTTTTGATTTTTTCAGATTATGTGATCACCGAGGCATGACTTTGACTGAATTTTTTAATAAAGTTTAAATTTGTACATAACAACTTTGTTTTAATTCTTTAGAAAGGCTAGGAATGAAATGTTCCGCCCATTGGGTATATTATGATATTCCACATATTTATTTATTTTCAGAACTACATATTATTTCTTATAAGATTTGTCGAGAATGTTGAAAAAATCAAATAAATCGATTTAATCGAAAAAATCCGATTTAATCGATTTTTTCGAAAAAAATCATGATTTTTTTCAACCCTGCACTCTGTGCATAATACTGAAACTAGCATAATATTTATTTGTTCTACAAATTTGAACAATAACAAACCTGATCTGCAATGGGCTAAATCAATTGATGATGAAGTTTTAATTTTATTGGATGGAGCTACAAAACAGAAATTGTTGGGCTTGATCACTTCATGTATAGAGAAACCACTGGATACAAGACTCGCAGATGATACAGATCAGGGTTGGAGACATTATAATGATAATGACATGATAATGATTAAAATTAAAAATTATCAATCAATAAATTCATGTAACAATAATGATAATGAACCCTTGTACTGAAAAATAATGATCAATGCCAATAAGTAGGCGTGACACTCCAGGGCATCACGTTTGAAGCGAGCAATCGCTCTCGCTCCCTATCGCTCGTAATCTAGGGAGTGATTTATTGCTCGCGTCAATTGCTAAAATCGCTCGATGCCTGCAAGTGTTCGTCTTGAAAAGTAGTTTCTTGAGTATTAGATTCACTAGGAAAGTTTATCTTCTTTATAACGCAGTGTTCGGGCTCCAATATTCGAAGTTCACACATCATCCATCACCGGGGATGGCGATCGCAGCACCAAGATTACAAGAACGCCATCGAAGTCATAGCACGATGTGCTGGCCGCATGGTTTATAAATTTTTTTTTTTAAATTATCAAATGAGTGGACTGGTGTCAATGTGTATTATGTTTGAATGTTACATACTGTTGTATATCAAACTCAATAAAATACATGTACAGTTATGGAATAGATGAAGGATCAACAATATTTCACTACGATCTGATTGACCGACTACACTGTAATGGCAATTGAAAATAATAACCTGAATCTGAGCTACCGAACACGCACATGACAATTGTTCCACTTCGTCTTTGAACTGCTCTGAACACCTAAATTCAAGATGCACATCTCCAGTTCCACTTAACATTGATTCACTGTTTCATGTGCGGATGACGAATTCATATTTTTGCGCACCCTAGTTGATATTGGTATTGCCTACTAAGCTGCATTTACGATTAGATATCTGATTCTTATACGTGGTGTATTTGTGAATCTCTACTGCAATCTCCAAACCGCCTAAGCAAAGTCGCATATGAAAACAGTGCCGTGTTGTGGCACAGCGCACTGGTATGGCATTGGCCTTGCCTAGGGCTAGGCTATGCCTACGGCGATTGGCGACATGTTGAAATTCAAAACCGTTTCACCAATTGCAATGTATGGGGTTTACCAAAGTAAACACATATTTCATTGTACAAAAGTCATAGCGCCAACAATTACCATTTCACGGCGACAACGGCAGAATCCGAATTGGAAATGGTGGCGCCTGCACATGGTAAAAAATAAAACTAACAAATCGCTCGCATAAGTTAATTTGGCATATTTAGGCAAGCAATTTATCGCTCGCCTGTTGTTTTCATATGTGAAGCACTGACACTCATTGTGCAGTGACAGTTCTTTTCTATTTGCTGTATTTTCATTCCAATAAATGTAAGAAAGTTCTGCAGCCTACTGGTATATTCGGGTGTTTTACTTACATATAACTGGCCATTGATGGTAATGATAATGAAAACAATGGCTTGTAATGATAAGAATAATTAATAATTTATGTTGTCACATGATGATAATGAAAATTATATAATGAAACATTTATTTTTGATGTAATTATTATAGTAATTATGATGAACACTCCACAGATAACTCTCTTCAGTGATTCGTCTAGGCGTTTTTGGGTTGGTGCCACACCATGCCCCCCAAACATAATGCCAGCCTATCCAGTGACTGGCTTCATAGCACCACCTTGCTCTGCCTGGACACTGCCATGCAGAGTGACTGGCTTCATGGCACCACCTTGCTCTGCCTGGACACTGCCATGCAGCTCAAAAGTGGCCGCGATCCACCAGCGTCGGCCATTTTAAAATGCACAGTAAAGCCGCATTTGTAAACTTGAAGAATATACATTGAATTTTTATTAAAATGATAAACAAACTATTCATGGCTGCTGCCATTACAGGAAGCTAGCCACGCCTCGTGGTTATCACGTGGTATATTATGAGAGGGGCATAAAATGGAAAATCACAACAGATGAAGACGACAATGGGTGAATATAGTGAACTACGCATCGGTGATTATTCCACAAAAAAGGGTTAAAGTAAAAATTCTGTGTGAAACCTAGGACTGCTAACAGTGATTCCCACGAAATGATGCAAAATTGGAGGAAACAAGCATGTTGCCAGTGTTTCTTGGTAGGGTTTATTTTGAGGATTAATAATTTGTGTTTTACCTAAGTCTATGTATAGCCGACATAGGCTATACATAAAAGAAAGAAGAAAAAGCCCATGTCGCCAGTAGTCTTTATTCCTACAAAACAATGCCATGAAAAAATAAGTTACGTTATGCTAAATTTTAATTGGAATAAGTTATATAAGTTGCTTTCGTGCAGCAGCTAGAACCTGGCTGCACGAGGACAGACAACTCACCCATTGAGCCTGACCTTGGGGTCTAAATAGAATGTGTTATTGTACTGAAAAATAAAGTTTTTATCTATTCAATTACAATTTGTTCATGTATATCACATGATAGGTTACCCCTAATTCTGCCCCCTTGCCCTCAAAATATTTTCATGCATGCAAATTTGCCCTTTTTCAGACTCAGCACCACGCCCTTTTGAAAACCAAGGCAAATCACTGTTCTTAACATTAAGCTGGTTCATAAAAGAACTCTCTCTAAATATAGTTCTACTGGACACAGTTGAGAAGTTAAAGGGCAATGCCTAATCAGGGTTGGTACATTTTAGACAAGAGTGAAAAAACAATTTACCTTTCAAAAACTGTCAGACATTATTATTTATTTCCTCCATTTTATAATACTCATAATTACTGTGCATGATAATATACTAATCTATAGGACTTTTAGTCAGATACTGCACAGGTAAATAATACAGATGAATATACTGGCCAAACATTTGTTTAACCCAGTCTTAACTACTGGTAGTCAAGCATAAAATATTGAGCTAATTTATAACTACGGTAAAAATTTGTATTTGGCTAAATAAAAATTGGAGCCTTTAGTTAAACAGTGTAAAACATCAAAACTAGCCCAGCCAATCCACT
Source organism: Lamellibrachia satsuma (assembly GCA_033239005.1). Lineage (NCBI taxonomy): Eukaryota > Metazoa > Annelida > Polychaeta > Sabellida > Siboglinidae > Lamellibrachia > Lamellibrachia satsuma. Next base: position 9,697,589 of record BSQZ01000008.1, read on the forward strand.
ACAATGCAAAAGAACCAAAACAACCAACATCTTAAACTTCATTTTAACCCATTTCATTCTGACAGCTAGTTAGTTGGCCACATTGATCAGATCTGAAGAAAATCCTGTTGAAACAAATTATTGTGATGGTTGGGTTACATATTTATTTTTTCTCAGGTAACGGTTGAAGAAAAGTATATAAACCCTTACATTTCTGGAATCAGGAGAGAATTGCCTACATGATGGTGTCGAAATTGTTTATGTAGCATGTACATGGATGAAGTGGTGTCAAGGTGAAGAAGAATGAAAAGTAATAATAAAAAACAATATTGTATATCCGACTTTGGCCTTGTTTTACCTATATACAGCCACTCAGGAAGGTCATATATCCAATGGGAGACATCTTCCAAATTCATTTCTTCAAACAGTGGTAAAAATGTCATGTAAATATCTTTTCTCAGTCTGGGCTGTTGGAGAACAGTTAGCATGAGCCTAGTCTTGATACCCAGAATATAGATTGTGGACATTTTGTCTTACCTTGTGTCTTGCCTTGTAAACACATCCTGTCGCTCCCTGACCGAGGATGTCCACCAGAAACCAGAAGAATGTGGTCGTGGCCTGTTGGTGCGTTGCAGGCATCGTGAACTGTGTGGCGTGTCAATACTACATGAAAATAAAAATGTCCACATTAGAAATCATCAAAGTTCAAACACTGCCCACATATATGATTCACCCAAGGAACCGTGGAATTTCCCTGGGTGTAACATTATAAAGTTACACTACATTACATATATTATAAATATTTATGTAGTTTGAACAGCTGAATGAGTAAAATTATTAATGTACTCCCACACTGTACTCCCACACTGAGTCACTATGTGACACGCCCATTGAACTTTGCCTATGCATGGTAACATAAAACTACTATGATACATAGATTAGGAACTGTGAAGTGAATGCAACCCAATAACTGGTGTGAAAACAATATTGCCTGAAGGGGCTAGAAATACTGAGCCAATTCATTATACACTACATACATAGTTGCTGAAGTGTCTATCTAGTCATAGTGTGCCCTCTTAAGGCTAACTTGTGCAACAAGGCACATTATAATACCTCAAACTCCATCAAGGCAATTGTCAATTCTGCATTGTAGTTTTTGTTTCATGGCAATTCCTACCCCCTTCACTTTCAAAATAGCATATACTGTTTCCAACGTTGTAGTTTTTGTTTCTTTAATGAGTTGGCAACATCAATTTATTCAATGTGCTTCAGATCAAAACAGCGTTGGTCCATGCTGCTGTTAGTTTCCAAGGACTCATGCCAGAACCTAGATCAATGGCCTATTTGCCGGGGCGGGGGGAGGGTCGGAGGGGGGCATTAAATACATCACCAGTATACCATCCTTGAGAATTGATCTAACAGACCCTCATCTCAAGATACCTTTTTCAAGTTGGAATGCAACCAAATATGTACCATTTATTCCTTTAATATGCAAAAAATTCAAGATGTGAGGGTGGTAGATCACGTCGCAAGCCTCGCGGTCACTAGGGGGAGCGTGAGAGTGGTTCCCCCCGGCAGGACTGTTCTTCAACTTTAGGGTATATTTACTTAATTTTGGTACATCTTATATGTAACGTGTTGGTATGTTTGGATTCGAAATGAGTACTTTTAGCTTTTTACCTGTGAAATTATGGTTTGGCGGTATTAGATTTCAGCACTAAAGCGGTAGATCGTGAGATTATCCAAAATTTAAGAAAAAAGCGTGAGTTCTAATTGCCATAACAAGAGACTTGGCACCTCTGGCTCTGAATATAAACAATGACAATATAAACTCACCATAAATTAGGATTTGGAGCAGGTTTCTTTATGAAATATTGTAGAGCCCCTCTCTATTGCTGAACATTGAGTCAACTATTTCTTTGAACTGGTCATCTGTTTCTGCGTCTACTGCTGCCTGAGGCAGTCTATTCCAGTCATCTATGACTCGCTGCGAGAAGTACTTTCTGATGCTGAGACCGGTGTATTGTTTCATTAGTTTTATCGTGTGTCCTCTACCCCTGGGTCCATATACAAATAATTTCCTGTAATCAATGTTAGTGATACCTTTCATTATCTTAAATGTTTTTAGCAGATCGTACCTTCCCAACACTTTTCTAGAGACATCAATTTGCATCGTTTCAGTCTTTGTCCATATGGTAGTTTGCATATATTTCCTATCATCCGTGTTGCCCTTTGTTGAACCGTTCTGTTGGCTTTTTCACTATTTCTCCTACTGTGTGTACTAGGGCTCAGGTCGTTCTGTACAATTACTCCCAGATCTTTCTTTTGTGTCACTGTCTGGATTCTATCATCCCCTAGGAAGTAGTCATAACCTAGATCGTTGTATCCTACATGCATACACTTGCACTTGGCTGTGTGAAACAGCATCTGCCAGTACAATTTCATAATGCCCCCCTGTAGAGTAAATGCTCTTTCAGTACAACGCACAGCATGTGTTGGTTTACAATCATCTGCAAACTTGAACGAAGTGCTGATTATATTCACATCTATGTCATTGATGAAGATCACAAACAGAATCACTCCATGTACCGACCCATGTAGTACCCCACCGAGTACCGACCCATGTAGTACCCCACTGAGTACCGACCCATGTAGTACCCCACTGAGTACCGACCCATGTAGTACCCCACTGAGTACCGACCCATGTAGTACCCCACCGAGTACCAACCCACGTGGTACCCCACTTTCCATGATGACTACTTAACTTTCAGAACCACTCTGCTTCCTGTTGCATAATCAAGTTTTATCCATTTGAGGAGTTTTGGCCCAATACCATATGCCTTTAACTTCTCAAGCAACCTTGAGTGTGGCACCTTATCGAAGGCTTTAGCAAAATCCATGTATATTATATCTACAGGATGGCATGTCAACTTGTGTCGTGATTTCTTCCAGGAAAAGCAGTAGGTTTGTAAGGCATGATCTCTTTGGCATAAAACCATATTGAGAGCCTCTGGTGAGGTTGTGCTTCCTTAGGTGTGACATAATTTCATCTTTGATAATTGATTCCAGTACTTTGCTTAGCTGTGATGTCAGACTTACAGGGCGGTAGTTTTCAACTTTGCATTTTTTATCTTTCTTGAATATTGGCACCACATTAGAAATTATCCACATTAGAAATTATCCAGTCCTCTGGGTCCTCACTTCTTTCCCTTAATCTTCTGTACAACTTTGTGATTGAAGATGTTAATTCTTCTTCTGCTTTCTTCGGTACTATTGTCCCACTCCTTCTTTGACTTTCATTTAGCTGCGTGCATATTTGAAGAATAACTTTCTGCTCTCCTGTATATTATTTATCAACGATTACAACTAGATACAGACGCCTTGACTCAATTCGAGAAAGCTCAGAAACGTATGTCTTCTTGGATCTTTTCTGATACACATTTCTCTAGGCGTCTATATCTAGTTTTTTTAACAAGATTGCCATCCCAAACAAGTTCCAGATGGCAAGTGGACAAGGAAGCCTTTGGCTTATCGAGAGTCCAACAATTTTATCATCTATGTGTGGCCCGCCCTTATCAAATATCTGTCAATTCTATTTTTAAACATATTCACTACTAGCATTAACACAAACATTTGGCAGTTTGTTCCATTCATTTATCACCCTCTGCGAGAAAGAGTACTTTCTCATGTCCAACCTACATTGCTCCTTAATTAATGCTGCTTTGTGTCCTCTGGTTCTACTGCCTTCTTTAAGTTTGACATATTCCTGTCAACATCCTCATAACCATTCACTGTTTTAAACACTTCTATTTGGTCTCCTCTTAGTCTCCTGGATAATTTCTAATGTGGATAATTTCTAATGTGGTGCCAATATTCAAGAAAGATAAAAAATGCAAAGTAGAAAACTACTGCCCTGTAAGTCTGACATCACAGCTAAGCAAAGTGTTGTCAAACCACATTGTAATAAGCGACTTTCGTAACTAAGGTCTCTCAATTCTGGAATCATTTTAGTTGTTCTTCGTTGTATTCTTTCTAGCCTGTCTATGTCGTTTTTACGATATGGCCTCCATGCTTGAATACAATATTCCAAATGTGGTCTAACTATTGCTTTGTACAGGGGTACAATTAGCTGTTTCTCCTTATACATGATAGTTCTCCTAATTAGCCCTAGAATTTGATTTCCTTTCGAAGCAGCAATCCGACATTGCTCTGAAACTTTCATGTCAGAACTAAATGTTACTCGTAAGTCCTTTTCTTGTGTGGTTCTACCTAGTACAGCATCCCCCATTTTATATTTTTCGTCGATGTTTCCATGTCCTATGTGTATACATTTACACTTCCCAAAATTTAATAACACTTGCCATTTTTCTGACCATTTAACTAATTTATCCTGTAAACTTTGTTTATCTGTATCATTAGTAACCTTTCTGAATACTTTTGTGTCATCTGCAAATTTGAGTACTTTGCTAGATATATCATCTTCCAAATCATTTTATATATATATATATATATATATATATATATATATATATATATATATATATATATATATATATATATATATATATATATATATATATATATATATATATATTAAAAACAGTATAGGGCCTAATAGTAATCCCTGTGGTACCCCACTAAAAACAGATTTCCAATTTGAAATCTCACCATCAACTATTACTCTCTGTTTTCTGTGTGTAAGTCACTTTTCTATCCAGTTGATTACATCATTATCTATGCCATGGGCTTTTAGTTTAAGTAACAATTAAATAACAAGGAATTCCACCATGTGGTCTCTAATTAATGTTTCGAGTAATTTACATACAACTGATGTTAAACTCACTGGTCTGTAATTTTCTGGCTTGTTCCTCGATCCCTTCTGAAATAGCGGCATAATGTTTGCCTCTTTCCATTCTGAAGGAACTATTCCTTCTTCTAGTGACAAGTTAAAACATTTTGCAGGTGGTGTACTAATTTGCTCAACAATTTCCTTAAACAGTTTTGGTGGTATCCCATCAACTCCAGGTGATTTATTATCTTTCATCTTCTTAATTTTGTTTGCTATCATTACAGGAGTTACAAATAACTGCCCGAAATGTTCTGATGTATTGCCCTCAAATTTAGTAAACGGAACTGGAAGTGAGCTGATATCTTCTGTGGTAAAAACTGAGCTGAAATACTCATTCAGGACCTCTGCCATTTGAAACCTGTCTGAAATTATGTTTCTCCTGTTGTTTTCCAGTGATCCGACCTTATTTCGAACTTTCTGTTTACGCCTTACATATGCATAGAAACTTTTGCCGTCATTTTTTATATTACGTGCCAATTTATTTATTTTTTCGTTGATAAATAATATACAGGAGGTTGACCAAGAATACACGTCATCTTCCTCATAATAACTAACTGTAAGGATATCAGTCAATCGAGGAGTGGGTTTGGTGACGATTCCTCTAAATAAACAACTTTGGGCTTGGCTTTGGCGTGTGCGCAAAACCGAAAAAGATAACCGAGTGTTCATCGTTATCAAATGGCTACACACTGATACATTACACCAAAAAGCTTATTTTGATTTTACGAAGTTAAAAACTGCATTACCAGGTCACTCGGTGGGTGTTTTTTACATCCTGAATATTACGCAGTTTCCTTCCCGTCAAACGCAATCTATTTTTGGCTCAGGGAACGATGACTTATTGAAGATCGGCTGCCATGTTTTGGCTGTTCCGTCTATTGAACATCACCTAGTGGGCGGCCTTACATTAGTGGGTCGATCACTGTTCATACACCATCTACTGCAGTAATGCTGGTAATCACTGATTGGGATGTGTACTGGTATATGAAATAAAATGGAGTAAATCTTAAATGGTAGTGGTTGCCTCAATGAACCAGACTCCGTGATGGGGAGCGCCTAACAGGTGGACCACTGAAAATGCGGACGAAGCGGACCGAGATAGCCATGTTGTTCTAGCATGTCTTTATTCATCGCCAAATCGTGTATTTTCTCAAATATTAATTATGAGGAGAAGGCCCGCAAAGTAACACGTACGTTTATTGTACGGATATTATTTTGTAACCAACCGAGATGGTACATATACTTATAAATTTAGTATTATAATATATCGTAAAACAGTCGCTCTGTGTTTAACAAGTGGACATCGCCATATATTTACTTTAAACAAACGCATTACTCGCATTTTAGAGTCTAGACGTTGACTCGTAGGCCATACGGAATACCCGCCATACTTGCATACTTACGTACCGCCTCTTGCTTTGGTGCAGCGCACATATACCATCAACAAAAACTGTTTTAAATACCACGATTGATGAAAGTGTACACAGTGTACATTTCATCACCTATATGTAATGTTATTGATGAATAACCCTTTTTGTAGAAGTAGGCCATATCCCGTTGGTGACCACAGCTAGTACTGTGGATGTCTTACTAGGTCTACTAGCTAAATAGGGAGCCACGATGCAAGTATGACACATGTTGGTGAATTGCAGGATCGACACGTTAATATCCAAATCTAGTCACCGTACGTTCTCGACCGTCTTGTCACGTCGGTGCGTAATGTCGCTATCGGCAATTCGTGTAGACCTATACCTAAAATGTTATATTCTCAGAATTGTATTATCGCATCACGACCGACCGGTACACCGTGACTAATTAGCGTTTATATGTATGTCCAACATAATTCATGTACGGGAGACCGGGGCTAGTTGTACACAGGGGCAAGTTGTTACACAGTCGTTTTACAAGAAGCATGGCATACATTTATAGAGATACCATTGACATTCCTTGGTTGGAAGTCCACCAGCAAACACATTGTCCAAAAATATCGGGAGCTAAGAATTAAGACATAATATCATCTCACGCAGACACCTTTTTATGCTTCGTGAATTAAACTTAAAATATGTCTACTATGTAGTATAAATGTTTATGCCAAATAGAAGTTAAATTGAAATGTCTTATCGCCCATATCCGTTCATCTGCAAACATTGTGTTTGTGGCAAGTTGTTATAGTTGTATTGGTTTATAACAAGTTGTTGCAACTGTAACAACTATAACTGTAACAACTGTATCTGTAACAACGCTCGGGTGGTTCGTACCGATGGCTCAGCCAGAGAGTTGTGTGCTGACAATGACTAAAAGAACAAGATTTATTTAACAACGATGTGTGAACGCTTTATCTCACTTTTGAAGCCTATCGTACTGGTAAATGCTAGCAGCACCAAACAAAATATCTCAGAAGGGCGGGTTACACAGAAATGAAACATTGTTGGACTCTCGATAAGCCAATGGCTTCCTTGTCCACTTATCATCTAGGTGTTTTGCTTTGGATGGCAAGCTTGTTAAATCTTGTTCATTCAATTCTAACATTTTGAACGCCGAAATGTGTTCTACTAAACACCATTTAAAAATATACTTTTACCACTATCTGTTTAATTCTAACGTTTCGGAGCGAGTATCACCGATGGATGCTATACAACATGTATCGTTAGATAGTTGAACATCACATGATGAGGATAAACGTCGTCATGTTACTATGGCAAGAAGTGAAATGGCCTCACCGCGGCACAGCATTGGATAGGAAAATAAGTTTCGAGAATAATCTTCATCATTCTTACACGATGGTCACATGCGTACCTTAAGATCCACAGCTAGTCACCGATGTTATTAGGAAGTTTCTTGCAGTTGACACCACTTTAGTGCGTCTGTTTTTAAATGCTCGTGTATGCACACAGTTGTTTATAGGCATTAGATGGTCTTACGCCGAAGACGAGTGTACAATGATATACAAGCGCAAAAGTGTACACATATATGTCAAAACGTTCCGAATTATCACTTTATGAACATTTCACCACCACGAGAAATAAACATCTGGCAGGTTGCCTGGTGAACATTGACATATAGAGGTCTTACTACGTCGTTGGCAAAATGCACAGTATATCCTTTTGGAAAATCCCTCTGTGATATATACAGGGGTCTATGTATACGACCGACACAATAAATATTTATAACTCCTCCTACATCAGTATTTATCAAATTGTTGACAACTAATTTGTTGTTGACACTTGTAGGCCTACTCAGTGACGTGTCTGCTATTTCGGTGTGGGGGGGGAAGTGGTGGCAATGCGCCGATTAGCCTGCTGTGTTATCACGTAATGGTGCAACAGGTTATTCAAGGCAAAATCCATATCCCAAAGCTAAGGGGTGGCCGACCCTTCCTCCCCCCATAAGCCACAGTAGGCACCGCGGGTTTGCTAAGTCGACCAAACGTCATGTCCCAAAATAAACACCGTCGACGGCAACGTCAACGTCAACAACGATGACTATGTATATTAGTCACGCGAGCAGCTATAGGGGGTTTCCCGGTATTCAGAAGCGTGAATCGGCAACCGTAGACGGTTACGAGGTATTACGACGAATTCTGGGTCGTCGCGACCATATTATCATATACATTCTTCAAGTTCCCACCGAGTTGACGCAACCCAATGTAAACCTTGGTGGATGCTACTGCAACTGCGTCATTTCTGGATTATGCAGCCCGGATTTGCACAATTGTGTACTCGAATCGCAACAGTGTCGTACTCGAGTGAGTGCCGGTCATGCCGAGACGGATGTATCAGTGCAAAACGTTGTGACTCGTTGGTATTGGCAGCTGGTGGTTCCGTCGCCAAGGCATCGTTGCGGGTAAAGTAGAAGACTGCATTGCGTCGTGTTCGCGGTTACATGGTAGGCAACCTTTGATTTGTACGCTTCTGTGGTTATCAAAAATGAGCAGATCTGACAGATGTGGTCAAACCTGCCACGGTGACGTGTCGAAGTATAGTGCACACGTTTGACATAATTTTCATGTCTATCAAGTTCCCCATATTAACATTATCTTTTTTTTAGCCGATACATGCAATTAAGGCTGTTATAATCTGCATATGTGAATATATACGAGTGTGCACGTGCGCGTACCTGTGCGTGCGTGTGTGCACCCGTGTGTATGTGCATGTATTCTTGCACGCCCACACCTACCGAAGAAACGTGCTTGTATTGCATTTTGGTCCAATGAAGGCAGCGTAGTTGGAATGTGGACGTTGGTTTGCAATAAGGCTATGCGACGTTTACCTCAGTGTCAAACGTCAGAAACTGGCCGTCTAGCAAATATCACTGGGGTGTATTACATAGTTGGAAAGGAAGAGGTAAAATGCCTTATTCGGTATCTATATCAGACTTGTTTGCATTACAAATACAATGTAAATTGTAGGCAGTTACACTGCATCATCTGTCACCAATGCCACTATTAAGTTGCCTAGATTCAGCCATAAGACCCAGGGGGCAACTTATTACATTGCCAATATACCATCCTTGAGAATTTATCTAACTGACCCCCTAAACACGTTTTAGACATCTGTCAAAATTAGACCCTTTTCAAGTTGGAATGCAACCAATTATATACCATTTAACGTGCACAATTTGTACTGTTCCATTACATATGATATCACTAACATATTTTATTCAATGATTAATGTTAACTGAAATTACATAACGTTGCACTGAAATGAAATCACAGCTATTGTTCTAAATTTATATCCTTAATTGTCAAACGGCGCTGCCTGCGTCAACGTGCTTTGGCGCACAAATTACCCATAAAACGTGGAATTTGTCTCAAGGATGGTATACTACTGTATTCTACTGTCTTTCCAAACATACGTTAACATATTTAAATCTTCGATAGAGATAAATCCCAATTAAAAATGTCTCGGATCGTTTTTGCATTGTCGTTTCGGAGTTCAAGTTTCAGCAGCGTGTATGGAGGAGAGTAAGTGTACTGCTTAGTGTAATGTTATTAGGAGGCATGCCCACTGAAGCGTAGCCGAAACGCTGTCGTTGACGGCTGTAAACACGCTACGCCGCCTGCTGGTGGCTGTCTACTGCAGTACGCCGTAAACATGACACTGGAGCGTGGGGGTCAGTTGGGTGTGCGTGTAACTAGTCCGCCTACACCGATTTGGTTCTAGTGCGGAGGACAAAGAAAATTTGAAATGAGCATGTCTGAACTGAGCTCTAGTCACGACAACAAAGGGCATTGTGAGTAAGCGGTTGACCTAGTCACGTTACAACTGTGACCAAGTCCTGCATTTCAACAATGAATGGGCCGCTGTCTACTTCAAATCCCTCACACCGATTCCTGGTTTATTTATTCCCGTTGTCCTTGGTTCTTCCTCTGTCTAATCCCCTGTTTTATATCTCTGATTCCGGGCTCTTGTATCTACGGTCCCCTCTGATATCAGATTGCCCCAATCCCTCTTATTCATGGTTCTTCTTCCCTCTGATATCAAACTGCCCCGTCCCTGCTATCCCTGGTGCCTCTTCGTTCTGGTCCACTGAGCAGTCGAGCGGTGTGTAGTGTGCCTCATCAGGCGGTCCTTCTTGGATAAGACTATAACTATTGCTCACCAACACATCTTAGTTAAGTCACATCACTAATAGTATCGGGTCAGGCATATAACAAAGCCTTCAGGCCGGTTCTTAAGACGAATCGTTGTTCACCTACATACTATATCTATAACACATATATCACCGAGAAACCATAGGTGATTGTGTAGAGACTAAGTTGGCACTGGTATTCTTATAGTAACCTAAACCAAATAAGCACTAATTTAGACAAGTAAATACCATTCCCTGCTACCGCTATACCTTTTCCATGCACGTGCGGACACGCTCATTTGACTGTTTTCAAACAAAGGCGTTGTCGCTAGAGCAACTGGTTTTCTTTCAAACGTAGTGAATTATGTCTATGAATCATAAAATCTCAAACATCCACTCGCGTCATTGTGTCAATAACTTACCAAAATTGTGAACATGTTTCCTGTAAACGTTGCCCAAGTCCGTCGGTAATGGAACAAATCCTTCTCTTAGCGGGGAACCGTTGAACTTGCCCGAACGCAGTCTTTGTGTTTTTTTTTATCACTAGGAAACCGTTGACTCACGATGTCGGTCGTTAAATATTTGGAATATACTTTTGCAACGTTTGTACCCGCATGAAGTGTGTTGAAGGAAATTATTGTTAATTCGAAGCTGGAAAACACTGATTGGGGCCCTCTACACAAAACGGGTTTATTTTATTTTATAAATCATGTATTTTTGAGAATATTAAGAGATGAGGGATCACGAAGGTAACACGATTCGTATGGAAATCATTTGCAACCAACATAGATGAATATAAATACTAATGCACTCCCTGTTACAATATCCCGTAAAACAGTTGCATAAATATGAAGTATGACATTGTTAATTTTGAGGTACTGCGAGATCGAAAAGTTAACATAATTGGGGCATTTTAATCACACGAAAACCCTAACTAACTCAGTATTATACTATTATTTAATCAGTGAAAATCACAAAACTTTCCCTTACAGGAAAACAAACGACACAGGTAAAGCTACATGGCTTTAGTTTCTTTAAAACATCGACACACATACGTTAATGTTTGCGCTGTCTGATGTTTCAGACGAATAACAAGACACGGTGCTATGCATTCGTTAAATATTGTGAGTTCAGATGCTTATTAATAAAAACAACGCATGTCCGTCTGCCAGGGAGCGTTCTCGTGGTGGTAGTACGCAATGCTGACCAACACTACTTCTTTCGAAAGGAATCCACCAAAGATACAAGATACAAGTGACACACTCATACCAGGCCCCACAAACCATGGTACAATTAGTACACTCGTACCGGGTCCCCATAAACCATGGTACAAGTAGTGCACTCGTGCCAGGCCCCACACATCAAGATACATGTGGTACACTCGTTCCAACCCCCCACAAACCATGGTACAAGTGATACACTCGTACCAGGCCCCATAAACCAAGATAGAAGTGGTACACTCGTACCGGGCCCCGAGAAACCACGGTACAAGTGGTACACTCCTACCAGGCCTCCATATACCATGGTACAAGTGGTACCATCATACCAGGTCCCCACAAACCATGGTACAAGTGGTACACTCGTACCGGGCCCAGACAAACCACGGCACAAGTGGTACACTCGTACCAGGCCCCATAAACCAAGATAGAAGTGGTACACTCGTACCGGGCCCCGAGAAACCACGGTACAAGTGGTACACTCGTTCCAACCCCCCACAAACCATGGTACAAGTGATACACTCGTACCAGGCCCCATAAACCAAGATAGAAGTGGTACACTCGTACCGGGCCCCGAGAAACCACGGTACAAGTGGGACACGCCTACCAGGCCACCATATACCATGGTACAAGTGGTACCATCATACCAGGCCCCCACAAACCATGGTACAAGTGGTGCACTCCTACCAGGCCCCCACAAAAAAAGGCTCCTCCACAAAATCATCTGATTAGCCGCTTAGAGTCAATATTCGCGCCCCTTGAGTCGGGCTCCGACCTCTGTTCAACCTCTGTGCTATAGTCGTGAATGTGACACCGGCTCAAACTGATGTAGGGCGATCAGGGTGACGAGAACGTCAGAAAATACCCATGCGAAGTTTGTGACAGAGCTGTATTAGTAACGCCATCTAGCGTATTAGTTCTATGTTAAGCTTGACACTTCTGGCGCAGTGGCGCCCCATGCAATTACGACGTCCTACAAAGTGACCATGTCATCATCATACGCTGTATGTTCTTGTATGTATGTTTGTATGTGTGTTTGTATGTGTGTTTGCATGTATGTTTGTATGTATGTTTGTACGTCGTCGTTGACAACAATCTGTGAATGCTTATGCTCAAACATAGTTGAATAAACGTTAACGTATGGGGCTACTTCTATAGGCAATACCATGCTGCTTGGTCTTCGTCTTTCACGCACTCGGTAAGGGACGCACACAAGTCTGTACCAGGCCCCACATTGTTAATGCGGCAGTGATCCACACAAGTCTGTACCAGGCCCCACGGTTCGTACCGATGGCTCAGCCAGAGAGTTGTGTGCTGACAATGACTATAGGAACAATATTTATTTAACTACGATGTGTGAAGGCTTTATTTCACTTGTAAAGCCTATCGTACTGGTAAATGCTAGCAGCGCCAAACAAAATTGACAGATATCTCTGAAGGGCGGGTTACACAGAAATGAAACATTGTTGGGCTCTCGATAAGCCAATGGCTTCTTTGTCCACTTGCCATCTTGGTGCTTTGCCTTGGGTGGCAAGCTTTTTAAATCTTGTTCATTTTTTTATGGCACAGCCCTATTTGGGCAATTAATAAATATTGCACGATACATTGAAATGTGGATGTTCGTGCGCGTGTGCGTTCGTGTGTATATCACTCAATCAAGTAAAAGTCTCATTACATATAATATTGCCATTCACAATTTTATATTCCGTTCAATAATTTATATTTCATTCATAATTGATTGTTATGCATGAATCAGGGGAATGAGTGACCCTTGGTAAATAAAAATGAAAGAAAAAGTTAATATATGAAGTTGTGGACACCTGCTTTGTTATGCACAATGTGTATAATATCTATAAGTATTTATAATCCAATTAATGTAAAAACAGTAACATGTACGAATGATCCACACGTTCTTTGTTGTAACAACGTGCCCCGTATGTTGAAACAACGTGCCCCGTTTGTTGTAACAACGTGCCCCGTATGTTGTAACAACGTGCCCGTATGTTGTAACAACGTGCCCCGTATGTTGTAACAACGTGCCCCGTATGTTGTAACAACTCGCCCCGCTTACGGGACTAGTTGTTACAGTCGACCGCGCCTGGGAAACTTCACCTATCTACCTAACTACAATACGGAATAGCAATGGTATGGTACATTTTATTAACACGAATAATAAATTCAATGTGTACGGTGACAGAAATAATGCATCTAACATGCTTTTCACAAAAAGTTACTTTAACCTAAATGTGTAGCAACTAGCCCCGGTCTCCCCTACCATCAGATCTGAAACAAGTTATTGGCAGCACCCATACAACCTGTCAGAATAAAGTTGTGGAGGGAGCTGAATAGGGCCACATATTAGATACCATCTTAGGAGTAAGACAGGGAAATATACTTTCCCACTCTTATTCATTGTGTACATGGATGTGGTGATTCGGGTGGTAACAGCAGCAAATTAATAAGAACATAGCTTCACAGTAGCGTACACTATGAATGTGATGATATTGCTCAAACACCTGAGGCAGAACTTGAAGACATAATTAATAGACAGAACACATTGTTCAATAAATATAATCTAAAGTTGAACATGCAGAAAACAGAAGTTATGATGATTGGAAGAGTACACCATAATTTGAACATCAAGATCGGCGAATGTGAGCTGAAGCAAGTGGCACCCTTTAAATACATCGGCAGCATCATCAACGAGCAGGGAAATATGGACGGACTACCGAATTAGGAAACATTAACAACGTTGAGAACAGGCTACCACAGCTTCACAAATGTGTATACATACCTTGATAAAACACACGTGTTCTCTGTCACTTTTCGTTAGTTATCCACGCAGCTGGCTGTGTAATAACGGTTTTATTTAATGCGTAGTTTGACACATCTGGTACATTCGATTGCACGTGGTAATCAAGTCAATATAACAATGACTCATGGTCACATTAAATATACGCGTTTGACCTCAGTTTAGGTTCGGATGATGTGCACACATTTACTTTAGTTAGCGTAAAATCATATACATGCCCGTCCTCGTGGGAGTTTGGGGGTTGGGGGTAACGAAACCCTCTTTTTGAGAGAATTTTGCTAAATTGTAAAATTGGTCTGGAATCATCTCAGAAATCCCCGGCTGATTGTGTACGTTCGAAGTTTCTCGAACCCACCTTTTCAAACTCTGAGGACGGGCCTGCTAAACTATATCAATTCTAACATTTTGAACGCCGAAATGTGTTTTACTAAATACCATTTAAAAACATACTTTGACCATTATCTGTTTAATTGTAACGTTTCGGGGCGAGTATCACCGATGGATGCTACATAACATTTATTTATTTAGATAGTAGAACATCACATGATGAGGATAAACGTCGTCATGTTACTATGACAAGAAGTGAAATGGCCTCACCGCGGCACAACATTGGATAGGAAAATAAGTTTCGAGAATAATCTTCATTATTCTTACACGATGGTCACATGCGTACCTTAAGGTCCACAGCTAGCCACCGATGTTATTAGGAATTTCTTGCAGTTGACACCACTTTAGTGCGTCCGTTTTTAAATGCTCGTGTATGCACACAGTTGTTTATAGGCAGTAGATGGTCTTACGCCGAAGACGAGTGTCCAATGATATACAAGCACAAAAGTGTACACATATATGTCAAAACGTGACGAATAATCACTTTATGAACATTTCACCATCACGGGTAATAAACATCTGGCTGCTTGCCTGGCGAACATTGACATATAGAGGTCTTACTACGTCGTTGGCAAAATGCGCAGTATATCCTTTTGGAAAACCCCTCTGTGAAATACACAGGGGCCTATGCATACGACCTACACCATAAATATTTACTCCTACACCAGTATTTATCAAGTTGTTGACACTGGTAGGCCTACTTAGTGATGAGCTGCTATCTCGGGGGGGGGACAAAATGGAGGCAATTCGCCGAGTAGCTTGCTATTTTATCACGTAATTGTGCAACAGGTTATTCACAGCAAAGTCCACATCCCAAAGCTAAGGGGTGGCCGCCCCCCCCACCATATACGCCACAGAAGGCACCGAGTTTGCTAAGTCGACCAAACGTCACGTCCCAAAATAAACACAGTCGAAAACGTCAACAACTATGACTACGTATAATTATTAGTCACGCGAGCAGCTAGGGGGTTTCCCGGTGTTCTCACTGAAGCGTGAAGCCAGCAAGTTCCCGGCAACCGTAGATGCTCACGCGATATTACGACGAATTCTGGGTCGGTCGCGACTAGACATTCTTCAAGTTTACGCCGAGTTGACGTAATCCAATGTACGCCGTAGACGTGGATGCTACTACAAATGCGTCATTTCTTGATTCTGCAGCCCGGACTTGTACAGTCGTGTACTCGAATCGCAACAGTGTCGCACACCAGTGAGAGCCGTTCACTTAGCACACGACGAGTCGGATGTATCAGTCAGACGGGGTTGTGCCTCGCTGGTATTGACAGTCATGGTTGATGTTGTGGATGGGACCGGCCCGTCGCAGCCTACTGCAACTCGTCACGACTGCGGGATTTATGCACCGAGAACGTGTACGAGAATGACACGCATATACCCATTGCACCAGTCTGGTGGATCCGCCGTCAAGTCATCGTTGCGGTTACAAGTAGAAGACTGCATTGCGTCGTGTCCGTGGCTACATGGTAGGCAACTTTTTATTTGTACGCTTCTGGTGTTAACAAACGTGGGTAGATCTGACAAATGTGGGCAAATCTGACGCATGGGCGTCTGAAACAACTGTTTTCTTGTACGTGGCACAGATGCATGTCGAAGTATTGTGCGCACGTTTGACATAGCTTCCGTGTACATATCAAATGCCCTACATCAACATACCTTTCCTTTAGCCATTACACACAATTGAAGCTGTTATATAATGCGTATATGAACATACAGTTGTTGCACGTGCGCGTATCTGTGCGTGCACACGGTAGCACGAAGGACCGCTTACGTTGCATTTCAGTCCAATGCATGCAGCGTAGTTGGAATGTGGACGTTGGTTTGCAATAAGGCTATATAAGGCTATATAAGGCTATATAACACGATGACGTTTACCTTAGTGTCAAAACATCAGAAACTGGCCGTCTAGCAAGAATAACCTTCAGAACGCGTCACTGGAGTGTATTACATACTCTGAAAGGAAGAGGTGAGAATGCCTTATTCGGTATTTATCAGATTTGTTTGCGCTTCATGTACAATGTAAATTGTAAGCAGTAACACTGCATCATCTGTCACCAATGCCACTATTATGTTGCCTAGATTCAGCCATAATACCCAGGGGACAACTCATTATATTGCCAATATACCGCCCTTGAGAATGTATCTAACTGACCCCCTAAACACGTTTTGGACATCTGTCAAAATACCCTTTTCAAGTTGGAATGTAACCAAATATATACCCTTTACCGCGCACAATTTGCATTGTTCCATGATATATGATATCACTAACATGTTTTATTCAATGATTAATGTTAACTAAAATTACATAACGTTGAACTGAAATGTTGCACTGGCGCTCAAACGTATCCATAAAACGTTGAATTTGTCTCAAGTGTGGTATACTGGCGACGTATTAAGTGCCCCCACCCCCCCCCCCACACACACTGGGCATTCAGACAATAAACTGCAAGGTACAAATATCATCACCACGTGTTCATCTACCGCCAGGAATCAGGTCAAAGTTCAGAATAGCCAAGTCCTAGAGCGAATTATGGAGACGTCATAGCCAATTCATATTAAGGGACCCTTAAGCATACAAACGTGGCAGTATATTACTGAGATACATGTATGACGAATTCACCCCTAATTTAATGTCGTGAGGTGTTTTTCACATTGCTTTTTCTCCATGGAACATCCATTTGACTCTACCGTGTATCCAACTGATCCTGTGTTCATTTTATTCATCCACATAAATGTTTATTTTCGTTTCCTCTCCAATGCAAGCCTTTCCATGCATTCTAGTAATATTTTTAAAACTAGTTTTGACGATAGATACACTAACAATTAATTACAATCCAGTTATACACAATTTAGTTTTGTTGTGTTGAAAAATTAATACGTTCACGTCCTGGTTAGCCTCGTTATTTATGTATTCTACTGTTTGTCCAAACATACGTTAACGTGTTTAAGTCTTCGATAGAGGTAAATCCTAATTCAAAATGTCTCGGTTCGTTTTTGCATTGTCTTTTCCTAGTTCAAGTTTCAGCAGCGTGTAGGAATGAGACTAGTACTAAGTACTAGTACTAGTACTAGTACTAGTACTAGTACTAGTACTAGTACTAAGAGTACTGCTTAACATAAGGTTATTACGAGGCATGCCCAGTGAAGCGTAACCAGACCGGTGTTGTTTACGGCTGTAACCACACAACGCCGCCCGCACATGGCAGTCTGCTGCAGAACGACGTTCTGCATGTTCAGTGGAGCGTTCAGTTCACATGTTCAGTGGACCGTTCAGTGGACCGTTCAGTGGACGTGCGCTACTTGTAGATGTACATTAGATAACGTGTGACTAAGTCCACCTGCGCCGACATGGATGGGTAGGTAGTAGGTTCTAGGGCAGAGGACAAAGAACATTTGAAATGAGCTTGTCTGAACTGAGCGCTAGTTTACGACAACAAAGGGCGTTGTGAGAGAACGGTTGACACGGGCACCTTGTCAAGTAACATCTGTGACTCATGCAGCTCTGCATTTGAACAACGAATCTGTCGCTGTCTACTTCAAGTCCCTCAGTCCGATTCTTGGTGTGTTTATTCCTATTATCATTGGTTCTTCTTCTGTCTAATCCCCTGTTTTATATCTCTGATTCCGGGATAGTTTGTCTATATTCGCCGGTCCTTGTTCCTTCTGACGTTAGGTACATTTCCGTCTTAGACCTGGTTCCTCTTCCCTCTGCCTCTGCCACTCCTATCCCTGGTTCTTCTTCCCTTAGATATCGGATCGCCCCGTCCCTCCTAGCCCCGGTACTTCTTCCCTCTGATATCAGGTCGCCCCGTCCCTCATATCTATGGTTCTTCTTCCCTTTTAATTCAGGTCGCCCCGTCCCTCATGTCTATGGTTCTTCTTCCCTCTGATATCAGGTCGCCCCGTCCCTCATGTCTATGGTTCTTCTTCCCTCTGATATCAGGTCGCCCCGTCCCTCATGTCTATGGTTCTTCTTCCCTCTGATATCAGGTCGCCCCGTCCCTCATATCTATGGTTCTTCTTCCCTCTGATATCAGGTCGCCCCGTCCCTCATGTCTATGGTTCTTCTTCCCTCTGATATCAGGTCGCCCCGTCCCTCATATCTATGGTTCTTCTTCCCTCTGATATCAGGTCGCCCCGTCCCTCATATCTATGGTTCTTCTTCCCTCTGATATCAGGTCGCCCCGTCCTTCATATCTATGGTTCTTCTTCCCTCTGATATCAGGTCGCCCCGTCCCTCATATCTATGGTTCTTCTTCCCTCTGATATCAGGTCGCCCCTTCCCTCATATCTATGGTTCTTCTTCCCTCTGATATCAGGTCGCCCCGTCCCTCGTATCTATGGTTCTTCTTCCCTCTGATATCAGATTGCTCATGTCCCTCGTATCATTGATTCCTCTTCATTCTGGTCCATTGAGCAGTCGAGTGGTGTAGTATGTGCCCCATCAGGCGGTCCTTCGTAGATAACAAATATAACCATTGCTCGTCGACACACATTAGTTAAGTCACATCACTGATGCTTTCAGGTCAGGCATACAACATAGGCTTCAGACCGGTTCTTAAAGCGAATCGCTGTTGGCCTAAGTACTATACATGTATAAAACACATATATCACCGAGGAACCTGATACGACTTTGTAGAAACTAGGCTACCACTGGTATTTTTATAGTAACCTAAACCAAAAGCCCTTGTTTGGACAACCATGTGCCATTCCCTGCTACCGCTGTACATATTTCACGCAAGCGCGATCACGCACATTTTGAATTTCAAACAAAGACGTCGTCGCTAGAGCAACTGAATCTCTTTCAAACGTAGTAAATTATGTCTATGAATCGTAAAGTATCGAACATCCACTCGCGTCAGTGTGTCAATAACTTACCAAAATCGTGGACATGTTTCCTGTAGACGTTGCCCAAATCCTTCAGTAATGGAATATAGGCATATCCTTCCGTTAGAGTGGGAAACCGTTGAAGTAGGCGTGCCTGAGCGCGTCGGGTCTTTGTGTTTGATTTTAACATATGACAAACGGTTTTTGACACAACAAATAAAACATAATTTTTAAACTGGCCTGAACTACTATGTCGGTCGTTCAAGTGTTTGGACTACACTTATGAAAAGCTTAAACCTGCATGAAGTGTTTTGCAGGAAATGTGTGTTAATTCGAAGCTGGAAAACACTGATTGCGCCCCTATACAAAATGCAATGTGACGCGTCCAAACGTAGAAATGTTATGTTCTACAAAGCTAGTGCAACATTATAGCTTTATCTGGGTTGTTCCTGGAGAACGTACAACAGTGTGGTTACACTGTACGTTTGTGGAATTCTGATCAATTGAGGTAGCTTCTTGTGTGATCAACTTAAATATTAACGATTTTCATTGGACGATTTATTGGTATATCTATACTTGCCATAAGGCGATCTTTACATGTCGTAAATCGAGTTTATTTTATGTAACCAATAATGTATTTTGAGAATATGAAGATATAGTAACACGTTTTGTATGGAAATCATTTGTAACCAACACAGATGTTATAAATACAAATACATTCCGTGTTGCAATTTCCCGTAAAATAGTTACGTAATTATAAAGTATGACATTGTTAATTTTTACGTACTTTGAGATCGAAAAAGTTAAGAGAATTGAGACATCTTAATCACACGAAGGCCATAATTAGCTCCGTAATAAAATATTAGTTATTAACTGAAAATCATAAAACTATCCTTTAAAAGAAAACACACGATACAGTTAAAGCTACATGCCTTTAGTTTCTTTAAAACATCGAAACACAAACGTTACTATTGCGCTGTCTAAATGCTTCACACGAATAAGAAGACATGGGTGCTATGCATTTACTAGACATTGTGAGTTCAGATGCTTATTAATAAAACAACGCATGTCCGTCTGCCAGGCAGTGAAATGAATCCAGTAAATGGATTCGTGTATGTCATTTACAACTTTTAAAAGTTGTGGAGACATAGGCTAGTTGTTACAGGATCGTTAACACACGTAAGTGCCACCGGCGACAGTAGTTGGTGGGGCGTCCATTAGCGGACACACTGTCCAAAAATCGGAAGTCAAGAAGACGACATTAACGAGCCGTGGAAACAAATTACTTTTTAAGGTTTTCAGCTATGCCCACGTAGCCATTTATGAAGTTTCGGGAGTGACATTTGGAACGTACATATACTATATAGAATGCGGCACGTGCTGGAATAACCGTGGTACAGGTGGTATACCCGTACCAGGCCCCACAAACCATGGTACAGGTGGTACACCCGTACCAGGCCCCACAAACCATGGTACAGGTGGTACACCCGTACCAGGCCCCACAAACCATGGTACAGGTGGTACACCCGTACCAGGCCCCACAAACAATGGTACAGGTGGTACACTCGTACCAGGCCCCACAAACCATGGTACAAGTGGTACACTCGAACAAGGCCCCACAAACCATGTTACGAGTGACACACTCGTACCAGGCCCCCACAGACCAAGATACAAGTGGTACAGTCGTACCAGGCCCCCACAAACCAAGGTACAAGTAATACACTCGTGCCAGGCCCCCACAAACCAAGGTACAAGTAGTACACTCGTACCAGGCCCCACAAACCAAGGTACAAGTGGTATAGTCGAACCAGGCCCCACAAAAGGGCTCCTCCACAAAATCAATCATAATCCATCTGATTAGCAGCTCAGAGTCAATATTCGCTCCCCTTGAATCGGGCTCAGATCTCAGTTCAATTTATGTGCTATAGTCATTAAAGTGATGTAGGGCGAACACGATGAAGATAATGACTTGGAAGTTCAAGAAATAACTATATTAGGAACGCCATTTAACGTATTAGTTCTATGTTAATCTTGACACTTCTGGCGCAGTGGCGCCCCATACAATTAGCGCGTCTTACAATGTGACTATGTCATCATACGCTGTATGTTCTTGTATGTATGTGTGATTGTATGTGTGTTTGTATGTGTGTTTGTATGCCGTCGTCGACAACAATCTGTGAATGATCATGCTCAAACATAGTTGAATAAACGTTAACGTATGGGGCTACCTCCATAGGCAATAAACGTTAACGTATGGGGCTACTTCTACAGGCAATAAACGTTAACGTATGGGGCTACCTCTACAGGCAATAAACGTTAACGTATGGGGCTACCTCCATAGGCAATAAACGTTAACGTATGGGGCTACTTCTACAGGCAATAAACGTTAACGTATGGGGCTACCTCTACAGGCAATAAACGTTAACGTATGGGGCTACCTCTATAGGCAATACCATGCGGCTTGGTCTTCGTCTTTCACGCACTCGGTGAGGGCCCCACACAAGTCTGTACCAGGCCCCACATTGTTAATGCGGCACTGATCCACACAAGTCTGTACCAGGCCCCACATTGTTAATGCGGCACTGATCCACACAAGTCTGTACCAGGCCCCACATTGTTAATGCGGCACTGATCCACACAAGTCTGTACCAGGCCCCACATTGTTAATGCGGCACTGATCCACACAAGTCTGTACCAGGCCTCACATTGTTAATCCGGCACTGACACACAACAGTCTGTACCAGGCCTCACATTGTTAATGCGGCACTGGCTAATATGGCTGTAGATGTTAAAATGAAACTCGCAACGTGCGTTCAACTGGAAACAACGGTTTATAGGACAAACTGTTAAACTGTAACGACGCACGCACAGGTGGCCCAGCCAGCGAGTTGTAGGCCCTACAAGTGTGCTGACAGTGACTGAACGAAATGAATTTGTTTAACCACGATGTACGAACGACTCGTTTCACATATGAATCATAGCCTACTGGTTTATGACACGGTCCTTTTTAAACAACTAATAAATATTGCATGATTCGTTGAAATATGGATGATCGTGCTGGTGTGCGTGCGTTTGTATATCATTCGATCTAGTAGGTATCATATTATATATATATATATATATATATATATATATATATATATATATATATATATATATATATATATATATATATATATATATATATATATTGTCATTCACTATTTCATACTCCATTCAATAAGTCATATTCCATTCACAACTGTTTGTTATGTACAAATCCGGGGCAATATATTCCCATTGATAACTACAAATGAAAAGCACAGTGCGTGCGTGCGTCCGTGCGTGCGTGCGTGCGTGTGTGAAGCTGTGAACACACTGTGTATAAGATGTATAAGTAGACTGCAGTGTGTATAATCATATTAATGTAATAACAGAAACATGTACGAGTGACACTTAACGCATACATATGGCTAGTTGTTACAGTCGACCGCGTCTGCGAAACTTCATAATGTATTATTCTCTCTTTGTATAACTCACTATAATACGGAATATCATTGGCATGGTAAATTGTTTGAATACGAATAATAAATTACATGTACACATTGAAAGAAATAATGTTTATAGCCATTGTTGTTTCCCGCAAAAAAAGTTACTTTAACTGAGCATTGTAACAACTAGCTCGGTCTCCCCAACATACAGTCGAAGTCGACATCGTCCCAATGTTGGCGCCATCTATCGGGTGTGTCAACACATTTTCCACATTAGTCTTCACAAACAAAACTCTGTGGCGCTACCGTCGGCCACTGACGTCTCAGTGACCTGACCTTGGTAAGTCGAACACACCATTTATCGCTTGCTAATGGGTCGTCGCAAAAGTTGTCAAAGTAAAAAAAAACGTATCCTGCTTAGTATTTGTTTATGCCCCGTGATGCGGTGCGACTGGAACTACTTTTTGGTGAAACGTGCTGACGACCAAACCACCACCCACCAATGCGTAATGCTGCATGTTTTTTTACTTTGAGAACTTATGAGACCAACCCTAAGTGTGAATAGTGTTCGGTTCACTGCAGCGGCTAAATAAAATGTACATACACCAAACCTATGCATGCCGGGTGCGCTATTGTAAACAGAGTGTGAGCATTCAGCCATAACACCCGATAGTTGCATAACCAACAGGCGGTCAATTGTATTATTGGATGTGTTATTCCTGAGCGGTCGCTGACATATTTCTGGCCTATTTATACCAGAGATTTCAGAAGAACCCCCAAAAAGCCGTTATTGGCCGATGTCCATATACAACCGTCATCCCCGTACATGCTGGAAATGACCGTCGTATGCAAGGTATCGGGTCACCTTCTGAACCCCCCAGGACTGGGAGATCTTCCTATGTCCTTGGGGACGGTCAGTTGCCAACTAAACTAGTTTCTTACGGCCTTTATTCTAAATCGGGTAAACATTTCTCCCGTTTGACAGTCCAGTTATTATTACAGTCGGGGCGACTCTACCCCTCCCTACTGTGTAGACTAAATAATAAGCAAAGCTGCAAACTGGCCAGAAACTAGCTTGACTTACATAAGTTGTATCAACTTGGGTTTTCTTTATGCTAAAGTTAAATTATTGATTAAATATGTCTGAAATGACCACTATCTCTGTTCTTACCATTTTAGGCTGACCAAACCTTACAACGCGATCAACAAGCCATGTGTTCCTACTACGCAACTTATTCAATGATGTTATGTTATAATAAACAATACAGGAAAAGTAAAAATATATATATACAATACAGGAAAAGTTGGACGATGCTCCCATGACCTGTTTCGATCGATGATGTAAACACTACACACAAACGTTCGTTTCACCGTTGACCTCTTTATCAGTCCAGATCTTGTCAGATCTTATTTAGGAGGGGATTTTACACCGTGGGCTTTTTCTACGCCGTACGGCGATAAATGCAATCCGGGTGGTAAAGCATTTGGCTTTCAGCCAAGTTATTTTGTAGCGCAAGAGAATGGACGCTAATGGAACAGCCTGCTTGTATGAATAGGGCCATATTATTCATATATTGCGCTGGATAAAGATAAATACCTATTGTCCACACTACTTTGAGCCGATCATTTCTTTCGCCGGTATACATGTTGCAAATCATTATCCTCGCTCCGTTCTTTCTACCATCACAAAGTTAACTATCTGGTCCCCAGGACAGCCCGACCATTTTACAATGAATCCCAGTCACGCCTGTTCAAACCTGGTATCTGACAGCTCTGTAATTGATCTTGAGGTGACAGGCTGTGTACAGTTGTTAAGGCTTTAAGCCATGTGCACAACAACAAACATCAATTATATACTCGTACATTTCTAGACGAGTCTTTCATCAGCTGGTTCACAATGTGTACCCCATTAAATTTAACTGCACTGACAAAGAGACAAGCCGAGAAGCTACATGTAGCAGAGAACAATGGCGTTCGGAGAATATGCCACGTAAAACGGTCAATGTTTCCATGTGAAAACTGAGACAAAATATTATTTTATAAATAATAATTCAATTATTACTGAAAGACATTGGACGTTAGCTTTACATACTAGTAATAGTAATAATCGAATTATAACCCACCGTGAGTATGTTTGTGAGTATGTTTGTGTGTATGTTTGTGAGTATGTTTGTGTGTATGTTTGTGAGTATGTTTGTGATATACATATATATATATATATATATATATATATATATATATATATATATATATATATATATATATATATATTTATCTTAGGCATGTACCAGAGAGACATTATTACGTCATCAATTAGCACAATGCAATAGACACATGTAGTGTACGTTACATTGTAACTGCAGCGAACGTTTAAAAGCCATATTGCCTTCTATCTACATTAGAAACATAATTTTACGGCGTGCGTATCAGTTAAGATATGGCGAACATATGCTTTCATATCATTTGAGTTTTCACCATTCCGTGCATGAGTGATAAGTATTAAGTATAGACACATAGCTTATGGCATATGTGAATACTACCTCGGATATCATTGCGATCACATCACTACAGCTATCAACACGCTATAACTACGCACATCCAATCAATAGGGGAATGCAGTGTTAGTTGAGCCACTGAGTTAGTTGGGCCACCCATGTTTCCCGGGAAACTACAGCAGCGACAGTTACTTGGTACCACCCGGTACTTGAACATGTTATTAGAACATGACTGACTTATAATAGGTTACATTGTCACAATGGCCAGAACATGTGAGCTAAAAGTAATTATTTTTAATGTTTTTCGATTTTTTTTAATTGTTATTACTGTCTCCTGGTGTGTAAACTATCAACGCACGTGACCAGACTTTAATGTTTATGCGCTTACAAATGGTTTAACTATGCACAGAGAAGAAGATTATTTACATCACTTCGCGCATTAATGAGAAGTTAATTAAATAAGCGTAATTTTCGAAACGGGGTTAGTTGAGCTACCCAAGGCACAAGGAAGGGTTAGTTGAGCATTGCACCAAGCCGCTTTGCCCTCAGAATATTACTTTCTTTAACGTGTTTCTAGTCCAATATCAACATAGAATATAGTTGTATGCAATTGAAGAGATTTCTTGACAATCATTAGGGGTTTACCGAATGAATTAAAGGTGTGCAAAATCTGCACATAAGTGTAGTTTGTGGCAGGCGTGATATGATAAACATTCGCACGTGCGCCCAGGTTGGGCGACGTCAGCACGACTGAAGTTATTGTCGCGTACCTAAACCGAACGACGCGATAGATCATGTTTCGCATCCTCCTAGACTGAACAATGTATGCACATTCACTATTACACCAGCCGACTCACTTTACATTACACAAACAGCCATCGATTTCGGGCGTGCAAGGCAAGCATTGCTAAACAAATATTATGTTTTGCCATGCTTGGTAACGTTTATTTGCAGCCGTTTACTCATCTTCTGTGGGCCAAAACACTGATGACCATTTTGCTTGCTTCGTTGCTAAATTTAGTGCGATGAACGATACTATAGACATATTCAATTCTTTCACTTTAACCTACCACAATCTAGGAACGCTCTTGGCCAAATGTTGAATCCGTCACTGGTAAATATGTAATTTAAGTTAATTTAATTTAAACAAGCAACACTACTGATGACGTCACTAAACCGCTACAATAACATGTGATGTTTGAACCTACATTCAGCTTGGTATTTGCAGCATAGTCAGTGCGTCGATTGAATTTTCCACAGCTGGCTCCACTGTGCAGACGTCGCTGGCTGCGTATTTTGGTTTCCCACCAGCCGAATCTGTTGGCATGGAAACATGCTAAACATTGATCCTTAAGCAAAGCCAGTGAATATGTTTGTTGTAGCTCTCTGTGTCTACGTCTCTTCGCACTCGTGTGTGCGTGTGCATGTGCGTGTGCGTGTGCGTGTGCGTGTGTGCGTGTTACCGGTTGATAGAACGATAATATCCGAGTGTAAACATATTCTAAACACATGGACTGAAAATCCTCCTGCCTTATATATTTCAACTGGGATTGCGTTGGCTGCTGAAACTTCACCATTTTATAGGAGAGTGCGCAACCACAATATGTAAAGTAATATATTTCTGAATGCAATGCAACGTTTTGAAGATATATCGATTGATTTTCCATTTTATCATATGTTGGTTGATCATTTACGAAAGGCAGACGTGTAGCTGGACTTGCTGAGTCCGCCAGAGAACAGCGGATAGTGCTCGCGGCTTCGTGTCAGTTTGCCGAGGCCTGAAACAATTGCCATTATGCAGACAGTTGTAACACCGACATATGTGGTTCGTATGGACCGTTTAGTGCTTCGAAAATTATTCGTTTATTATCTACCATTATCGCATAGCGTAATGTGTTCTGAGTATCGGGATATTCCAGAATTGCGGTATACAGTTCCAACACACATATGTATTCATATATGTATGGACAAACGCTGTGAGATAATTACTTTAAGCGCCGATCTACCTGGTGTCTATGCCAGGGAACTAAAAAATTCCATGCAGGGAGATGGAAAAAACCTGCCGTGGACTCAACAACTCTAGAGAAGGGAAACTCTGAAATAAACCACTCCTATATTAGCCATAGACGGGGATGTTTGGAGCTGAAGTCACCTATATCAATTGGCAGTATTGTTCAGACGAGCGATATTTTATAACAATATAATCCTAGATAGAATGTATAAGTAATTTGACAAACGTTTTATTGACTTAACAACGATAGTCGTGTTCCGCTGCTGAGCTGTCCCTTCTCTCGGGTATTTGTTAAGATTGTTATTATTCCGACGGGTGGCGACATTGTAGTGTTTTTAAGTGGGACGTGGAAACGGGTTTGAACATCGGACTCTCCATCGAGAGAACCCGGTTTCGAATCCTCTTGCTGCCATTTCAAAGCTTATGCAATTTCGTTCACCCCACGTTGCTTCAGTTCACTCAGCTGTATACCTGAGTACCTGGCTATAGGCAGTGGGGGTGTATGAACGAATAGTCTTCGCACAGTAATTGCAGCGTAGCTGAATGCTTTCCAGATAAGTCGAGTTGCCACTAGAACAGGTCTTCCAGGGTGTGAAGTGTAAGGTATGCCAGGGTGTGAAGTGTAAGGTCTGTCAGGGGGTGAAGTGTAAGGTCTGCCAGGGTGTGAAGTGTAAGGTCTGCCAGGGTGTGAAGTGTAAGGTCTGCCAGGGGGGGTGAAGTGCAAAGCGCTTTGAATAATACACAGGACTGGATACCGCGCTACATAAGACACGACAGACGATTGCGATCTCGGACGTGTATGGTTTAGTACGTAACGTTATTGACTGACGAAAAACGAAACTATTTTGCAATGTAGTTATTCGATCGTGAAATATCTGAAGTTGTTTCTATGTACAAGTAGATAACGCTTTTGAATGCATTTTATAAATGTTGTGTAGAAACAAAACCAACCCAAAACAGTTTGCTGAACTTTGCTGTTGCGGACATAAATTAGACCTGAATTAGACGTCATAGCTTCAGTAAGTCCCGGAATATTGTTAACTTCCTGGTTGGTTCTCACCTAATCAACAGTGCGTGATTGTTAGGTCAACGCTATGCCAATGGTAACTTGCACGTAGTTTATAACCAGTCACGTAGGCTGTCGAGCACTGCATCCTTACTGTAAGTGCACATGTTCAAGCTCCTATTCAGCTATCGTCAACAAATCGGTTTGAAGAAAAGGAACTTACCAGAGACACGGCCGAACAAGACACTACCCGCTGTACTACTGCTGCCAATGCTAGATTAAGCAGGGGGAATTTTCTACGTCGGCGATTACTCTTTATGTAAGCAATTATAGTATTTGTGTTATATATTATATATGTTACGGTTAGGTGAAGCTGATACATTGGTGTGTATTCTGTGAAGTGTAGTTGGTTGTATTGTTGCAATCAGCACGTCCATTATTATTGGGAATTATACCAATGTTAACTGTTCCAATCCGCTCATATGGTTAAGTAGCGCCGCACTGCCTTGTGGGTTAGACGTAGTCGATGGCGTCCGCTCTCTCATCTCAAAGTGAATCGTGACGGAAGGATGCAGAACACTGACTCCAATTACACAATTGACTTGCACTTATTATATATGTGGCATGAACTGTCGACTTTGGATCGGTATCCATAGTCAAAGAACAAAACGGTATATAACATGTAGTTTCATTGTATTGTACAGATGGACAAATGCAAACAAGACGCTAGCAATTCCAGCAATTCTAAATTTCAACTTCTTGTTCAGTAGTCCGGCTTTATGTACGTATCGCAGTAGTCCGGCTTTATGTACGTATCGCATGACGTTGTACACGTTCTCGCTCCCCGGCATACCCAATATAGTTCCACAAAACAGTCTCTATGAAAATGCCACGATAGCTGAGTTCTTTTCACACTGACTTGTTCATTGTATACACGCAACGTTGAGAACACATCGATCTTTTTACATAATCTGCTAACCAGTTGGACGCAATACAATCAATTAAGGCAGTTCGATAGTATCGGTCTCTCGGTAGATATGTATCATAGCGTGACCGTGAGTCTGCCGGGCCACGAATTCGATAGCGCGTGGCCATTACGCCCTGGGCACACAATCGCCTTTATTTGTAACAGCGGTGAGAACTGTTTGCGCATATGCACTTAGTCAACAAACATTTCTATCACCAAACAACAACCCAAGCAATCGTTTCCACCAACGCATTAGAGTTTACCCTATCTTGGATTGCATCATCCATAAAAAATATGTATGTACGCATTCAAAGAACAATATTTAGGGAATTGTTTTTTGTTGTAGTCTGTTATTACATATCTCTTTCAACCGGACCCCAGAGCAGTGATATAGCGCTAGCCTCTCTAACGGGAGGAGTTGGGTTCGACTCCTCTTGTTTTCATTCGAATTGTGGTAAATTTCTTTCCTCCCTATTGTTTCAGCCCACTCGGCCGTATTAGTGCATCAGAGTGCCACGCGGTAAATCCTCGAGAAGTTGAACTGATGTTCGCGTGAACAAGTCTGCACGAGCAAAGTGTTCAGTTCCACAGATAGCGAAAGGGGTGGAATAAATTACTTAACGCCTTGCTTTGCTTTGCAGATGCGCCAACCGTCAGCACCGGTGTTACACATAACGGCGATTGTCCGGAGCCACGCCCAGTGTACTCAGGACGTAATGGTCACGTGCTATCGATTTCATGGACCGGAGGATTTATCAGCACGTTCACGGTCAAGTGCGGTGTTTAGTTAGATGATCCAGTGAACGACTCTCCGTGAAACAAACAACTTAGTCATGACTTCGAACACTTTGTTCCTCTAGACTCTAGAGCCAGCCTGGTGTACGTGATACGTACATGTACACGCTTGTCGTATACGAGGAATTCTTCGAAACAATTTGTTCCTCTAGACTCTAGAGCCAGCCTGGTGTACGTGATACGTACATGTACACGCTTGTCGTATACGAGGAATTCTTCGAAACAATTTGCGGAGAAGCTACACAAAGACGCAGTTAACCTGCTGGCCATGTTTCTATCTCGACGTATACGTCTTCACAAAGGATTACTTACTATTGGTGTATTTGACGTTTCGATCCAGGATAAATATGTTGTCTACTTTAACGTCTTGATTACAAGGTAGGTTAACCTTTTCACGCATCATTGAATTACTAGAAATTAAATTCTTAACAACATTATATTACATCTCGAAGTAATGTGTCCGATTGTGTTTGTTGTCAGGCGGAATAGTTGTATCATAATGTTTCAGACACCACTTCTTGTGTCGCTCCAAATACATTTGGTGATGCATATGTTTTATTTAATGTTCAATATGTTTCTATATAACGTAATATTTCATAATGTCACTCAGCTTGTGTATGCTAGTTTGACCAACTATTACATATCGTCTAGAACAGTAGAAATGCGACTTGTCTCTACCGATAACTGTAGTGTTGAAGTGGAATCGCAGTTTCCTGCAGCAGCAATTCTGGATACAGATTTGCGAACTGCTCAACAAGTTTGTCATTGGTGACGGCCCAATAAACGTATGGCAAGACAACAAACTGTTTGAGAGCAACGGATATTGTATTTGAAGGTCTTACATGAACGCCCTCATCTGCGACTATAAACACAACAGAAACTAATATTCCGTTCTTCCATTGCGCCAGGTTCTGCGCATCACGATTTGATCTGCAGAACCGCTTTCATAGTCACCAGCATCATCAACCTTGAGTGCAGGAGACACAGTCATCAACGAAATCGATGGACTACCAAGATGATTGCTATAAAACTATGTTTGACAATTTGGCTGCAAAGTCGACCATCCGAGATTAATGATTGACGAGGTTGGATTCTGCTTGGCAATATAGAGTGACAAATAGGCGCGATAATCTGTGTTCCGTTTCACATCCTACGGTTGTCAGCTCATTATGTGAAGTACCAGAGTATTGTTCAACTGGATGCATTCGCACACTGAGGGGTTAGAAATAGAGACTATCATTCTGCGAGGCCACGACAGGTTACACATTTACCCCCTGTGTGGGTTATTTTACTTACCCTGGCACAGACACCAGGAAGAAGAACCATATCTTGTATGCCGATGACTCATCACTCTTTAGCACAGTCACCGTGGCGTGCTCACTTGAAGAAAATCTGCTGCAGATTAATATATGCTGCCCGCAATAAGACGTGGCGCTTCTGGGTAATATAACTCTAACATAAAGGACACATCGCGTGACTTTTTCGATGGAAACAACTCGTAATTCGCGCGAATCTTTTGCCGTGCGCTGAAACAATCGCGTATCTACACCAACGCGTGCTCAACCGAGTTATTCAAACGTCAGACCAGCCGATTTTTTGCTTTCCGAAGCCAGCCTTGTGATTTCTGTTTAACACAGTAAGCGTTAATGTTGGTTCGCTGTATCTGTTGCTGAAACTAATGCTTTCCGACTCTCTAATTTGGAGTATAGGTTGTACTTCCGTCCCGATCGATCCCGCGATGTTTCCGTATATACACATGCGCCGTCTTGCGATCAAAACCATGATATTTCGTGTAGCGACTATTGGAATGCGATGTTTGGTGGCTAACAACTTTATCAAGGCTGAAAGGTGCATAAACTGGCCATCTCTCACTCACATTTATGCCAACCAGGTTTGTTAACAAATGTAGATGCATTTGAATGTTGAGCATTTGAATGCGCATTCAAATGCCTCCATAATGTTTTTATGCATTTGCATTTGAATGTGTACCTTAAACATTTGCGTTTGAATGCGACCCACAAACATTTGACTTGTCAAATGCACAATCAAATGTACAATCAAATGCATGCGTAATTCTTTGAATAATTATCATTGTTAGATTCACTTTCACAAGTTCACAACATGCCATTGGAAAAAGTGCTCTGTAGTGAACAGCACTCTCAGCAGATTATGAAATCATTGTCTGACCTGTGAATCCACGTTCACAACTTGCTCTTTGTAAAAGTGTTCTGTAGATCAACTGGTCAATACCTGAGCTGTTATCCATACAACATGAAAATACCAACTGGTCCATAGGTTGATGGCTTCAGCCAGAGAGAGTGATTAGTGGTAGCTGTAATTATCCACCAGGTTATCTTCCCAGTGACCCCTCCAGTGGACAGTCTATTGTCTTGGGTTCCCCTTCCATTCTGGCCTAACTGAAGGATTAGCGTTTCATTCCCTTCCATGGTTCCCAGTAAACTGTCAATTGTGTATTCCTCCCTCCCATTTCCACAACCTCTGCAGGCCTGGAACTGTGTGACTCAGTGTATGACACTACAGACATGTTCATGTAGTGGCACTGGTATGTAGTGGTACTTAGTGGTTACAATAATGTACTACTGTATTTATTAAATAAATTAATAATATGTTTGTATACATTACATTGTTTTTTCTCCCAATAAAATAAATATAAAAAAATTAATATAAAGCCAAAAACATTTGAATTTAATTCAAATGCATTTGCAAATATGTAAACAAAACATTTGCATTTGAATGCGTTCCTGGAAAATGGCATTTGCATTTGAATCAAGTGAAACATTTGTAGACAGCAGACAAGATGGCAAAAGATGCAGGAAAGCGGCTTGACCTTCTGGAAGTTTCGCCATTCTTGAACCCAAACCATCCGGCTATGATCTACAAGAGCACTGTGAGATCCATGATGGAATATGTAGGTGAGATGTCAAAATTATAGCTATGCCACAGGCTTCTATGAGAACGAATGTCACCCAACTGCTAGCACAAAGAAGAAGTTAATGCTTTCACCTTGTTACACCGAATTTACCATGAAGATGCACCAACTCCACTCAGTAGCATGTTAACACCTCCTCCAGTACTGCGAAGAGCCATCTGGGCATCACAACTGCTGTGGCAATTCCATAATCAAACACTACTGGCCATAAGAGAACATTCTTACCGACCACCGACCACCGACCGCCTCAGGAATGAACTCCCATGTAGAGAGAACGTTTCAATAAAGAAGACAATGTCTTCCTTGGTGCCTTGTGTCAGCGCCCGCCTCCAGAATGCAGAGGGACAGCTGATTAGCCAAGGAAGAAGCCCACAGAGAAAAAGGGACCGGTCGCTCTCTTCTAAACGGCACATACTTTCAACTTCCTTCCATATGCCAGGTGCTAAGCGAGTCACCCAGTTTTACAGCATTTTATGAAAAGGTCGAGTTCGTCGGTGGCCTGGGGGTTGGAACCCGTCTTACTTCCTCATCACGAGGCGAGCAACCGTAACCTAACTGACTAAATATATGAATGTCCCATGCACCGCAGTGGACCACACAGTAGTAGGGGTTATTTATCTTTTGGAAATCATCCAGACCGCGCATATTTTGTTTCACTTCGCTTCACTCACGTCTATATTGCTTAGCGTGGATTGCATGGTTTAACCATTTTCGTGTTCATCAACAAAATTTGTTTAACCTCGAACGGAAATAGATGACACATCAGGAGGACGACTCATTACGCTGACTGACAGCCGTGTATTTATGACATTTCCCCAATAAATAAAAACTGCAGGTTTACATGGCAAAATGTCAATTGCGCAATGAGTAAACGTTGTTGTTAAACAACGGTGTTACGCAAGCGAGTAGACATTATTGTAACACGTTGTTACGTTTATGTCAATCTTCAAAGAGTGACATTGCTGCTACGCATGTCGCGTAGGGTTATTTTCTACGTCACGATCTCGATTACATTTCAAAGATTACATGTTTCGAATGCACTGATAACAATAACTAAAGCTCTGTCTAATCGAGAATATCTCGACCGTGACTATCAGCCGCATATGGGTCTACGTTTAGTATTGCATGAAGGAGAAATGCAACTATTCCTGTTTCTGTCCCACATTTTGTTTTAGAGAGTCTATTTGACTGTATACATTTACCACTGCCACTGCCCAATCTATGGCAAACGTACAGCATAGGC
This sequence comes from Lamellibrachia satsuma, assembly GCA_033239005.1. Classification (NCBI taxonomy): domain Eukaryota; kingdom Metazoa; phylum Annelida; class Polychaeta; order Sabellida; family Siboglinidae; genus Lamellibrachia; species Lamellibrachia satsuma. The sequence continues at coordinate 9,732,180 of BSQZ01000008.1, forward strand.
CATAGCTTACGTATGGTATTTAGGTAGTATTTATATCCAAACGTAAGATACGCATACGTAAGATGTCGTTATATAATTTTGGTTTGATTGCACCAGTTAGGTATGAGTACACATGTATGTTGTTAAACATGTGTCTAATATCTAAAGATATATATATATATATATATATATATATATATATATATATATATATATATATATATATATATATATATATATATATATATATATATATATTGTTGGTTGGTGTTGCTTGTGGGGCAGGTTTTAGTGACGCATCGAATGTGGTAGTGAGTAGTGTGCTTTCAGCTATCACCGCTGGCTAGCTTCGGTGAAACGACAAGCATCGTGTGGATAAGCCTTGTCTGCCAGTACAATATCCTCTCCTAAAACAAGACTCTCGATGTAACCTCCTCGAGGTAACAAATGGATACTGGTCACCGCGAGGCACCAGGCTAATCAGACGAGGGATCTCGGAGCAGCATGGGCCCCAACGGTGCATTGCGCATGACCAAGATGAGTGTGGACACGCTCTGCCGCTGTCACTAACCAATGTCTCAGCTATGGGCAAATAGCAACGCTTGGAGAGAGAGGAGATGGGCACCACCAAGCGGATCTTTTTGACAACAGAAATGCGCTGAATGAAATGGTAAAGGTCCTCACTACACTATGCCAGAGGATCTGGAAAACAAAGGAATGTCCCAAAGAATGGACTCAATCCCTGATCATTCTACTCCCAAAAAAGGAAATATAAGACTATGCAAAGCTTCACCAGTCACCCAAGCAAGACTCAAAGGAAAAGCAGAAGAACTATTGGCTGAAGAACAGGCAAGATGTAAGGCCGGGAGAAAAAACATTGACCAGATCTTAAATGTAAGATTGATCATAGAAAAACACCTGCTTCACCAAAAAGATCTGATCCACAATTTCACTGACTGTAAGAAGGCATTTGATCTTATCTGGTACGAAGGTTTGGGACAAGTCATGAGAAACTACAACTTCGAAGCTACAAAGACCTGATACAAATCAAACAAGCACTGTATGCCAATTCAAACAGTGTTGTCCTTCCAAATAATCATCTTGAAGAACTTTTCTGAACAACTGTAGGAGTTCGTCAGCATATTCGTCTTCAACAAATTCCTCGAAAACATCACGCAGGATACCCTCCAAGACTTCTACACCACCATATCTATTGGTGGAAGGCTAATTTATAATCTTTAGCGGACGATATTGACCTCATGGGAGGCAGCAAGAGTGAATTTCAAGACATCACTACCAGACTGGGAGAAAAGGCAAGAGCTTATGGGATGGAAATCTGCTCAGAGAAAAGATAAATATTTGTCAAAAGTACCAACCAGAACATTGACATCATGATCAACGGTCAAAACCTTGAGGAAGTAGACTCTTTCAAATAACTTGGGCCACCTTAAGCAAAGATGTCAAAACCTTAAGGAAGTAGACTTTTTCAAATAATTTTGGTCCACGTTAAGCAAAGATGGCACCTCAGCAAAGAAACTAAAAATAAGGATTGCAGTGGCCATGTCTGCTATGTCAAGATGTAGCACCATCTGAAGCAGAAACATAAGCTTCAAAACGAAGCTCAAGCTCTACAGAGCACTCGCTGTGTCCATCCTCCTTTACGGATGCGAAAGATGGACTCTGACAGTAGAAACAGAAAGACAAGTACATGTATTTGAAACGAAATGCTTCAGGAAACTCCTCCGCATTTCGTAGACCGAACAAAAGACAAACGAACAGTGAGACAACAAGTGGACTCCCTTGCAAGAGCCACTGTTGGCAACAGTGAAACGACGCAAGCTCTCCTGGTTTGGCCACATCAATCGACACAACACCATTGCAAAAACCATCATGCAAGGCACCCTGGAGGGCAAGAGACGACGGAGCCACCAGAGAAAAAACTGGCTAGACAATATGCAACAATGGACACATCAAGATCAACCAACCCTGCTACGCACAGCAGAGGACAGACATCACTGGCAAGGACTGTGTATGAATGACACCCCTACGACCGTCCCGGTCAAGGGATGAAGGTGATATTGCTATATTATGAATATCGCAATTATGTGTCGCATTTGACGCATGCGTCTCGTGTACCTTGTGTATACATTTAAAATGTTTAATTTAAATACACAAACTGCGCCAAAGTACGATCTCAAATAGTGAATGCACGCCCATACGGGCACTCGCACAAACTCGCTCATGGAGGCAATTATACAGCGCCACTTAATTTGATTAAGATTTTTATTCTGGCACAACTTGCCGAATATGTGTTGACAATTAGTAGTCTAAATATATGGTCATGCGTTGTCCCGTCTAAAAACTGCGATTATCACCACCGCAGTAATCATTGGGTTGCCGAGAAATAACACAAGACCGACGGTGAGCTACGCAGCTCATGTGGACTCACAAAACGGCTTGACCTATGTTCTTCTCCGATAAATACTGAAGCTCGTTGGACAGTTTCGTTGTGGTCAAATATGTGTGACATGCTTACTTGCAATATACTGTAATTATGTTATATAAAGTTCCGTTCAATCCACGTTATTGTATGTGCATGAGAAATGACGCGTTCAAGCTGTGGTAATCAAGAAATTGGATTTGCATTGCATGTTATTGGGTTATCAAGTATATCTGATTCTTCGTAATAACATGTTGCCCAGCTTATTATATTAACAACAACTGTACGGTCGGTCGGTTTGGAACAACGGGCAAACGTGTCGCGGGGTTCACATTCCATGTTAATTTGTCATAAAGGTCCGGTGTTAACCGACCGATATGAACAAAATAAGGATCACTTCATCGTACCATGATACGTCAGCACACATGTCCGCTCAATGTACCTCGGGTGTTTATCTTCGATAATAGAGTTGGAAAGAACAGTGTCCGTTCTATTAGTGAAGCCATGACCAAGATAACCAAGTTTCACCAGACAGGACTTCATATTGTGTAGCCATATCCTTAGTTAGGCCGTTGGTGTATCCTTGCAATGTCTCAAACCACTTCGATTCCATCATCTGTCCAATGCTTGATGTTGTCAATCCATCCAATGTTTCTTCTACTTCTTCTGTTTGTTTCTTGGTAGTTCTCTAATAGGTTTTATGCTGACCAGTACCAACCATGCTATCTGGTCTTTGTTTCCAATGACTGTACTTAGCCACCTTTCTTCTTTTGATGAATCACAGCCAAACCATCGGGCTATGATCTACAAGAGCACTGTGAAATCCACGATGGAATATGTAGGTGAGATGTCAAAATTATAGCTATGCCAGAGGCTTCTATCAGCAGGAATTGGTTGACTACAGGAATTAGTTAGTCAACCGTCAGTAGAAAGGTTTAGACAGTGCCTTCTCACCATGCCAACATAGAACAATTATACAGTCCTTATTATTAGACATCGTATAGTCCATGCACTAATGTATTGCCTAACTACGCAAACGCGACATATTCTGACCAGCACGGACCCGAACCAATACTACATCACCCGCTCCCACGCAATAATGATCACAGCTCAAAAATATTCTAGCCCCATTTATATGTGGCTAACACAGAGTTATGACCTGAAATGGAAGAAGAAGAATGTCAACTCAACTGTTAGTACAAAGAAGACAAGTTAGTGATTTCATCTTGTTCCACCGGATTTACCGTGAAGATGCACCAACTCTACTCAGTAGCATGTTACCGCCTCCTCCAGTACTGCGAAGAGCCACCAGGGCATCACAGCTGCTGTGGCAATTCCATAATCAAACACTACTGGCCATAAGAGGACATTCTTACCGATCGCCGACCTTCGACCGCCTCTGGAATGAACTCCCATGTAGAGATAACGTTTCTTCCTTGGTGCCTTGTGTCAGCGGCCGCCCCAGATGGAGAGGGACAGCTGATTAGCCAAGGAAGAAGCCCACAGAGGAAACGGGACTGGTCGCTCTCTTCTAAACGGCACATACTTTCAACTTCCTTTCATATGCCAGGTGCTAAGCGAGTCGCCCAGTTTACAGCATTTCATAAAACGGTTGCTCGGTGGCATGGGGGTTTGAACACGTCTTACTTCCTCATCACGAGGCGAGCAACCGTAACCAGACTAAATATATGAATGCCCCATGAATAAGTGGACCACACAGTAGTTATTTATCTTTTGGAAATCATCCAGACCGCGCATATTTTTTTTTCACTTCGCTTCACTCACGTCTATATTACATAGCGTGGATTGCATAGTTTAACCATTTTCGCGTTCATCGATAAAAGTTGTCTAGCCTCGAACGTAAATAGATGACATACCAAGGACGACTCATTACGCTGACTGCCAGCCATGTATTTATGATATTCCCCAAACAAATAAAAACTGCGCTTATTTGCAACTAAGTGACGCATAACTAAATGTCGCCCCCCAGCAGATTTACATGGCAAAATGTCAATTGCGTAAAGAGTAAACGTTGTTGTTAAAGAATGGTGTTACGCAAGCGAGTAGACATTGTTGTAACACGTTGTTACGTTTATGTCAATCTTCAAAGAGTGGACATTGCTGATACGCATGTCGCGTAGGGTCATTTTTTACGTCATGATCTCGATTACATTTCAAAGATTACATGTTTCGAATGCTCTGATAACAATAACTAAAGCTGTCTAATCGCGAATATCTCGATCGTGACTATCAGTCGCATAGGGGTCTACGTTTAGTATTGCATGAAGGAGAAATGCAACTGTTCCTGTTTCACTCCCACATTTTGTTTTAGACAGTCTATTTGACTGTATACATTTACCATTGCCACTGCCCAATATATGGCAAACGTACAGCATAGGCCATAGCTTACGTACGGTATTTAGGTAGTATTTATATCCAAACGTAAGACACGCATACGTAAGATGTCGTTATATAATTTTGGTTCGATTGCACCAGTTAGGTATGAGTACACATGTATGTTGTTAAACATGTGTCTAATATCTAAAGATATATATATTGTTGGTTGGTGTTGCTTGTGGGGCAGGTTTTAGTGACGCATCGAATGTGGTAGTGAGTAGTGTGCTTTCAGCTACCACCGCTGGCTAGCTTCGGTGAAACGACAAGCATCGTGTGGATAAGTCTTGTCTGCCAGTACAGTACTCCTCGAGGTCACCGCGAGACACCAGGCTAATCAGACGAGGGATCTCGGAGCAGCATGGGCCCCAAAGGTGCATTGCGCATGACCCAGATGAGTGTGGACACGCTCTGCCGCTGTCACTAACCCATGTACCAGCTGTGGGCAAATAGCAACGCTGGGAGAGAGAGAGAGAGAGAGAGAGAGAGAGAGAGAGAGAGAGAGAGAGAGAGAGAGGAGATGGGCACCACCAAGCGGATCTTTTTGACAACAGAAATGCCATGAATGAAATGATACTACACTATGCCAGAGGATCTGGAAAACAAAGGAATGTCCCAAAGAATGGACTGAAACCCTGACCATTCCACTCCCAAAAAAGGAAATATAAGACTATGCAAAGCTTCATCAGTCACCAAGCAAGACTCAAAGGAAAAGCAGAAGAAATATTGGCTGAAGAACAGGCAGGATTTAGGGCCGGGAGAAGCAACATTGAGCAGATCTTCAATGTAAGATTGATCATAGAAAAACATCTGCTTCACCAAAAAGATCTGATCCACAATTTCATTGACTGTAAGAAGGCATTTGATAGTATCTGGTATGAAGGTTTGGGACAAGTCAAAACTGGCTAGACAATATACAACAATGGACACATCAAGAACTACCGACCCTGCTACGCGCAGCAGAGAACAGACAACGCTGGCGAGGACTGTGTATGAATGATACCCCTACGACCGTCCCGGTCAAGGGATGAAGGTGATATTGTTATACTATGAATATCGCAATTATGTGTCGCACTTGACGCATGCGTTTCGTGTACCTTGTGTATACGTTTAAAATATTTAATTTAAATACAAAAACTGCGCCAAAGTACGATCCCAAATAATGAATGCACGCCCATACGGGCACTCGCACAAACTCGCTCATGGAGGCAATTATACAGCGCCACTTAAGTTGATTAAGATTTTTATTCTGGCACAACTTGCTGAATATGTGTTGACAATTAGTAGTCTAAATATATGGTCATGCGTTGTTCCGTCTAAAAACTGCGATTACCACCACCGCAGTAATCATTGGGTTGCCGAGAAATAACACAAGACTGACGGTGAGCTACACAGCTCATGTGGACTCACAAAACGGCTTGACCTATGTTCTTCTCCGATAAATACTGAAGCTCGTTGGACAGTTCGTCGTGGTCAAATATGTGTGACATGCTTACTTGCAATATACCGTAATTATGTTATATAAAGTTCCGTTCAATCCACGTTATTGTATGTGCATGAGAAATGACGCGTTCAAGCTGTGGTAATCAAGAATTTGGATTTGCATTGCATGTTATTGGGTTATCAGGTATATCTGATTCTTCGTAATAACATGTTGCCCAGCTTATTATATTAACAACAACTGTACGGTCGGTCGGTTTGGACAACGGGCAAACGTGTTGGTTTTGCAAGCCGTCACGGGGTTTACATTCCATGTTAATTTGTCATAAAGGTCCGGTGTTAACCGACCGATATGAACAAAATAAGGATCACTTCATCGTACCATGATACGTCAGCACACATGTCCGCTCAATGTACCTCGGGTGTTTATCTTCGATAATAGAGTTGGAAAGAACAGTGTCCGTTCTATTAGTGAAGCCATGCCGAAGAGAACCAAGTTTCACCAGACAGGACTTCATATTGTGTAGCCATATCCTTAGTTAGGCCGTTGGCGTATCCTTGCAATGTCTCAAACCACTTCGATTCCACCATCTGTCCAATGCTTGATGTTGTCAATCCATGCAATGTTTCTTCTACTTCTTCTGTTTGTTTCTTGGTAGTTCTATAATAGGTGTTATGCTGATCAGTACCAACCAGACTATCTGGTCTTCGTTTCCAATGACTGTACTTAGCCACCTTTCTTCTTTTGATGAATCATAGCAGAAGTTCCTTTTCCTTAACCTCTACACTATCTCTGGCTCAGATGTTTGTCCTTCTCTGTGTCTAGCTTATCCAGGCAGGGCATGTCAGTCGAATAGCAACACCAGCATATCATGTCATGTATCCGAATTCGTGGTGGTCAACGAAACAAACACAAGAAACATGCAAACCACTTTCAAGAACTGAAGGAAGTATAGCTACCTCTCTGAGTTTCAAGTGTTCTCTCAACGGAGCTTTCAAGACCCTCTCGGTCCCTTCGTCAGCATCAGTCTGAAATGCCCTCTTGTGTCATTTCTAAGCAGCATCGGATTCTGAAAAATCCACAGGGAGATTGGTTCCAGAAACAGTTCACTTTGGCACGTTCGTTTACATATAATGAAAGCATGAACGGTGTACTATGTCAACATTGTAATTCATAGAATATTTTGCAAATTTTACAGGGCAATATACACCTGAATGGAAATGGGAATGTTCCGAAGAAGTGGTATGGGGGAAATATTCGGGGAATCGCGTAGGGGAAATCAAATTTGCAGGAGAAATTTAATAAGGGAAATGTCGATCGAAGGCGATTTCACGGGAAGAACAAATCTGGACGAAAGCGGACAGCGTGTGTTGGTAACATGTTTAGAGCAGGCTGCAGGGGCAGGCCACAGTACAAAATTGCATCGGTGGCCATGTTAATGTTTTGTTTGATTATTCGCAGCAACTGCCATCATCTCATTGACATGCGGACCAAGTTTTGCCTGTCAAACTCTCAGAAAATGCACTATTTCACAGCCAATAACTTCTACAAAGAAACCTGTGAATATGCCTGCTCAATTGCAGTTATGTCACATCGTATGAATTGTTTCATTTCACATAGCACAATTTAATACGCCCTATATTCGTGTGAAACAATAAACAGAAAGGTCAACTGTGGTCTTGCCCCTGCAGTACTACATGCACGACTGGTACATCGTGATGTTGGGGTAAAGCTCGAACAGCTATGAATTGTAATTAACTGAAACGAACGAACGAACGAAGTAACGAACGAACGAACATCATTCGAAGATGCCAAATTAAAGATTAATAGGTATATACTTTGACGACCATTGTCTTCGGCAACCAGGTGTCAACTGAACAGGCTGTGTTGTACTTTAAAGCTTCCCACTTACGTTCTAATAAATGTTAGACGTATAAAGCTTTGTTCATTAAAAACCGGAGAATATCTTTGTGATTGTGCTCCAAGAACACACATTTGACATTTGGTTAGTTTGGAATACAAATAGGCCTATTCGTCGTTATAAAGGGTTTGTCGACTGGACTACAGTTGGGTACTTAAACTGTAGATGTGCTCTCCGCTGTGTGTGTTTAGAGTGAACTGATGTTAATATCTAATGTTTCAAATACACTGTGGTTGTAACGTAAAAACAACGTGTGAGGACTCCGATGAAATACTATATTTTTTTGCGGGATATGAAACTGTGGTCCAATCTTGTCGCAGTGTGTAATACGATGACAGCGGCTAATTCGATTAGTGTTCACGTTGACATACCACAATGTGTACGATCTCCCCAATGAGTCAGACCACAGTTATTTCTATGTGGGCTTTGACATGTTCCTCTCCATTCTGGGGATGGGCGCCGACACTAGACACCAAGTAAGGCGTTGACTCTCTTCTTCAACAATTTGAACGCCTGTGTTGATGACCCTCAGACTGTCTGATTTCTGGAACCAACACACACATATAAAGACACCACCACAACAACGTTATGACATGGTATTTTACCATACAAAATACGAGGCACTGCACCACATGTGCCCTACCCACTTTTCACCAGGCAAAAGAACGTTTTGTCACAGGAATCTGATGTGTATACTGACTACATTGCAGAGGCATAGTATTTCTCTGCCACACGTGTTTGCCGATTCTCACTATAATTATGCCAGGGTTGTCACAAGGTGCGAGGATTCTAAAATAAGGGTAACCTTTGAATCAAAGACGGAAACTCATCCTTAGGACATATACCAAATAATTCATGAATTCCGAAATAAGGTTAAGCTTTGAATCATAATCGGCAAGATCATCCTTGGAAACGTATACCTAATGCATGTACTAGTGTACGTAATATATAACAGCATTGTTTTGCGTTTATTTTTGTGAAACATGTATATTGCTCCGTTGAAGAGAAACTATTACTTCTCAAAATATTGATCAAATATCTGAATAACTGACCTTAATCAATCCAGTCCTGGTCAACGGAAGATTTGATGCTGACGAAACGTTGGCAGAATATGACGGTAGTCGAATCTGCACGGTAAAACGAAACAGTTATAACCAGTCGATTTCTTCGAACTGTCAGGTGCTTATGGGTCGCCCAATAAATATGTCAGTCAGCCGCCAGTACAATTGAGATATGACTAGAATCTCCCAATTTTAGAAAAAATCTGAGAAAACAACTAGCGTGATATTCTTTTGTGTAGATGGTTAGTTAGTTAGTTTTTGTTAACTCTTTTAGGTTCATTGCCCAAAAAACATTACTTTTGTTTCGCTTTTTTTTATACAACGTTTCTTGCAAAAGTCGACCAATACCAGTTGCGTGCTGCCGGGTGCCACAATAGCAATGACGTGGTCATTGTGACGAGGTGTGCATTACTGAAGTTCATGTTTGATGAATCTGTCATAGTTATATTGTCACCAATAAATAGTTTAGAATTACCCATACACAAACAGTCCGACGCCATTTTGACCACGACGATAATGCGAGATTATGATTCAAATATGTCCGTATGCATTGGAAATAGAATTAAGAAATACTTAGCATTGAAGGGGTTTGATGTAACTATGAATGTGGAAGTACAGCTCACGCAATGTGCATAAATGATTCATTGCATCAGGCGTTTTTATTGCCCTTGGCGAACTGCATGAAATGAATGGCATCATCGTCCACGTTCGTTAATATACGCAAGGTTTTTGCGTGATGGACTCACTAAAAGCCAGACGACGGCCAGATGTTTCCACTGGTACATTATTTTGATGTTCTGCCTCTGCTCGGTGGAGTTTGACCAACTCGGCTTTAGAAGGAATGTACAACCATTTCATTGGAAGATTTATCGATATGACAATATTTGACATAAAGCGATATTTGTATGTCGTAAAACTGGCTTATGTTATTTCAAACGGAAAACTACGTATGACAAACAACAAGGTTAAGAAATACAAAGAGTGTATGGAAATTGTGAAGAGGTGATTTTTAGCAACTTGACACATGAAGAGTCTGTACCATGACCCATGACAAATGACGAAGTTTGTTTATTTTAATCGTAATGGCAACGGCCAATATACAGTATTTAATTCGACGTCTCTTTCCCATTATGTCAAACGAGTTACACTTTTAAAGAGATTTGCAGCAAGTAAGCCTTCGTTGAATTTTAACAACACTGTTATACCAGAGCTTCTCTATTGCTCTAAAACACGGAACGCAACCAAGAAAACAGAACTGAAACTAGCAGGTTTCAAGACCTGATACTTCCGCAGACTTTTAACATAAAATGGCTTAATTAGTCGCCGACGAAGTGAACAAAGAGCATATACAGAGCCAATCAATTTAAGAAAATTGAAAAGAAGATTGATATATTTGGGGCATGTCCTTGGAATGCCGCCGACAAGAACACCAAAGCAGGCGCATTTTGGACTGGAAATTACATGGAAAACGGAAAAGAAGACGCCCAAAAGAAACCATCGCAAGAGAGGCATACACCCAGAAAATAAATACACATGACCTAGAAAGAATGGCTGTAAATAGAAATGGATGGAGTCTATTGTTCTCTGTCTTGTGTGCCTGACGGCACAGAGTGGGAGTAATTAAGTAAGTAAGTAAGCCTACACTGAGGGTAGCTCGTCGGTAAGTTTCAGTTTAGTGTTGTCTACGAACATTGCTGCTCAATGGATCACATAGAGCAACTTTGTTGGCACGTATAAAGCGATGGGAATTTCCAGCGTCGTCAATACTAATTGCGCTTCTCATATATCTACGTACTTAATGAGATCCAGCCGTGCTGTCATGCAAAGTGGTGCTGACTCAACTGCATTTGCCATTAACACAGACACACACGGTCATGGCAAAATAATTGTCTTAAATATAATTTGATCGTTATATGTTCATAAATATCGACCTTGCCGTTCAGCATTCAATGAAAACGTTATATTTGAATAGAATCATTTAAATTAAACAGATAACGGGAAATTATATGACAGAATAATTGTGGTCATTAAAATATTTGGGCGGTCAAGATTTTGGAATGTATATATATATTTATGATTTTACAAAGCGAACGATCAGAAATGTTGTATATATGTGTATATATATATATATATATATATATATATATATATATATATATATATATATATATATATATATATATATAATTTGTTAGTTTCGTTACACCTTTTCACGCCAATTAAGGGGACGGTATCACAGTTTCACGCAGCAACATATTCACGTAGATGTTAAGTCTAACTAATACTGCGTATTCTAACGTGTGCAATATTGCCGCAGACGTTTGCAAGTCCAGCCACATTCAGATTTAACAAGATTGCTATCCAAGGAAAAGGCACAGATGGCAAGTGGACAACGTAAAAATGTGTAACATAATGCCAACCTGTAGGGGCTACTCGTTGTGAATATAGCATTTGTAAATACGTCGGGTGGTGAATGCTGACGACGCCAGAATGGTAGGGCCTATTTATATTGGTGAAAACGAAAGTGTAGTCTAAGTGACGCCAGTTGCTATGAAATGAATAGGTTGGGTTGCTGACTGGATAGCCGGTTAGATCAACACAAAATAAAGTAGCTCAGTCATAGAGCAGTTGTCAGTGTTTGACGACATTCTTCTTCACCACGAAGAATGTCGTTGATCTAACCGGCTATCCAGTCAGCAACCCAACCTATTCATTTCATAGCAACTGGCGTCACTTAGACTACACTTTCGTTTTCACCAATATAAATAGGCCCTACGATTCTGGCGTCGTCAGCATAAACTCTCACGTCATAAATAATTACATTATGTACGGTTGTGCCGTTGACCTATTTATGGATAGCACGTTTTGCGCTTGTCACATATATTGAGATTTTAGTGTAGCATCAGTGTAATATAACACGTTTTTATTGAATCGATTTTTCTAATTGCATCTAATAAGGAACGAGAAAACGTTACTTAGGACGATCCGCTGTATCAACTTACGATACATATAGGAAAAAATACTTTGATTCCAGTGCAACAAAAGTGTAATATGTCAGTAATGTTTGCATATTCAAAAGAGGCTATATGAAGTATTTATTTGTTAATCGCTAGAAGGCGAATGGGTATGAAGCAAGACACGTTGTGATCGCAAAGGACGTGCTAAAATGCAAGCTTTGACAGAGTTTTACTCTGGTGTTGTACATTGTACCCCTTTTGATAACGCATCATAGTACATCTATATATATATATAATTACGCCAGTAGCCGCTAACACAACGCGCCCAAGGCGCTAGCGACTACTTTCGTTTGACTATACTTTCATTTTACTAGGCTTTTAATGACCGATCCGAAAGACTGGCTGATTTAACTTGGGTGACGGCAATAATTACAGCTGTATAATGTTTGTGAAATTTTAATCACTAAGGACATTTATAATTGCTCATATACTTTATAAACCTAAATATATCTTAACAAGTGAAAATTAGAACAATTGGGGAGAGTTGCCGGGATTGGGACACCTAACAATAATTTTGAATATAGACATGAAAACAAATGGAATTTATGTAAACAATATACTACCATAAACTTTATATTTATTTTCAACAACAAGCTATTAATCACAAGAAAATAATTGATGAATTGTTTTTATGCATTTAAAAAAATCACAAAACGGTCCAATCGTGGCCGTGGTTTCCTCGATTGGACCACCCAATGCCTTCGATTGGACCAAAAGTTAAATGATTACATAGGACTAAAGATAATTATGAATTGATGCATAAAAAACATATAGTGTCATTATAACAATAATAGTTATCATTAGTCAAATACAATGTATTAATAAATACCAGTGTTCATAATCTTTCTATTTCCATCCACCCTATACAATGTCCCATGTCTTCTTCGACTGGACAAACAAACAAATTATGCAGACAAATTTTTTTATTAATACTTGAGTAAAATATAGTGTTCATTAGAACCATACATTAATCAATAGTCAAATGAAATGTTAACAGGGACTAATGTTCATAGTCTTCTGTCAATGGCTCCGGAATAGGCTAGCGGAAATGATCGACATCCTTTAGAGCCCACCACAACATGTTCTGTCTCGCAGTTACATGCACTGACACCACAGAGTCTTTCATCACATACATTACTCGTCGCAATATACCTGCATAGTGTCAACTGCAATTCGTATACTGCTGTGTCATCCTTCAGAGGCCATCAGAACATGTTCTGTCCCACAATTTACAATCACTGCACCGCCACAGTTTCTTTCGTCACATCCATGACTCGTCGCATTATGCCTGGGTAGATTTTACCATCATACAAAATGGTGCGTGATTGATCAGTTCTGCAGCCTTCGATGTCCTTGATGAGTAGCAATCGACTAGGTTTGGATGGATCAGAACTTTGGTGTGCTCTCGATTGAGTTGCAGTGGTCTTAGAAGTATTGGATTCTTATGTGGGTGTAGGCCTAGTAGGCGTAGTTTTCTCCGGTCCGACTTTGCTTTGTTTAGCTAGTTTCTTCCTCCGGTGGTCATAACTGTGGTACAGCTTCCATGGAAACAGCTGTCAGTGCTGGACATGCAACAACTGGTGTCAGAGGTGGCGTAGGGTTGTTCTCTTGTGCAGTCACCATGGCAACAGCTGTCAGTGCTGGAGCGACAACAGCTGGTGTCAGAGGTGGCGTAGGGTTGTTCTCTTGTGCAGTCACCATGGCAACAGCTGTCAGTGCTGGAGCTGCAACAGCTGGGGTCAGTGGTGGTGTAGGTTTGTTCTCTTGTGCAGTCACCATGGCAACAGCTGTCATTGCTGGAGCGACAACAGCTGGGGTCAGAGGTGGCGTGATGTTGTGCTCTTGTGCAGCTTCCGTGATTACATTAATTACCGTAGCAGCAGCGAACCCGGAGTCTTGGAATACGTATATGGTCAATGACCACAGACCTGCCTTCATAAAGCCACTGACAGCATTCTGGACGGATGCCGCTTTACTGTACGCCATATTAAGTATTTCGGCGACTTGCCATGTTGTCACTGGTCTGCCTACATGTTCTCCCATCCACATCCTCAATGTATCATCGTAGTATTTCCCAAACGGTCCAAAAAAGGCCCCACCCAAAGGCTGGAATCGGCGAATCATATGTGGCGGAAGTGAGACCCTGACCACTCCAGCTTCCCGAGCTATCTCAGTTGCAGCCAAACTCTGTGTGTGGGTCACGTGGCTATCGAGTGTGAGCACAAAAGTCTCCTCCTTCTTTGGTTTAACAAAGTCTACGAAATTTCACAGCCAAGTAACAAACCCCTCATTGGACACCCAGCCTTTGCCCCCGGAGGTCAACCCCTTGTCAGTTCTATTTTCATCCTCTTTATATATGACCATTTGCACTAAATTTATGTAACCCCTAATAAAGTATTTGGTAGTCCAAAACGATGTAAATTTACCTGTGACCAAATGTGTTCTGTTACAAATTCCCTCGATTGGACCACTTAGCAACTTCCTTTATTTGCATTATTATAATTGCTCCCTTGTCTAATATTACTTTCTGGTAATCAATTAACTGTTTTGGAATAATTACACGCATATAATGATTGCATACCCTTATGTGCGTCACTGGTCAAATTGTGGCAACTGCAGTGGTCCAATAGTGGAATTTCACGTGTTAAAAGTATTGCATTGTCATCACACGATATCCACTTTAAAAAATATTATTATCGCCACATACGTTGGGCTCCCGTACTCTTGATGGACACATATTTTCGCCTGTAAGTATAACCAAGGGTGCTGTATTGATAACTGATCACGGCCTGATTATTATGTCGGGGACATAGAAAACCTACTTTCGGTGATAAATATAAAAAATTATTGCTATTTCGTCGAAACTTCCCGGGTCATCCAAAATGTCACTGATGAATGATATAATCGACGGAGGATGCCACGGAATACAGTAATATGGAATATACAGCACTGGTCCGATCGAGGAATTTGTCCAATCCTAGCAACTCTCCCCTAGTATCGTGCACTGTCCGTTTGTAATGGAATGCACACAGTTTTTGCCTGTGCCAGAAAACTCGCAAAGCTATCGACCCAGCTCTCGCCAGAATACCCCCGAACAACTAGTTCGTGGAGTCATCTCGTGAAAACATTTCATGATTATAAAGAAATCCATTTTATTCAACGGAATATGTGTAAATCAGAAACACGAAATGAAGCTGACGCGTGCGGGCGTTATATCCCCGAATTTAGGAGACACGACAGAACATTAGACAGACACACACGTCATATATCGAAATTGCGGTAAACAACATCTTTGTTCCTATGAGACTCAAACAGCAGCGCCAATGGAACGACGTTCTAAAGTTGTTTCAAGGGCAGGCCCTTCACAAGTACCAGGTCGGACTTCCGGTCAATGCCAATGTATTTCCCCGCCAGCTTATTATTAAACTGTTGAGAATGACAGTTAGGGTTACAGTTAAGGGTATGGTGAGTGTTCGTTTTTTGAGACGATACTTTACAATTTAAGATGACCCCCTCATATTTTTAGATCCATTATATTTTTTTGAGCCGACCCCTTATATTTTTCAGGCGGCGCTCTGGTTGCGCACTAGGGCTACGCCGGCAGCAAAATAAAACACAGGGCGTGAGTGCAGTCGTCAAAAGTGCTTACGTAATAGATAGGACGCACACAGTGCAAATGATGGGTTTATCTTTCGATGCTTATGTAGTGCTACAGTCGCCAGGGGCGCTGATATATAGTGAGCGATAATACACCTATTACCCTATACTCTGACACATGCAACGGGTTTCCCCAATGTCTATTTTTAGTTACCACCGAACATGGGACCGCCAGAACCGCTCATTTAGTACTCACTGTCTATACTATGAAACAGGTTGTGGCTATGTTTCTTCGTTCCCTCATATGTCAGTCAGTTTTGCTTGTATAGTGGCTGAAATGTTGTAGGAATGCTCGGGGACCTATGTATTGATGAATTATAAAATTCGAAAGTGGGGCGTGGGATCTTGGGAGAAGTCAAAATTTCAAAAAGACTAGCAGATGTTTCTATATAATCGTAACGAAAATAACGACGCGTACAAAATTATATGTGGCTGGATGGATACATAAATTATGAACACTTTCCAGTTATTGCAGTTTGCAGCGAAGCGTTGACGAGGCTGGCTGTTGCTAAATGGGTGTCTAGATAACCAAGCGGCGCCATTGTTTTGAACGAGTAGGGAGCACCTGTAGGGAATATAGGCAAATTCCTCTCTGTGGTAACATCGTGAATGATCAATGGCAAAGCAGTGTAAATTTGCCATTACAGTTGGATCTGTATGAAGGTTCCATTCATGCATGGTTCATGCTGTGAGAAACAATGTCGTATATCACAAACACTCAGTTGCACACTTTGCAATGTATATTAAGACTTAAGGTATAAGGCGGGTGAACTTAGGATATTACGAAGGGATCAAACTGCCACTGAAATGGTGCATTCTGGTGTATACTGACTATATTGCTGAGGCTGCCTTCACGTTATCGTATATTTCTCTGTTTGCCGATTCTCACTATATGCCAGGTTAGTCACAAGGTGCATGAATTCCGGAATAAGGCTAACCTTTGAATCATAAACGGCACGATTATCCTTAGAACATATACCAAATATATGTACTAGTGTACGTAATAAATAACAGCATTGTTTTGCGTCTATTATTGTGAAATATGTATATTGCTACGTTGAAGAGAAACTATTACTTTTCTAAATCCCTTTAGCATTTCTTTGCATTACAGAAACAAATAGGGTCACTTTGTTAATAATAAACTGATAAAATGCATATAATTGATATGTTGTTGATTAGTCGCTTACATCGTATAATAGCCATTGCTTCTATAACGCTTTGTATTTCTGCTAGTTATTTGTGCACATACACGTAGACACCGCATACATTACTAGAATAACATTAGCTAGTTATTTGTAGTAACTCCAGTAACAGACTTACTGTACCTGTTTCTGTTATTCTGTTATACTATTACAGAAAGAAAGCAACAGGTAAATTAACTCAAATTCAGAGGAGATACACAATATAACTGTAACAACTGTAAGCTTGTTATCAGGCTAGAATAACACTATTTGGAAGATTTTTTATTAATTGTGCCTTCCTTGTAGCAACATACATACTACTCCGTCGTGTTTGCAGTCAGTGGTAAAGTAATTATATAACAGTGTTACTTGTTGTAATAGTCCAATATGTCACATCTAAAGATCAAATCCTGTGGAACGTACATATGGCCTGATGATGAAGACCTCCGAGCATAGCTTAGGTTAATATGTTGATCAAATATCTGCATAACCGACCTTAATCAATCCAGTCCTGGCCAATGGAAGATTTGATGCTGACGAAACGACGTTGGCAGAATATGACGGTAGTCGAATCTGCACGGTAAAACGAAACAGTGATAATCATATTGATAATTAATTTGTGTACTATTAATAATAATAATAATAACAAACCACAAACAATTTGCTGACGTATGTATGCATTTGTTTAACTTAATTGGTGTATTAACAATAAGATTACGGAATAGAACATATACAAATTATATCCAAAGGGTAAAAGAGTCAATTTCTTAAACTACTGCCAGGCCACTTGTTGGTTGCCACATAAACATGTTAGCCGCCAGGCCAACATAAATTTGACCAAAATCTCCCAATTTTAGAAAACATTATGAGAAAACCATTAGCGTGATATTCTTATTTGTAGCTAGAAATGGCTAGTTAGTTACTTTTTGTTAACTCTTTTAGGTGCGTTGCCAAAAAAACATAACTTTTGTATTGCTTTAACATTATACAACGTTTCGTGCGCCAATAACAGTTACGTGCTGCCGGGTGCCACAACAGCAATGACGTGGCCATTGTGACGAGGTGTGCATTACTGACGTTAATTTTTGATGAATCTGTCTTAGTTATATTGCCACCAATAAATAGTTTAGAATTACTCATATACAAACAGTCCGACGCCATTTTGGCCACGACGATAATACGAGGTTATGACCGGCAGCAAAGTAGATTGTGTATTAACTATGCAGTCGGTAGATTAATCAATGGGGAGCTTATCGACATTCTGGTATAACCACGCTCTCAGTAAATATATGAACGTTGATAATATATATGATATCCATGCATATAACCATTGGGTAAAACGAAGAAGGAAAACGAAATTGTGGTATTGTATTTGATTCAAATACGTCCGTATGCATTTAAAATAAAATTATAACTACGAAATACTTAGCATTGAAGGGGTTCGATTTAGCTATGAATGTGGAAATACAGCTCACGTAATGTGCATAAATGATTGCATCAAATGTTTTTATCGCCCTGGGCGACCTGCATAATATGAATGACATCATCGTCCACGCAAGCGATGGATACATTAAAAGCCAGACGGCGGCCAGATGTTTCCACTCATACATTATTTTATGTTCTGCCTCTGATCAACTCGGCTATAGAAGGAATGTACAACCATTTCATTGGATGATTTATTAGTCTGACAATATTTGACATAAAGCGATATTTGTATGTCGTAAAACTGGCTTGTGTTATTTCAAACGGCAAAACTACGTATGACAAACAAAAAGGTAACGAAATGCAAAGGGTCTATGGAAATTGTGAAGAGGTGATTTTAGCAACTTGACACATGAAGAATCTGTAGTGTGACCCATGACCAATGACGAAGGTTGTGTATTTTAACCGTAAAGGCAACAGCCATTAGACACAATTTAATTCGGCGTCTCTTTCTCATTATGTCAAACGAGTATCAGTTTAAAGGAGATTTGCAGCAAGTAAGCCTACATTGAATTTTCAACAGCACTTCTATATTGCTCTAAAACACGGAATGCAACCAAAAACAGAACTAAAGCTAGCAAGTTTCAAGACCAGATGCTTCCGCAGACTTCTAAACATAAAATGGATCGAATTCATCAAGAGATGAGCAAAGAGCAAATACAAAGCCAATAAAGTTAGCAATATTGAAAAGAAGATGGATATATTTGGGTATGTCCTTGGAATGCCGCCAACAGGAAAACCAAAGCATCTGGAAAGATGAAAAGAGGACGCCCAGAAGAAACGTACAAAGAAGCCAACGCAAGAGAGGCACAAACCCAGAAAATAAGGACACAGGTCCTAGAAAGACTGGCTGCTGTTGCCTGGCGACATATGGGGGAGTAAGTGAGTGAGTGGGTGGGTGAGTGAGTGAGTGAGTGAGTGGGTGGGTGAGTGAGTGAGTGAGTGAGTCTACATTGAGGGTGGCTCGTCGGTAAGTTTCAATTTGGTGTTGTCTAAGAACATTTGCTGGTCATTGGATCACCTACAGCAGCATATTTGGCACGTGTGAGGCGATGGGAATTTCCAGCGTCATCAATACTAATTACGCTTACGTATTCTCATATATCTACGGATTTAATGACATCCAGTCGTGCAACCATGCACTCAACCGCATTTGACATTAACACATACACACGCTCATGGCAAAATAACTTCAGGTGGCCCCTTTCGAGGCATTTCCTACCAGTCCCAAGTGTTGCAAAGGAGAGGGTGGTGCAAAGGTCTAGTGTTGTGACTATACCATATCCTGCTACGGAAACGCAACCACGAGAAACGAAGGAGTTTTGTGGTGGGTGTACTAAGTGCAGTCTAGCTGAAATGCAAATAGGCAAATGCCGTTCTTGCTTAGTTACGATGCGGGTACCTAAAGGCAATTTCACACCTGGTGAGTCGATAGGTGTATAGTGGCAACACATAACCGTGGGAATTGGGCTGGACTTGTGGTAATTATAGCTTGTTATTTTAAAGCGCTTGACACTGACAATTTTCTTGGCACAACACTTAAATATAATAACACCATTCAAGTTATTTAGTGGGTAACTCAAATGTTCTACCAATCAGGCTCTACAGATGCGAATCGAGGCATCTCCGACCAAACCATAAAAAGACATTTGACGCATTCGACACTAAAAGTCTTGGCAAGATCTAGGAAAGTCGCTGTAGCAATTATGTGTATAACAAAGAGGTCAAAGAAAGATCCGGAAAATCTCCAATCTCAAACACGATCGACCGAAAACGAACTGGTGCTAGTCCGTCAAACGTGATCTATTGCTGATCAACAGAAGATGGGGGCTAGCAGTTGAGCCATCCAAGTAGAGCGCTTCGAGTGCCTCATATGTCTGTATTATATACATTAATAATTGAAATTGGCAAACGTCTGCAGCAACATTGTACAGGTTAGAATACACGTCACTGTAACATTTACAGTTGTGAAGCTACGCGAATAGGCGCGAACAGGAGCAACGAAGGTAGCAAAACATGTCTATTAAATGCACACAGTGTCTAGTCGTTCGTATCATAAAACCACGTGATGTAGTATAAACGATATAATATTTTATTTATTTCAACATATTGACCGTCCATATGTTTTTTTAATAACCATAATTATTTTGTCATATAATTTAACCGTTATCTGTTTATCTTGGGTGTTTCTATTCATACATCACGTCTGCATCGAGTGCTGAACGGCAAGATCGCTATTCATGAAGAGATAACTATCATATTATATTTAAAACAAATGGGCGGTCAAGGATGTAATTTATGTAGTTTATACTATATAACATTATTTTACAATGATAACTCTCATACGTTTATCTGTAAGAAAACCTGGCTTGTCGGGTAAAGCATTGGGGTATCCACAGCAACCGTAACATATGTGCGGAATGTGTGATTACAAGAATGTGCTGATTGTTGCAAGCAGTTGTTATCTGCCTGGACTTACCTCCTTCCACAACAATTCTCCAGACGGTCTTTGCTGCGCCACGTTGCGTACAGGGAATGCCCGTCTAAATAAACAGAAGAGGTTTTCAACAAGATTAAGCAAGATCGCCATGTATAACAAAACCCCAGAAGTCAAGTGGAAAAAGAAACGTTCAGTTTAACGAAATACCAACAACGTGTGTGAGTGTGCGTGCGTGCGTGCGTGCGTGCGTGCGTGCGTGCGTGCGTCCGAACGTGCGTGTTTGCTTATGTATGAGTGATTGCATGCTTGCCTTGCAAGTTTGATTGCATCCTGTCGGAAATGTTTTCTTTTTAGACATACCATCACAGTGGATATGTGTCGCCAAATGTGTTTTATATACGTTACTAACGTAGACCTGCAAACAAAGGAATGATACGTAACAAAATACAAACCTGTAGGCGCTAATCGTGGTGAATGTAACATTTGAAAATACGGTCAACAGCAGTGAACGTCGTATGGAGAATGCTGCTGACGATGCCATGACCGTATTTCATAAGGGTAAAAACGAAACTGACTCAGTTGCTAAATAAAATGAGTTGGGAATCTGACTGGATAGCTGGTTAGATCAACATGAGATGAAGTAGCTCAGCCAAGGAGCAGTTGTCAAAGTCTGACCTTTTGATAACGTATGATGGGACATCTATTTATAACTACGCTAACACAAGGCTCTAGAGATTACTTTGGTTTTAGTAGACTTTCGTTTTACTATGAGTCATTAAAAGCATAGTAAAACGAAAGGGTGTTCTATTTATGTATGTGATAGTAGTTAGTAAGTCGTTTACAATAAACAATTGTGGCGGCAATTTTGGTGGTAGCTAAAAATAGACATTGGGAAAACCCACATATCGCTGACGTGATGGTTAGTTAGAGTTTCATTCATAAAAATCGTGCATGATTAATGAGGTAATGAGGATGAATGGCTCGTGGGTCTTTCTGGAGGGAGTAGGGTATATGCTTGCGTTTCGTGGAATGCAGCGGGCTACATACCATGTTAGGAATGCGGTCGTGTTGTGTCCCGTAATATGACACCGCTCTGTCGCGTTCCCGAAAGGACACATTAAGGCGATACTAACAGCTGACTAGTGGATTTTGGTACTCGGGAAATGCGCGTTTTAAATAACCTGGCTATTTGTAGTCATATTAGCGCAGTAGTTAAAGCGCTAGTTCGTCCACTGGATGTATGCAGGCCTGAACACGTTGAAAGATAAGCCCGTCATTTGCACAATGCTGTGCAGTAATTTATTCTATGCCTGCTATGATGAAATTCGGCTTTCATTATTGTTATTTTTGTCGTTTCTCTAAGAAGAGTAGACCACATGACGTCTTGTCTGCATATATAATAAAGACAGCTGGGTGTGCATCAACGAGTTGACCTGCGTGCGTACATCTAACATATTTAGGGTATTGATTATCGTATGAATTATACATAGCACGAGTAATAAGAAAGAGTACCGATTTGTCTAAGAAAATACCGCTTTTATATGTATTTTGTCACACTTAGTTACGTATGTAATACTTTTATGCTAAGTGATTACCACATTTATCTGCATGTTAACACTTTTAAGTTAAGTAAATATCACTTTTATTTGTATGTTAACACATTTTAGCTACGTAATTACCACGCTTGGCTGTGTGTTAACGATTTTAGCATATTAAGTATTACTTTTAATTGCATGTTAACGCTATTTAGCAGTATGTACCACATTTAGCTCTTTGTTAACTTTTTTTAGCAAAGTAAATGTAACTTTTATTTGTAGGTTAACGCTTTTAAGCTAAGTAAGTACTAAATACAGCTACATATTTATCTGCATGTTAACGGTTTTAAGCAAAGCAAATACAACTTTTAGCTAAGTAATTAGCATTTTTAGCTAAGTAAGTACCATAATTAGTTGCATGTTAACGCTTTCACTTCATTTCACTTTCCCATAACCCGTAAGGATCGTTGGGGCACCATTGATGACTTTCTAATCAGCTCTCTCCACGTTTCCCTGTTCTCTACAGCCCTCTGGGAGTCAGCGAACTCCATTCCTGTCCATTCTTTGATGTTGTCTTCCCACCTCTTCTTCTGTCTACCTCTTCGTCTCCCCCCTCTTACGGTACCTTGCAAGATAGTCTTTGCAAGGCCAGATGATCGTGATACATGACCGTACCACTTCAGTTTACGCTTCTTAACTGTTGTAAGAAGGTCGTCATATGGTCCGATGGCTTGTTTGATCTTGCTACGGACAGCATCGTTAGTAACATGGTCTTTGTATGATATGTGCAAGATCTTCCGGAAGCATCTCATTTCCATGGCTTGTATCCTCTTCTGTAGATCTGCTGAAAGGGTCCATGTCTCACAAGCGTACAGAAAGATGGACATGACAAGGGAGCGCATCAGCCTTATTTTCGAACTGACCGTGATGTTTCTGTCGTTCCATAAGGGTTTCAACCTTGTTAGTGCTGCTGTTGTCTGTGCAATCCTGGCAAGTATCTCCGGTTTGGAACCCTCATCTGTGATAATTGATCCCAAGTACATGAAGCTTGTTACTGCCTCAAGTCTCTGTCCATTAACTTTGACCTCTGTGCTGATGCCTTGTGTGCTGTTTGTCATCAGTTTGGTCTTTTCGGCACTGATCTCCATGCCGTATGATGAAGATGTTTTCTCAAGGCGCTCCACTAAATTGACTAGTTCTTGTTCATCTCCTGCTAGGCCGTCGATGTCGTCAGCAAAACGAAGGTTGGTGATTGTCCTGCCTCCAATGCTGACAGTGCCTTGATGGTTTTCTAAAGCATCAGTCATTATCCTTTCCAGAAAAATGTTGAAGAGCGTTGGTGATAGTAGGCATCCTTGTCGAACTCCAACAGTTGTTCGAAACCAGTCTCTTATGCTGCTGTTGAAGGTTACTGCACTGGTGGCATTGTCATATAGGTGTTCAATGGTTCGGACAAGCTTGGAGCCAATGTTGTACTTCCTCATGGTTGCCCATAGGGCCGCATACCATACCTTATCAAAGGCCTTCTTGAAATCTATAAAGACATGATACAGGCTTTGCTGATGTTGAAGGTGTTTCTCGCAAAGGATTCTAAGGTTGAAGATCTGTTCAATGGTGCTCCGTCCTGCTCGAAAACCCGCTTGTTCTTCAGCGATGATCTCTTCTGCCTGGGGTTTGAGTCTGTTGAGTAGTATCTTCAACATGACTTTGCTCGGGTGGCTGATGAGGCTGATTGTTCTGTAGTTTTGGCACATCTGTAGGTTGCCTTTCTTGGGAAGTGTGATGATCAGTGACTGAGTACATGGGGTGGGCCATTCTCCTGTCTGCCAGATCTTGTTGCAGATTGTTGTAAGTGTGGTAATCAAGGCTTCTCCCCCAGCTTGAACCAGTTCTGCTGGTATGTTATCAATTCCAGCTGACTTTCCTTTTTTCAGAGACTTTACTGCAGCCTCTACTTCCTCACAAAGAATGGGGTAGTCGTCCTCTTCAGTAGTATGTGGACAGTTTAGTACTACTGGGTCTCCGTTGGTGTTGTGGCTGTACAGTTCTGAGCAGTATTCTGTCCATCGATTGAGGATCTGCTGTTCTTCTGTCAGGCATTTCCCTGATTTGTCTTGGATAGTAGTAGTTATCCCTTTCTTCACTGATGTCAGGTCTTTCACTATTTGATAAGCCTTCTTGCTGTTGTTCTTGCTCAAGCTGTCTTCCATTTCACAGCACTGTTCTGCTATCCAGTTATCTTTTGCTCTTCTCATATCTTGTTTGATCTTCTTGTTGACTTCTCTGTATTTTGCTGCACCTTCAGGATCACATTTTCTCCTTTTCAATTCCCTTCTTTTGACACAAAGATCTAGGATGTCTTCTGTGACCCATGGTTTCTTTGTCCGACAGTGTTTTCCAAGGATCTCGCTGGCTGTGTCGGTCACTATTTTGTTGAAGGTGTTGGTCAGCAAGTTCACGTCGGTATATTTGTCATCCAGTATGATAAGTGGTGCAAATTTCCCACCTATCATTGCTTTGAATGCTTCTGCTACATCAGGATCCTTAAGTTTCTCGATGTCAAATTTTATTCTTGTTGGCTTTGGTTTGCTGATCCTCTTCAGGCGAATGTGGAAGGTTGTCATCAGCAAGTCGTGATCACTTCCGATATCTGCTCCTGGAAAGC
Source organism: Lamellibrachia satsuma (assembly GCA_033239005.1). Taxonomy (NCBI): domain Eukaryota; kingdom Metazoa; phylum Annelida; class Polychaeta; order Sabellida; family Siboglinidae; genus Lamellibrachia; species Lamellibrachia satsuma. The sequence goes on from BSQZ01000008.1 coordinate 9,757,393, forward strand.
TTCGTGTCCTGGCAATATTCACTCCTGTGTGAAAGCGCCGTTTCACCAAGATGTAGTCGATCTGATTGTGATGTTTTCCATCTGGGCTGTGCCAGGTCCATCTTCTAGATGTTTTGTGTGGGCCAAATGTGTTAGCCAGCATCAGCTCATTGTACATTGCAAATTCGAGGAGCCTGTGACCTCTCTCATTTGTTTCCGCGTTGCAGAAAGGTCCGCAAGTGTCTTGCCAGTTGGTCTGCGCATCCTTTCCCACTTTTGTATTCCAGTCTCCTAGTACAATAAGATTGTCTTTCTTTGGCGTTTCCTCTATGACTTCTTGCAGCTGGCCATATAAATCTTCCACCTCACTGTCGTCATAATCAGACGTTGGGGCATAAACTTGTATGACTGTCATGTTGAAGGGAGTTGCCTTCAGGCGGATGGTGATGAGCCTGCTGGAGATAGGGCGACAACCCATGACAGTGATCACAATGTCTTTGTGAACAAGAAACCCAACGTCTTGTTCGTCTTTGTCATTCTTACCACTGAAGTAGACCTTGTGTCCTCCTTCGGTCGATGTTTCACCAAAGCTTTTCCATCGCATCTCGGCGAGTCCAAGCAGATTCCACCTGTATCTCTCCATCTCATGTGTGAGTTCTTTCACTTTTCCTGCAGCTCTCAATGTCCTGACGTTCCATGTGCCGACGGTGATGTCGTTTCTTCCACGTATGTTTTTGGTAGGGGCACCAGTAGCATACTTAACACCCCCGTCCTGATGTACGGCGGGAGGCGCGGTCATTTTTGACCCGGGCTGCGATCTGTTCAATGGTGCTCCGTGCTCTTTTTTCAAACTGGTTTTCATGATCATGGTGTGTCTACGTTGTATGACTGTCATGTTTATGCCCCATGGTGTTAACGCTTTAAGCTAAGTAATTACCATATATGTTAAAATTGTTTAGCTAAGTAATTACCACATTTGGCTGTATGTTAGCGCTTTTTAACTAAATAGTTACGACATTTAGTTGTATGTTAACGCTTTTAAGCTAATTAATTACCATATTTGTGTTAACGCTAAATATATATCCTGATATGTTTATGAAGAATAACAAACCAGTTTCAGAAAAGAAAGAGATAGCAATTGGATTTAATAATTTTTTTTTACAAATGGTGGTCCAAATCTAGCAAAACATATTTCATTGTCTGATAAGGATGTGTCTATTTCATGCAATCAATGAAGAGCAAAAAGATAAATACAACATGTGGTAATACTTAGCTAAAAGTTGTATTTGCTTAGCTTAAAACCGTTAACATGCAGGTAAATATGTAGCTGTATTTGGTACTTACTTAGCTTAAAAGCGTTAACTAAAAGTGATATTTACGTTGCTAAAAAAAGTTAACATAGAGCTAGATGTGGTACATACTGCTAAACATGCAATTAAAAGTAATACTTAATATGCTAAAAGTGTTAACACACAGCCAAGCGTGGTATTTACGTAGCTAAAATGTGTTAACATGCAGATAAATGTGGTAATCACTTAGCTTAAAAGCATTACACACGTAACTAACTTTGACAAAATACATATAAAAGCGATATTTTCATAGACAAATCGGTACTCTTTCTCATTACTCGTGTTATGTATGATTCATACGATAACCAATACCCTAAATATGTCAGATGTACGCATACAGGTCAACTCGTTGATGCATACCCAGCTGTCTTTCTTATCCAGACAGGACGTCACGTGGTCTACTCTTCTTAGAGAAACGACAAAAATAACAATAATGAAACCCGAATGTCATCATAGCTGGCATCGAATAAATTACTGCACCGCATTGTACAAATGACGGGCTTATCTTTCAACGTGTTCAAGCTTGCATACATCCAGTGGACGAACCAGCGCTTTAACTACAGCGCTAATATAACTACATATAGCCAGGTTATTTAAAACGCGCATTTTCCGAGTACTAAAATCCACTAGTCAGCTGTTAGTATCGCCTTAATGTGTCCCTTCGGGAACGCGACAGAGCGGTGTCATATTACGGGACACAACACGACCGCATTCCTAACATGGTATGTAGCCCGCTGCATTCCGCGAAACGCGAGCATATACCCTACTCCCTCCAGATAGAACCACGAGCCATTCATTCCCCTTACCTCATTAATCATGCACGATTTGAACTCTAACTAACCGTCACGTCAGCGATATGTGGGTTTTTCTCCTGGGTTTTCCCAACTAACCGCCACGCCTATTTTTAGCTACCACAAAATTTTTTGCCACAATTGCTTATTGTAAACGACTCACTAACTACTAATATATATATATATATATATATATATATATATATATATATATATATATATATATATATATATATATATATATATATATATATATATATATATATATATATATATATATATATATATATATATGTTATGACTGGTTATGATCAGAGCGCACATTTGGCTAATTTGCAAATAATAAATGAACATTTGGCAAAATTTTACTGAAGTAACATATCACTTCAAATTTCGAATATTGTGGAAGTTTAGCAAAAATGTGTTTTGTGACTTTAACATTTACATAACATAATTAATTTTACCATTGTATGCATATTTTTATATATTGTATTAATGTTGTGTTATGACTGATTATGATAAAAGCACAGTAGTTTGCTAATTTTGCCGCTGATGTAGCTGTTGCTATGTCAGATAATGGAACAATTTGCACGGGACTCCCAATTTCCTTTTCCATTTTGGGGTTTTTGGAAGTCAAATGGATGTTAAAGAACAATTTAAGGTTTCATTACTTTGATTTCAGGGTAGACGCATACGTTAAATAACAAACGAGTTGGTCGTCAGGGGAAATTATATAATCCAAACAGACAGCTCAATGTCAACATACCTGGACGTTATCGACGTTCAGCGCTATACCCACAGCCACTGACTAATCTCCAATGAAATGTCCTGTCCGCAGGTATAGTTCATACACCGGTCGTCGAACGCCCATGGACCGGGTGGTCTTCTTTCTGTAACAAACCATACAGTTATTGTTTACTTTTCCAAGAGACTTAGAACTTAGAACTCTAACAGTTTAAGGGGAATCAATCGTCGTGTCCATGCAAGCCTGTTATCTTCCAAACGAATATCACCCAAGCAACTTCACATATTCCATCAGCAATGTAATATTGTTTATGCTAAAGGAACCTTTTTTATATTAATTAAATAAAATTTATATCTGGCCCGACTAAATCATTGAAAAACGTGCTAAAATCGTTGACGGTTTGTATTACCTCAAAGTAGGTTTTGCAAACTGGAACGCATTCATTTGTTTTTTATCAAGTGGAAAACAATTATAAAACTAAACAGCCATTCTTGCTTGGTTAAGATGGTTCCCTGGTTTTAGTGTGGAACATTGAAATGGTTGCGTAATAACAACGTCACAGTTAAGAAAGAAGCGCATTTTCATGTCAACCGTAAGAAATATCAGAATTTCACTTCAGTTTTCTTGTGCAGATCGACTATGCCGGCAATACCAAGTACAGCTGCTTAGCACATCCATGTGGCGGGTAGACGTGTGAATAATACTGGTCGCGTACATGTTGGATATGCCTCTCGAGGCAGGTATTGAATTTTTCCAGACACTGTTAGGCTTAACACTGCCTGCCACGACTCGTTGCTCGCGTGGCATCCGTTGAATCGCGTCGCCTGACGTACTCTTGAATAGATACATTGCTGGCGTTCTTAGACTTAATACAACAAAGCCTGGAGTTGATTAGCTATGCCATTTTAGGCCAACACAGGAGGATATGGTCAGGTGTGTCTGATGTCGCAGACCCTGACAGGACACGGAGAAAGCATTAATTGGCAACTGGTGCATTTCCACCAAGAACGAATGCTGTGAAAATAATTCCAATGCACAGAACAGGCTAAAAACGCCAGAAAATTATAAATAACTAAGTGATCGTTATTATTTAGTTACAACTAACGACATTTGTGGCTTCATGTGTTTTGTCTGCAGTAACTTTTTTATAGCTTAAGTTCGTTTTTTATTATACGCACACTCGTAGGTCAAAAAAGCGAAAGACAGGGCCAATTGACATGCTTCCACTCGCAGAGCTGATGTTTAATTGGAAATACAGGATGTCTGTGGAGGAAACGTAGAAGGGGTAAAGAAAAGGAGACCGCCTCCCATACATGTTCTACTCATGAAACCTGACAGACCCCCGTAAGAAACCGATGTGGCAGATCTTGCCTCTCCAAAATCGAAATTCACAGCCACCAGAAGGCATATCGAGCTGGACGAACGATCATCTTCCCTCAATCTTCGGAAACGAAAAATTCCCGAGTGAGAGCATTATACGTAGCTATGTGTCTGGATGATTTTATGTCGTAAATATTAATGGGCGATGTTGTAGTGGTTGTTTTAACCGTCACGTGTTTGCGCTACTTTTCGTTCGGTGTAGGTTATCTGAGGTAAAGTTCTACTCCTATTATTTGTTATGGGAAAACAAAATAAATTAGAATTTTTACATAATTATGGCGAAAATCATCACTGCACACTCGCACGAACACACAGACACAAACACACACACACACACACACACACACACACACACACACACACACACACACACACACACACACACACACACACACACACACACACACACACACACACATATCCACAAATAGCCATGTAACCATGACAACACATCCGGTGACCCCTTTCCCTATTGTACCATACATTAGCTGGGACAGTCATGTGTCTTGTTTACTCGCACAGTACACTGCGCTACGCCTCACTGCATTCTGTGTCAGGTATAATCATGAACCTTCCTATGGTGTGTGTGTGTCTAATGTCTCAAGCGGTTACTAGCACAGAGCACTTAGTCACGCTTCGCTGAATCCCGTGAAAGCCAACTGAGTTACCACGCATGTGACACTACTCACACCCGAGGCTATTTATGCGTTTTGATTGGGATAGATTAGGACAGAACATTAGTTGCCTGGTCCCAAAATCCAAGAAGAACGACATATGTCGTAATATGGACTCATTGTATCACCTTGGCGTGTCAACCTACTTCACGCGTCGTTCTAACAATGCCTATAGTCAGTCAGTGACAACCATATTGGTCGATTACAAGGCAGCGATTCTGCCAAACCCCACCCGCCCCTAAACTGTTCCCAAACAAAACCGTTCTTCCGTCGGTGAAAACGTTAACATATCCAGAATACCCTTATAAATGTCGTCACAAAGATTTCGGTGACATGTGTGCATTCAGCAATATAGTTGCTGAAACAAGCCGTCACGCAGCTACTGCGTGATCGTTCGAAAATAGGCCCAGTGCAAAGCAGTCAACCGTGTACTAATGTATGTCATTTTATAGCTTCTGGCTCCTTGTCACAAAAGATTATTGCCATAATCACCACAGGCACCAACTGCTACACAGACAATAACTGTTGCACAGACAACAATCGTTGCACATACAACAACTCCTGCACACACAACAACTGCTACACAAACAGCAACTGCTGCACAAACAACAACTGCTACACAAACAACAACTGCTGCACAGGCAACAACTGCTGCACGAGTGCTGTACAGTATAAACGCTGTGCCTCTAGCAGCAAGAATGCCTGCATCACTGAATGGTGTGTCAAATGATAAGGGCTCAGCGGTCTTGTTTTACTAATGGGTGTTCTATTTATGTCTGCAGTATGTACATTCCACGCAGCCCCTTCGTGGGCTGACGTAGGAGTTTGTGGTGCGTGTGTCATACATAGTATATAGGCCCTGACGCGTAAAGGGGAAGGCTGTGTTAGTTGAGCCACTTGGATAGTTGAGCCACCCATGTTTCCCGAGAAACTACAGCAGCGACAGTTACATGCTACCACCCAGTATTTGAACATGTTATTAGAACACGATTCACGTATAGTAGGTTACGTTTGTCACAACGGAACACGTGAGTTAAAACTATGTTTTTGATGTTTTCCGAAACTTTTAGTAATTGTGATTAATGTCTGCTGGTGTGTAAATTATCAATGCATATGACTAGCCTTTTGTTTGTGCAGTAACAAATGGTTTAACTATGCCCAGAGAAGAAGATTATTTACATCACTTCGTGCATTAATGAGAATTTAATTAAACAAGCTAATTGTCGAAACGGGGTTAGTTGAGCCACCCAAGGCGAAAGGGAGGGTTAGTTGAGCAGAGGATAAAGAACGAAGACGAATGTTCTTTACCCCCAAATACATCAAGAAATTCATTTTTCCGAGCAAATTGGCACAACGGATAGCTACTTGGCAACATATTAGCAGTTAGTTACACTGGTTGTGATTTACCTATAAAACTACATTAATTAAATGTGGTGACTTATTAATTAAGAGGGTAGACTTGTCAGAGACATGTTATGCCCATTGGGTAGATGTGTTGGCTGAGTTGTTATGATTTTTTTTGTACAAGGCCTACGAAAATTATACAAATAAAACATTTGCACAACTTACGTTACACTGTGGCTCAACTTACCCCAAACCAAGTGTTAGTTGAGCCAGCTTACCAACCCTATTTGAATCAGCTATATATAATTATCTATGCATACTATATATATTATCTAATCAAGGCGTTTTTTAACATACAAAGTGGGGGGACAATGCCCCCAGCCCTTTCATTTGCTCCCCAGTCAAACCAACTTGCCCCCCCCCAATGCGTGCCCCCATTCTCCTTAACCAGCCCCTTGTATTAATGTAGGTCATAATTTGTATTCTTTTTGTTAGTGTGACTTAGTTAATTTTTATTGGTGGCAAAATCAAGAAAGTACCAAAGTTAAAGAAGGGCAATATGTCTACAAAAGATAAATTTATTGAGATGGCTCAGAGGGATATCTTACATTTTCAAAAAAGGCTTTATATTTCCTGTTCCATAACTAGATACCAGGTTATTATTTTCATGTTACCATTTTCATGTTCGATTCGTCTCGAATCGTGAGATTTACTTTCGACTCGAAAGTCGAAGAATAATGGCAATATCATGGACATAGGCAGTAGTACCCGAGTTATGGTGTGTTTATGTTAATGCATGCGACAGGAAGTGAGGAATATAATAGCATCATAGCAATAACAGTGACGTATTGCTGAATGGCTTCTTCGTACAGTTCATGCGAAGAACTGAAAACGTGCTTTGGCATAGCCATACCATAGCCATAGTCTAGAAGTGTTTACTTATGACGTCAGTGTTCCGGTGCCAGAATAGCTAATGATTATGTATATGTAAATATGTGTACCTGCATGTTACTGTTTGTTTAAATTGTGTATGATTCAACAAGACCCGCCATCACATTTTACACGATTGAGCCGCGTGCAATCTAGTTCTTTACAGTGATGTTGAAATAGCTGTTAACATAAACCGGTGTCCTGGCCGCGAAATTGCGAAACGTACCCGGTATAGCACAGGCGAGACTAAACCTCGCCCATTCGCTATTATCATTGGTCGAGAGCGAGCGGGCGGGGATTAACGATGTATCAACAACCTTTCAGTCGGCTGTTTTTTCTCAAAGAATAAATAAACCTGGCAAAGTGTGTGTAGTGTCCAACGAAAGCAATTGGAAACGTTTAACAAATATCACAAAATAATCACATTTTAATAATGATCCCTCTTGTAGTTAAGATGATACAAACATCACAACAGCCATAAACCTGTCAGGGTAGATTTTTACTGAGGCAGTAATCTAGCCAATTAATTCTCCGCATCTTTGAGAAATCGAAATGTTAAGCACGGTAACTCAAAGAAGCATATTGTGTACATACTAAACAAATAAATTTTAAAATGTATGAGTAGTTGATAGTGGTCTACATGTGAGATGGAAAGTTAGCGGTCAGCAGGGACTTCAACTTTGGAAAATTGTTACTCAAAAGTTGGTGGTCCACATATTAACATAAAATGTAATCAACATTTGCACATGTAAGTTTTGGAAGTACGTATTTTCTATATCTTGATTTGTTATGTGGGGTGTAAGGGGTGTTGATGCGATCAACCGTAAAGACACTCAAGTCAACCTCACCTCCCCGTGGTGCACCCTGGTAACCAGTACATTGTGCTGGGCAAACGAGGATATGGCTAAGGGAAGGAAAACCCCGAAAATAAACCTACTGCGGAGGGCCAACAACCCTCCCAGCTCAAATGATGTTACAGAAACCAGAAGTGAATTTCAAAAGCCAGCTTGTGCTGGAGATGGCTACAGGAAGGCGACAGACCAGATACCAGCAGATGATGACATCATCTATTTGGACAGTATGACGCTTCCGGATCAAAGCCAAACGGAAGTTCGGAAGCTGACAACGTCGTTAACCAAGCCAAAAGTTAATGTAAATATAGGATGTTGGAATGTGAGAACGTTATACTCTATAGGGAAATCAGCCCAGCTTGCAAGAGAAATGGACAAATATAAAATAGATGTCATGGGCATTAGTGAATGCAGATGGATGGGACAAGGAAAAGTCAAGATGAACACCGGGGAGAGCATAATTTTTTCAGGGAGAGAAGACAACATACACAGACACGGAGTAGCAATAATGATGATGAAAAAAGCAGAACAAGCATTGCTGGAATGGAAACCTATCAGTGATAGAATTATTTATGCTAGATTCTTCTCCATGTATGTAAAGTTATCGATCATACAAGTATATGCACCAACAAATGAAGCCAGCGTCGAAGATAAAGACAACTTCTACGAACAGCTACAGACAGTTGTGGACAGTGTTCATAAGCACGACATACTCTTAGTAATGGGGGATCTAAATGCCAAAGTTGGAGAAGACAACGACGGATATGAAAATATAATAGGAAGTCATGGAGTAGGTGAAAGAAATGACAATGGAGAAAGACTTGTTGACTTCTGCGGACTCAATAACCTCGTGGTAACAGGTACCATTTTCCCACATAAACTTATACATAAACAGACATGGACATCTCCAGGAGGAAAGACAAAGAACCAAATAGACCATGTGTTAGTGAGTAGGCAACACCGGACATCAGTAATGGACACTAGGGCCATGAGAGGAGCCGACATTGCGAGCGACCACCAATTAGTGCGATCAAAAATCAAGCTGAAGCTAAAGAGAAAACAAAAGAACAAGGCGATCAGAAAGAAATTTGATATAATTAAGTTACAGCAACCAGCTATTAAAGCCCAATTCTCACTGAAGTTACGCAACAAATATGATATATTACAAGACTATGAAGAAACAGACAACGAAGAAGTTGAGAAACAATGGCAAGACTTTGAGGATGCATACAAAGAAACAGCTCAAGAAGTACTGGGGTACAAAAAGAAAGGGCAAAAACCATGGATCAGCAAGGAGTCGTGGGAGCTAGTAGAAGAGAGAAAACGACTGAAGAACAACATCGAGCAGACAAAGTCAGATAGGATTAAGCAGAATTACATGGATAAATATAGGTGTAAAGACAAAGATGTGAAGAAGAGCATGAGACTAGACAAGAGGAAGTGGGTCGACCACCTTGCCATGGAAGCAGAGGAAGCAGCACATAGTGGAAGAATGAAAGAAGTGTATGCTATTACAAAAACCCTGAGTAATGACAAACGTAAGACAACAAATGCAGTGAAAGACAAAGGTGGAAACTTAATAACGGAAGGATTGGCCAGAAGGGAGCGATGGAAAGAACACTTTGAGGAAATCCTTAATAGACCTATACCTGATGACCCTGTAACAGATGTGGAGATAGATCCGATCATAAACGAAATCAGCACTGACCCAATAACAAAGGCAGAAATTAGAACAGCGCTAAGGAAGATGAAAAACGGGAAAGCAGGGGGCAAGGACGAAATTACAGCAGAATTATTAAAAGCAGACATGAATACAACAGAGAAATGGCTTGTTAAATTATTCAGAACATTTTGGGAACAAGAGAAAGTGCCGAAAACATGGAAGCAGGGACTGATAGTTAAAATACCGAAGAAAGGTGACCTGACAGAGTGCGGGAATTGGAGAGGAATTACTTTGACATCTGTTCCTAGTAAAGTATTCGGAAGAGTACTCATTGACAGAATAAAAGATGGAATTAACAGCAAATTGAGATACGAACAAGCAGGTTTCAGAAGTGGGAGAGGCACAGTAGAGCAGATATTTATTTTACGAAATATTATAGAACAGGTAGTGGAATGGCAGGCAACTCTATACATCACGTTTGTGGATTTTGAAAAAGCATTTGACTCAGTGCACCGAGAGAGTCTATGGAAAATTATGAGAGCTATGAATTCCATGCAAGATAATCCACATGGTACAGATGTTGTACGAAGATAGTGAATGTACAGTGTTAGACGAAGGTGAGGAATCTGAGTGGTTCAAGGTCAAAACTGGAGTTAAACAAGGAGATGTAATGTCTGGATTTATCTTCTTGATAGTAGTGGACTGGATAATGAGAAACACAACAGCGGGAAACAAAACAGGAATAAGATGGAACTTCACGTCAAAACTAGAGGACCTCGACTTTGCCGACGACATAGCACTCATGTCATCATGCTACACACACATGCAAACAAAGACAAGACAACTGAATCAATTTGCAGCAAGGACAGGACTAAGAATAAATAAAAAGAAAACTCAAATATTGAGGATAAACAGCAAGTGCGAAAACAGAATACTAATCGATGATCAAGAGCTAAAAGAAGTGGACAAATATAACTACCTTGGTGCGAATGTTAGTAAGCAAGGAGGAGGCGGCGATGACATTGTTAACAGAATTTGTAAAGCGAGGGTATCCTTCATGAAACTAAAGCAGATATGGAATTCAAATATATACACATTGAGATCGAAATTGAGGCTTTTTAACACACTTGTTAAACCAGTGTTGTTGTATGGAAGTGAAACATGGAAAATTAACGAAGGAGACAACAGAAAGTTAGATACATTTTTTTTCAAGTGTTTAAGACGAATCCTACAAATTCGATGGCCATACGTTGTATCAAATCGAGATATTCTAGCAAAAACAAAATTAAAGACAATCAGCACTGAGGTCAAAATAAAAAGATGGAAGTGGGTAGGACATATCCTACGAATGGAGAAAAACAGCAACTGTGAGACTGCACTGACCTGGACGCCTGAAGGTAAAAGAAAGGTTGGACGACCAAAGACAACGTGGCGATCGACTATTGAGGGTGAAAGACGTATACTGGGGTGGAATAGCTGGAGCGAAGCCAGACGTGTAGCAGCTGATAGAACAAGATGGAGGAGATTCACTTCGGCCTTATGGGCCACTGGGCCCGAAGAGGATAGGTAGGTAGGTAGATTTGTTATGTACTTAGCCAACCATTTGATTGATACACGTGGTACGCATGTTTTGTATTACTCTCTTTTCTGCCTTAGGCCTATATCTTCGGTATATTTATGTCTAGAGTCTAGAGCATGTCGCCGCTCGCATTGTAATTCCACTATAAAAGTGTTTCAAATAGAGATGCTTTTCCTGAGTTAGTTATTACATTTAACCATCTAATTTGTCCAGGTCGATATCCTGCCAGTCATGCCTAAGAGAGACATAGATGCAAAACGAAAACAAGAAGAGCTACAGAAATCTGCCGCAAAATGTCAACGCCTAGACACAATTTTGATCCGTCCGTTGCCATCACATCTGATGACACTCCAAAAGACAAAGGTGTACCACCAGTCATAGAGATTCTGCCTTCGTCGTGCTCTCGTCCGAGTACCAGTTCATCAAGCAGCCATGATCCGTTCACTGCCATCACATCTGATGACACTCCCAAAGATAAAAGTGTACCACCAGTCACATAGATACTGCCTTCGTCGTGTTCTCGCCCGATAGCCAGTTCATCAAGCAGCCATGATCCGTCCACTGCCATCACACCTGACCACACTCCTGGTGAAAAAGATCACCACCTTACCCAGACACCTGGTCAGGAAACCGACAACGCAACTTCGGGCCAGAGACCGTAAAGTTCCCGTACAAAGGAATTCCGTTAACTATTGCAGATGTTGTCAACAAATTTCCCGAGCTTCGTTCATTTTCGGCAAAGAAATGTGGCCGAACAAGGGCTCACATTCTATGCACAACATGTCAGGAGTATGAGGAGATGGCAAAGAAAAGTTCTCAAAATGGCACTATAGCAGTCGCAAGCGGCGTCAGGGCGGACTGTAGTGATAGGCTGGAAAGGGTCATTGACCATATGACCTCTGAACCGCACATAGCAGCAACAAACAAGAATAAGACTGTTTTTGCGATGCTTCTGCGAATGGCCGTCGACGTGTACAACGACTGTCTAATCGAAACGGTCTCCGTCCGATCGTGGCCGATGCGATCTCTGGCTTGTTTGGCGTCGGACCATCTGTTGGCCGCTATGCGACAAAATGGCGCAGATGTGGAATTTGCTCCATTCACGCCCGCGTCTAGCGACCTACACTACAGGGACCCAAACTACTATAAGCAGATGTTGGATGTCATATACGAACTACAAAAAGTGCGTCTGTCTCAAATGTTCAACCGATGCACAGTCTTCAGTGTTCAGATTGATGGCAGCTGTGACAGGCAAATGTTGGACCACTAGTTTGTAAGTGGACGGATGGCTAACAGTGATGGTAGCGTAACGAGTGTGTTCGTCGTCATGCATTCGCCAGAGAAGAACGGTGCCTCTGGACTACTGGAAGCGGTTAACAAAGCTTTGGATCTGACCGGAGGTAAAGACACGAAGCTTGTCGGTATCACCACTGACGGCGAATCGGCAAACACTGGCAGACATGGTGGGTCATGGCGTTTGCTTGCTGACCAAGTGCAGAGAGGTCTGGCAACTTTCTGGTGTGCTGCTCACCGGTCGGACTTAGCCATTGAGTCGGTCGTCAGCACCGTACCGGAGCTGGGCAAATGGAAGTCTAATCTACTGGGGCTCGTACGATTCTTCCGGACGCCGAGAAGGATGAAGATATTGTGAAGATATTGCGCAAGCCGAGAATGTCAAACAGTTCCCCGGCACCACGATGTCAGGTCTGCCCAGCACGAGCTGCAGCTGTGCTGAATAACCTACCAGTCTGCATTAAGGTGTGGGAACAGATGCAGACACCAGAAAGTACCAGCGACTGAAAGGAGAAGGCTGAAGCCAAAAGGTTTCTGAGAATTTGGAACCACCAACAGAAGTGGATAACCTCACTGATGGGCGACATCCTGGAGATATTTGAAACACTCCAGAAGAAGTTGCAAAGGAGTGATTTGTTCATCAGCGATCTTCTCACTGTGACTGGCGCTGCCATCAAGAAGTTGAGATTGATGAGGGATGGACCATTCCCGGGAAGAAGAGAGGAGAAAGAGAGTTGCCCAACCGATAGCACCAGTGAGGACCTAACACAGCGAAAGTCGAACCACCAATTCGTTTGTACGAACCGCCGTAATGCACGAGCAATCAGGCTGGAGGTCGTGCAAGCATCCCACGAATGCATGAACGCATGCCCCCGGAGCAGGAGGACGTCATCAAAGACATGAAGGGGTTGGTGATATCACGCAACCTGGGATCATTCGTTGAGCATGGCGTGCGCGTCGTCAGGTGTCTTTTTCCAGACGAGGCATCTGACTTTGCGGACGGAGCAGCCGAGCAATGGGAGAACATGATGAATGTGCCTTTCCTGCCTGATGGCTGTGATCTCGGTTGTAAGATGACTGTCAGATTGCGGCAACTTCTGCCAGTCACCACAGGTTCAGTTCAGAAGGTGTTGGCATCTCTGGCTTGCATGAGTCCACACTTTATGCAGACCGAAAGGATCGTGAGCCACCACAACCTCGTTGTCGACAATCACCGCACCAGCATGGGTGAGGACACGAGAAACGCCCGCCTCATGGTGGCACTGAATGGTGTGGGCACCGCCTACTTTGACCCTCGACCCGCTGTCGTCAAATTCCTGGAGAAGACCAGAAGATGCGGGGCTCCAGATTGGGATATCTACGGGCAGCGTGAATTCGTTAGGAAATTCACCCGCGAAACGGGGCTCGTCTAGTGAAATTGAGACGACTGTCAAACGTACTGATTTGCAAGTTGCTAGAGACGTGTCATGTTTCTCTAACTACTGCATGTGTTTGTAATAAAAAAATTCTGGGATATAAGTGTAGCATTACTTTTATACCGATATGCAGTCGTCAGTGTGCAACCATATGGATAAAAAGATACTGACACACACGCACACGCGCACGCGCACGCACACGCACACGCACACGCACACGCACACGCACACGCACACGCACACGCACACGCACACGCACACACACACACACACACACACACACACACACACACACACATAAAGGTTTCATACATTCCTAAGGGTTATGTAAATAATCATTAATAATGCGTAAGCTGCCATTTTTAACCATCTGGAGTGCCCTTTTAGGACATTGCCCCCCCAGTGAAAATTTAATAAAAAACGCCCTGATTATGTTGGTATAAAATGATATATTAATAATCATGTGTTTTCCACAAATATGGTCATAGCCCTTTTCAAAAATATATTTACAGGCAGCAAACAAATTAGCAAAAGGGGGGATGTGCCAACTCAAAATCACCGGTGCTTCATTCGTCTGCCGTCCCTTTAACAGCTGCTACAACTAACGCAGCCAGCAGCGCACATATAGGTCACCAACAAACCAACAATACGCGGCGTTAGTGCACACCATATCCCACAGCATGTCATCTACTGCCATACCCTCTGCAGGCAACATCCACTCACACACATCCGGGTCAGTTACTGACCAGTTCGAGTATTTCTAGAAAAAATTTACTCACCACACACAGATGGACGGTGAAATCCACCGCTGGGCGGCTGTACGCGGTGAGTCGACGCGCTATCAATACGTGGCATTCAGTAGTTCGGACTGCTTTCAACCATCTGACTGTGGGATTTCCCTGGCGTTATATTGGGCGTGTTATATTACGTTCGCGCAGACGAGTGTAGTCGTCCTAATACTTTACTTACTTGCCGTCAGACAAACAAGGCAGAGAGCAATCGACGTCATGTAATACTTTTGACCGGTCTAAATGTACGAAGGACAAGTCTGTCTGAACACGCTATAATACTGCTACAGGTAAAACGGATAGCTAAGCCGACTAGAGAAACAGGGCTTATAAATGCGGATAGAGGTTTCCCCGTTGACTGTTCAAACACTTTAGCCTGTCTAACTTCTTATGTGTGAAGTACCATCATTTAAATAAAAAGGGGAGGATCTGTGAACATAACATATGCTTGTATTCGTATAATTGCATAGGTGCGTGCGTCCGGGCGTGCGTGCGTGCGTGCGTGCGTGCGTGCGTGTGTACGTGCTCGTTATAGCGCGTGTGCGTGTGTGTCCTCTGTTATAATATGGACACATTCGAAAAGTACATAGTTTCCATCGTTAAATCGCGACTAATGAAATTATATGCAATAGAATCATTCAAGTGGAGCCACTAGGACACTTAGGGCATGAGCAGATAACATTCGCTGTGCCTATGGTTATATAGGCGTATACACCCAGCCCATAGACGTCATAGCAAACGTCGTGATTGCATTGTCTGTTGGCTCTCCGCTGAGGCTTTATTGATTGGATATACTATTTAGGGACGCGGACGCAATTAACACGGCTGTAATGCGTCTGGGTCGGTGGATTTGACATGCATCTGACTGAAATTGCGACAGGGTAGGCGGTGTGCCGCATGTTAACGGTCTGTATATATATATATATATATATATATATATATATATATATATATATATATATATATATATATATATATAAATATATGTGTATATATATGTATACATATGTATACATATGTATACATATGTATATATATGTATATATATATATATATATATATATATATATATATATATATATCTAATTTAAACATAACGATATATATATATATATATATATATATATAGAGAGAGAGTTGGATAACTTTTGGCTTTCTATTGTCGAAATTTATATATGTCCGAAACTACAGAGCACAATTGCATAAACGAGCTGAAGTACGTCCTAGTGGAAACTAAGTAGGTTTTATTGTTCGCGAAATGATTATAAAACGAGACGAGACGCACATGAGTAACCTTTATTGTTTGTGCACTTACAAATGGTTTAGCTATGCACAGAGAAGACGATTATTTACATCACTTCGCGCATTAATGAGAAGTTAATTAAACAAGATTAATTGTCGAAACGGGGTTAGTTGAGCCACCCAAGGCGAAAGGGAGGGTTAGTTGAGGCAGCCAAGGCGAAAGGTAGGGTTAGTTGAGCCAGCCAAGGCGAAAGGGAGGGTTAGTTGAGCCAGCCAAGGCGAAAGGGAGGGTTAGTTGAGCCAGCCAAGGCGAAAGGGAGGGTTAGTTGAGCCACCCAAGGCGAAAGATAGGGTTAGTTGAGGCAGCCAAGGCGAAAGGGAGGGTTAGTTGAGCCAGCCAAGGCGAAAGGGAGGGTTAGTTGAGCCACCCATGGCGAAAGGGAAGGTTAGTTGAGCCAGCCAAGGCGAAAGGGAGGGTTAGTTGAGCCACCCAAGGCGAAAGGGAGGGTTAGTTGAGCCAGCCAAGGCGAAAGGGAGGGTTAGTTGAGCCACCCAAGGCGAAAGGGAGGGTTAGTTGAGCCACCCAAGGCGAAAGGGAGGGTTAGTTGAGCCACCCAAGGCGAAAGGGAGGGTTAATTGAGCCACCCAAGGCGAAAGGGAGGGTTAGTTGAGCCACCCAAGGCGAAAGGGAGGGTTAGTTGAGCAGCGGATAAAGAACAAAGACGAATGTTCTTTACCCCAACATACATCAAGACATTAAGTTTTCCGAGCAAATTATGACATCGGATAGCTACAAGGCAACATATTAGCAGTTAGTTACACTGGTTGTGATTTACCTATAAATGTACATTAATTAAGTGTGTTGACTTATTAATTAAGCGTGTGGACTTGTCAGAGACGTGTAGTACCCATTGGGTAGATGTGTTGGCTGAGTTGTTACGAATTTTTTTTACAAGGCCTACGTAAATTATACAAATAGAACATTTACACAACTTACGTTACACTGTGGCTCAACTTTCCCCACACCAAGTGTTAGTTGAGCCAGCTTACCAACCGTATTTGAATCAGCTATATATAACTATCTATGCATACTAGATATATTATCTTGGTATAAGAGAGACGCATACACGGAGAGCTGTAACAACCAACATTCGTGTAACTATAGTAGGTGTCTTGATGGCGTCATCCTTTCACGGAGGATTAAGCCTATTTCATGAAGCAAAAGTGAGTCCTTTCTGAGACGGGAGTGATTCACTGATTTCAATGCAACCTTGTAGATGGAGCTCATTTACCGACAATGACATACAAACGAACTTGCAAGACTGTAAAAACAGACCTAGTTCGTTGTGAACCTGCTTCTCAGCGAAACTCTTCTTCACGAACTTCATGAAATGCTAGCGTAGCCAGCGTAGCTAACAGACAGACACTTCGTTGGCCGACCGAGGCTTGTACAAGTCTATGTTCGATGTGGGGTACTTGGTGGCGTAATAGTAACACCAGACGTCACACTACTGAAGATGGCCTGGGTTGCCACGAAAGCATGACATGAATATTGTTTATTGTTGTTGCTGTTTAAGAGTTGATACGTGATAATAATAATAGGAATTATATTCGCGGACGTGCCATTAGAAATAATATAATTGCCGCACTCTTTTAGCTAGAATGGATGATATAGCTGTTAGACATTGCTACATTGCTCGTCGCGTATTTGAACACAGCTACATTTGATCATACGCATCGTTGTCAATAGGCTAATAATTAGTTACTTTATTATTATTATGATTACTTTATTATTCCGTGTTTCAACAATCCACAGTCTTCGTTAATCCACGTAAAATCCTTTGTTACCGAAATGAGCGGATAAACTAGACACGGCTGTGTGTGCGTGCGTGCGTGCGTGCGTGCGTGCGTGCGTGTGTGTATATATATACATATATATATAACAATGCAATAATATGTTGGCTAAGCCTGAACGGATAGACCAACGATAGATTCGAACATACATTTGTCCGCTGACTTATTCGAAGTCTCCAATGTGGCATGTCTCAATTGAGACAGGTTGCTGACTCCTGAGCTAAGTTAATCTCGTCGTGACATGGTTATTTGTTAAAAACATCGACAGTATTCACGTTTACAACTGGATTAATAAATTTGCACATATCTTTGTGTTCGAATTCATAGGTACAAACACACACAATTAAGTAGGCCTATTTTTGGCGGATATGAAGGTGTCCGAAAAAATGGGGTTTACATACGGCATGTAAACCCATTGTCTTAAAAGTTACAATGTCGCCATCCAGTATATGTCACACATTACGGGCGTTAACGCCACATACGTCCCCTATCACAAATTAGTGCCAACCGTAAAAACTGCCATCGCCTCTGAGATCGATGGTTTGAAATCCAGTGTTTAGAAATACCTTGTTCCTTGCTTGGTTGGCTGAACGTATCAGTAGTTGAACTTCATCCGGACGCGGCTAATAAGTAGGCGAACAGAGGGAAGTATAAACTATTTATAGGTGTACACGCAATTTAAGTAAGTTTTCCTGTTTCGAATGTGCAATTACAATTTGCGGTCATAGCGTTCATTGTTAAAGACAACTGAACCTCAACAGAAAGATCACCGTGGAGATGCAGTGGATTAGTTTTGTTATGAAAACGTTTCAATTGGCGACGCAGGGTCGGTCCTAGAGTCACTATATCTTAGTCTTGGAAAATGAAACTAAAATCAGGTTTAACGACATACCATAATTCATAGGTATTGTGTGTTCAGGTACATGTCACCATATAATAGTATGGGCAGGAACACGTAAATATATGCACAGTGATTATGCGTACGTGTGCGCACGCGTGTGCGTGTGTGTGAAAATTAAGCTTGGACGTGATTAGCTGATATTATTTGATTACTATTTACCCGTCTCTCACTTGTAGCCAGTGCCAATAATGACGTTCCTCTGTATCGTCCCACCACTTCTACGCCATGTTTTACTAGTAACGTTTGGTATCGTGATGCCTGCATATTAATATATTTTGTAAACGTAATATATTCATGTTATAAAATTCTAGCAATTCTTTTAATGCTAATTCATTATCATGACGACATGGGGCTTACTGCTATTAAGGCTACTGGGGACGCCCTTTTGTAATTTTTTTCTGAGAAATTGTGGTAGCAGAAATTCTGTAATTAACCATATTGCATCATTGCCTTCCTTGGTCGAATCCTGTAAGGTACTAGGACGATGCTTTACTACATTTCCCCATTTAGACTTCCCATGTAATAAGCATTTCTATGTCAAGTGTCAGCAAACGTATAAAAGACTATCTGTGTTTGATTTATTTTACTTCAATTGCGCCACTAGTCTTGCGCAATTTATTCGAGCTGCACTCTACGAGAACGTTAAACATGCGGCGGGACACACTCGACGTATTTCTTGCAATATTTGTCTGGGCTATTACAGTTCCATTAGGAACAACCCTTAGGTACTCTATAATTTTAACTTCTGATAAATAAGTCAACATTAACTGTTCCGGAAAAAAACTACTTACCATATATCATTTTATTTGGTTTTGTAAACGGAAAGCCGAGAATAGGTATTGTTGATGTATTGTTGAGGCTAATAATATATTTCTTAGCCCACCCGAACATGTAAGTAATAACCGCACCCTTATTAAAATTATTCATCATCATCATCGTCATCATCATATTTAATTGGTCTGTCAATAAATTTCATCACACCATATTCAGTTAATTAGGAGTATTCTTGAAAATCGTTTACTATAAAATCAGTGTACAATTATTATTGCCCAGCAAAATTGTCACAACATAAAACAATGTTTTGTGTACGTCTTCTACCAACTTGTTTTGCTGGTCACCAACGTTTCTGTAATGGCGTTTACACGACCGATTCTTGCACCGCGACACCGCGCGACACCGTGTCGGCCGACCATTGGACAAATAATCGCTCGCGTAATCAGGCATTAATTAGTCAAATACCGGTATATAATCATTTGGACTGTTCAAAGCGCTTTACACTTCACCCCATGGCAGGACTGTTCATTCCAACGCCATCTCGACTTCTGTGGGAAGCATTCAGTTCAGATATCTACCTCTGTCTAGCCAGGTACTCATTAATACAACTGAGTGCTCTTCAGTTCAGTGTTTACCAGAGAGGATATTTATTAGTTCATTACCAGTTCCAGATGTTAAATTTCAGAAGGCCAATTCGGACTATTTGGGGCAGTTAATTATAACTCCAGAAATGGTAGCTCAGAAAATAAAGGCAATTAATGATAATAAATCACCTGGAGTGGATGGAATTCCGCCAAAACTACTAATGGAAACAATAGAACAAATTAGAATGCCACAGAAGACAGCGTGTTGTAATAGATTGGTAGGTTTCAAGCTGGAAATAAGCTTTGAGTAGGATATCACAAAGATCAGTATTAGGACCTTTATTATTCTTAACAATATATCAACGACTTGGACGATAATATAACAAACAACATACTGAAATTTGCGGATGACACAAAATTATTAGGATAAGTTCAACATTAGTGTGATAAGGGGTTATCTCAGAACATCAATGTCCTACCACAGATGAAAAGATTTTCATCTGGCCTCAGCCCCCCCCATATGAAAGTTTTTAAACATTGATATGATGATATCAATTTAATTTTTAAAAATCGGTCGATCTACGTCGATTCACACTCTGTCATTTGCCTATGTGCATTAACTTTGAATAACAATACTATAACAACTTATAATTATTTATTCAATAACTAATTAAAAAACTAATCAAAACACTATACAACAGCTACACAGTGGGTGACTAGAAAGTAATTAAAACCATGCTGCCATGTACATGTATCAAGAATCAGATAGAAATCAAGATATCAAAAAATATCATATTTACCTCAGTCAGCAGTGCTTTGTCATTTTCCCCAAATATATATCATGGGTTTGGCTTCATTACTAGTGGTTGGGACTAACATTGTGCAACAACGGTAATTCTATCTTGGTAGATATATGTGTATTATTGCTGGAATTGTTGTGAGTTCCTTTCACTGGACTGAAGAAAACTACTTTGAAAAATTGCTCTATTGAGCTCTAATTTGTGGTGGAAATATTTACTGATAGCTTCAGGTTTTAACTTCAGCTACAAATATATGAGCACATATCTTCGTATACGAATTCATATGTACACTAAAAGCATTTATATATATATATATATATATATATATATATATATATATATATATATATATATATATATATATATATATATATATATATATATATATATATATATATATATATATATATATATATATAGCACACACAATTAAGTAGAAGTAGGTTTTCTATAATATGTGTTTATCTCTCTCTGCTAGTTCATTGCTCTACAATAATCTATTATATTACTGTATGTTAAGTAAATGGTCCCAGGCAGACGGCAACATGCCATGGGACCACCACGCAACAACACGTTATTATTTACACGTTTTGTTTTTGTTATCATATATGTAATTTTTTATTAAAGTTGTTGTAGTTGCAAAAATAAAATTGTATTGATTGATTTGATTGATTGATTTATTTATTTATTGATTGATTGGTAGACCTATTTTGGCATGTGTCTAAAACATGGGGTGTACATGCGTGTGCGTGCGTGCGTGCGTGTGTGTGTGAAAATTAAGCTGGGGTGTGATAGCTGATAGTATATTATTTGACGAATATTTCCCCGTTTCTCACTTGTAGCCAATAATGACGTTCCTCTGTATCGTCCCACCACTTCTACGCCATGTTCTGCTAGTAACGTTTGGTGTCGTGATGCCTGCATGTTAATATATTATTAAACGTAATATATTCATGTTATACAATTCTAGCAATTCTTGTTATGTTAATTCATTAGCATGGCGCTATGGGGCTTACTTGCATTAAGGCTATGGGGTACGCCCCTTTGTCACAGTGTTACAACAACTGATGTGATTAACCATACTGCAGCATTGCCTGCCTTCTTCGAATCCCCGTACAGTGCTTTATTACATTTCCCCATTTAGACTTCCAATGTAGTAAGCATTTATATACAAAGTGTCATCAGTGAATGTAAAACACTCGCTGTGTTTGATTTACTTTACTTTAAGTGTGCTATTAGTGTACAATTTATTCGATGTTGAAGCCTTCGAGCTATGCTAGTGTGATCAGTGACATCGTACCGAAAGGATATTCAATCAAACACGCTCCTCGCCCAATCGGCAAAGGGGTGGTATTGCTATCTTATAAAAATCCGAAATAAACTTACGCAAACTGTTCACCGATGTGTTTCGATCGTTTGAACATATCGAGTGTCGGCTGAAAACACCCTTTTAGGAGTCACCTTTAATAATAATTTTAATTTTAGACAGCGTATTTCACAAACATGTTGCTGCTTTTGTTACATTCGTCACATTCGTCGTATTCGCCGGTAGATGTGTTTTGCTGTCGCCAAAATTATTGCAATAACTCTTGTTAGCAGTAGACTTGAGTATTGCAATTCCCTTTCTCATAATGTTGCTTTCGATGACATATTGAAACGTCAACTTGTATAAAATTGTTTGGTAAGAGTAGTTAATCGGTCTCCTCATTTCTGTCACTCAGTACCACTTCTTAAATCATTGCATTGGCTCCCTGTCCGATATCGCATTATATTTAAGATCTGCACAGTTACCTACCAAGCACTTTCATCCAAGTAACCAGCATATTTACATTCACTGCTAGCTCACTCTTGCATTATACTTTTTGTTCCGAGTGTTAATGTCGGAACTAGAGTGTTTCAGTTGCTACACCGACTCTGTGGAACTCACTTCCTGTTAGTGTTAAGTCTGTAGGAAATATAACAACATTTCGCAACATCGCACTGGTCTGATGAATATCAAATATGGCAAGTTACGCACTATTAATGCAGTTTCGTTTTGACAGGATATTGTTCCGCTCGGAAGATCTTGAGTTGCTGAACGTATACGAACCAGTTAACCAGTATGATACACTGGTCAGTTTAGTTCATACACATGCGCCTATGCAAGTAAAGCGTGTCCTATTGTGGCAAGATACAGCGTGGTATACAGAAGACCTATGGAATGCGACATGAGTGAAACTGCAGAGAGAAAGAGCCTGGAGAAAATCCGAACTTGAGATGCATAGGCAGTTGTACGCCGAGACAGTGAATACGCTACTTACTAAAATATGCCTACTATTCCAACATATGATCTGCGACACAGGCTAAAATTAACAACAACTATTTCGAATTGTAAACTGTCTGCTGCACCGCAAAGTCGGAAATGTGTTCCTTATTTACACGTCAGCAGCTGAAATGGCGAATATCTTTGCATTCAGATTATTGTTCTGGAAAGATTCGCACTATTTGTCGTGAGTTGTCTACCAGCTCCGACAGTGCAAAAGATGACATAACTGAACGTACCAACAACCGTTGCATCTGTGAGCTATATTCCTTCTCTTTACCAACAACTGAAGAGATGAGGAAAATCACCATGAATTCACTCCAAATGGCAGTCGGGTGAATCGGTACTGCTTCCGTGAGCGGCCAGTGATTGAGGGAGCAGGCCACCGTAGAGAATTGCATTGGTGGCCATGTTAACGTTTTGTCTGATTATAAGAAAACCTGACCATCAAAAATTTTGAAACTTTTTCACAGCAACTGCCATCATCTCACTGACGTGCTCACCAGCTTTTATCAAAATCACATACCTCCAGCTCTTTTAAAACGTCCCCACGTGCGATGCCCGTCAATATTAAAACAAAATAGCCATGTATTCGCCCATGTGGCCCATAGCAGAAAAATTCCCATAAATCCCTCCGCCAGTTAAACTCTAACAAATGCACTGTTTCACAGCTAATAGCTTCTACAAACAAACCTGATAATATTCCACTCATGTCACATAATATGAATTTATTAAGTTCCCATTTCACAATTGCATACGCCCTACATTCGTGAAACAATAAACATGAAGGTCAACTGTGGTCTTACCCCTTGAAGTCTGCTGGCTAGGGGAGTCAGACCACAGTTGAGAATTGCATTGGTGGCCATGTTAATGTTTTGTCTGATTATAAGAAAACGTGACCATAACAAATTCTTAAAATTGTCTTTAGTAACTGCCATCATCTCATTGATATACTGACCAAATTTGATCAAAATCACATACTTCCAGCTCTTTTAAATCGCCCCGACGTGCGATGCGTATCAATTTTGACAAAAATAGCTACGTATTCATGCGCCCACCTGGCCCATAGCAGAAACAAAATTCACATAAATCCCTCCGCCAGTTAAACTCTTAAAAAAATGCACTGTTTCACAGCCAATAGCTTCTACAAACAAACATGTGAATATTCCTGCTCAAAGGCACTCATGTCACATAATATTAATTTATTAAGTTCCCATTTTCAATTTCATACGCCCTACATTCGTGTGAAACAATAAACAGGAAGGTCAACTGTGGTCTTACCCCAAATAGGGATTTTTTTTGAGAAAGTGTCAAATTTTATATCAAGTTGCGGCACAGTGTATATGTAGACACATTGTGAAAAACTCCTGCTTGTCAAGTCATTATTATTTGTTTGACAGCCAAGTCTAAACAATGCTTTGCCCGTATTATTAGCTGAAAACCAGTCACATAAGTTAATTATAGGTCGATTTTGACACTTGATAAATCATAGATCATGTACACTAGATTTACATAGCACTGCGAACCAATGAAGCCTGCTTACTGTCCCTTTGAATATACTAATGAGTTTATTTTTAAATTAGTATTCATATAATTGCTTGATTTTAAACCAAACATGGCATAACTTGGAGAAAATTGGAAATTGTTCACATTTAACAGGATTTAGGGTAAATTCCAATGTGTCAGCTTTGTCAAATTTTACTGTTTATGTGACTGCTTTAATACTCTAGTTGATAAGATACAAAGCGAACGGCTTGATTTCGATACGCCACCATAAAAGGGTATCACATGACCAGATGCCAGTCGCGGCCAGATTTGAAAATGCTGATATACGCAGTGCTTCCAGTGGGTGTGATACAACCAAAATACAACTAGTCTGTCCAAATGTGTTACACAATGTTGCTAACGCACTGGGCCACAAGACAAATATCACCAATGATCGCTCTAGTCCAAAATGGTTACCTGTTCCGTCACATACTTATGTCATACCCCCTAATTTTCGCCAACTTTCCATTTTGGCATCCGATCTGTACCATGATGTTTGTGATTGCTACTGCTGTCTGCCTTTTCCAAGCAAACTGTTAACTTTTCCTATCAACCTGTGCCTATGGGAATGATTATATCTTATGTAAACCACTTCAGAGTTATGGTTAGCTAGGGATGGGGTTAGCTAGAGATGGGGTTAGCTACGGTTAGGGTTGCAAAGTACTGCACACAACATGAAATGTGGTGAATAGACATTTTGGAAAGGCAACAGTTATTGTTGATATTAAAAATTGCTTATTGTAGACTTTTAGCTTACCACAAGCTCTATAATGCTATTTTAGCATATGAAAAATAAACAAATTGTATTTATTAGGAATGAAATGTCATATTAAACATCAACTTGCGCAATACATCAGCTCGTGCACATCAAACGTTATAGTACAAAACTAAAATGTACATTTATTTGACATGTTTTATATTTAGTAGATCGGTTATAGGACACCGCCTAAGGGAGACAGTTTAAATAGTAGCGGCGTTTAGCCAGTAATGAACTTGTTGACTAGATGGAATCAATAACATATATATATATAATAATATAATATTATCCAGTATGACACCGACAATTGTCTAAGTCAAACACACACAACACGGGACAGGTTAGCAACCGTTTTTATTTATTTATTTATTTTCTAAAATATGAGCCCTAATTATATTATCAGAATTGCAAATTATAAAAATTATAAGAAATTTGTTATAACAAACTAATAATTTCATCCAAATTACGTGTAATATCCACAATTAAGCTAATAACAACCACGAAAACATAAGCATATCAACATTTTATAACCGTGTTTGTGACCCCGACTTCCGTCTATTTGGAGTCAGACCACAGTTGAGAACTGCATTGGTGGCCATGTTAACGTTTTGTCTGATTATAAGAAAACGTGACCATCAAAAATTCTGAAAATTGTCCTTAGCAACTGCCATCATCTCATTGATATACTGACCAAATTTTATCAAAATCACATACCTCCAGCTCTTTTAAATCGCCCCGACGTGCGATGCCTATAAATTTTGACAAAAATAGCCATGCATTCAAGCGCTCACGTGGCCCATAGCAGAAAAATTCCCATAAATCCCTCCGCCAGTTAAACTCTTTAAAAAGTGCACTGTTTCACAGCCAATAGCTTCTACAAACAAACCTGTGAATATTCCTGCTCAAAGGCACTCATGTCACATAATATTAATTTATTAAGTTCCCGTGAAACAATAAACAGGAAGGTCAACTGTGGTCTTACCCCTAGGTCGCTCTAGCAGTGATGTGATGTCGCCTCGCCGCTTTGCGTTATGATACCATATAAGGAGATGGGCTCTGTGTACCGTTAGCGTCCCGTTATCGGATACCGTTCTGCTGCATTCCAAACTAGTGACAAGGATGGGCCGTCTAGCTAGGCAGGCCTCGTCCGCCCCAATCTTGGTCTCTGGGGCGGGCGTCCTGAGCGGGATTTTTTAAATAGCTGATTTGGGCTTTCCGTAGCCAAATGGCTACGGAACTAATAACTTAAGTTTTAAAACCAATACGCACTAACCGTTTCACATGTGTATTCTGTGACATACAACCGGCATTTGGGCGTCATGAAACTGAAGAAATGTGCTCCAAATAATTATTTATGAGTACATTGATAGGTCACACAGAAAAAAATTCATAAATAGCCGCCATACTGTGCACGTGATGTTGCCTTTGGGTCACATGATCAAACGCGATTTCGTGTAGAATGAGGCCAGAGTGGGCCAGCAGCACAGACAAATAAAACACCCGTTAGTAAGTTAGTAGTTTATAGGGGGATGATTAATGATGTAACTCTATGGTCAGCAGATGGCAAATCTTAGCGTGACGTTATATAGATCTACGTGAATCCCGTTTGGTAATCTCGCTCACAACAACATACGGCTATATGCAAATGTTGACAAGCACGTTCTGACAAAAAGGTAATAATTTCACACTTTTACATGGTTATTGTCAGGTAACTTTAGTGATATGCATATAAGAATGCATACAGACACGAAAGACGTCTTTATTGCTCTGTTTATGGCGTTTTTATCAGGTTTCACATTTCATGAAAATGTGTACGATTTCGCCGAACGAGATCTTCGCCTATGCAACAGCAACAGCCAGATAGAAAAAATTATATGGCGATTAACTTTGCCTACCGTCTAGCCCACGTACGTAGGCAGGCACATTGCGTAAAAGGTATTATAATTCATGCTGTATTAAATACTGATTTTACTCACTGTACCGTTGTGTCATCTAGTGCAGTTGTTGGATGGTGTGTATTGGTAGGGCCTGCTGCGCACTGCTACGTTTATATAGCAATAAAAAACATAAAAACTGTGGTTGATAAAATGTCAATGCATACCAAAGAAGGAAGGACCGTTTCTTTGTGGTCACCATGTGTGCCAGTTGCCTTAAATACCGATGCTATTTTGGAATATGAACAAGCTTTATTGAGCTCGGTCATGCCACATCCTACATCGTGATTGTGATAACATCCAGTAATCACATGCAGTGTTGTTGCTGCATTGGTTGAAGGGCCCTACATATCTACCTCTAAGTGTTGCAGTCGATGAGGTTCCCCGGACGTGACAACGTACACACTCTTTTCACGAGCTAGTTCCAGACATGTTATTCTCGTGGTTAACCATGACTAGAACCCTCCACTGGGTACCAACATGTCCACAAGTTCAATGAAGTGCTCTAGTTCATTCGGAAGTAGGGCTAATTTAGAACTCAAACACCAGACTGGGTAGAGAGAGAGAGAGTGGGGGAGAGAGAGAGAAAGAGAAGGAGAGAGAGAGAGAGAGAGAGAGAGAGAGGGAGAGAGAGAGAGAGAGAGAGAGAGAGAGAGAGAGAGAGAGAGAGAGAGAGAGAGAGAGAGAGAGAGAGAGAGAGAGAGAGAGAGAGAGAGAGAGAGAGAGAGAGAGAGAGAGAGAGAGAGAGAGAGAGAGAGAGAGAGAGAGAGAGAGAGGTTTAACATGGTTTAACAAGCATTGTCGAAATTTATATCTGTCCGAAACTAAAGAGCACAATTGCATAAACGAGCTGACGTACGTCCTAGTGAAAACTAGATAGGTTTTATTGTTCGCGAAATGATTATAAAACGAGACGAGCGAAACACTGCTTTGAATAAGAAGATTCAAGTGTTCCAAATCGATCACTCAAGTGTAATATGTTAAATGCATTTATATGCAGCCATTTGTGTCATGTGGAAAGTACTCACATTCTCGTAACAATATTAGTGGTTTTAAAGGGGTTACCCTTTGACGGAGGATTTAGCAGACCGATTTGAAGAACCTAAAGGGAGTCCTTACTTAGTGAGTCCAGGGTCGGTAGCGTCCGGCCCACGGAGCTATTTTTTCCGGCCCGCGGAATGACAGCTAAGTGTGCATAATCGGCGAGCCAGCCCGAATGCTTTCGTTGAGCGGCTGAGACTCAAAACACACAGTGATTCATTGAATGCAATACAGCCTTCCAGGTGGAACTCATCAACTTACAATACTTTACAAGCGATCTTGATTGAGGTGCTGCTTAGAACTGTTCAAACAGACGTTCATCGCGAACCTGTTTCTCAGCGCGAATGTGTTGGATACACTGTTCACAAGCTTTAAGAAAGGCATGGCACCGGCGCAGCTAACAGACGGATACTTCTTTGGCGCACCAAGGATACACCGTTCACAAGCTTTAAGAAAGGCATGGCACCGGCGCAGCTAACAGACGGACACTTCTTTGGCGCACCAAGGATACACTGTTCACAAGCTTTAAGAAAGGCTTGACACCGGCGCAGCTAACAGACGGACACTTCTTTGGCGCACCAAGGATACACTGTTCACAAGCTTTAAGAAATGCATGGCACCGGCGCAGCGGACAGACGGACACTTCTTTGGCGCACCGTCGCTTGCACAAGTCTGTGTTCGGTGTGGGGTACTTGTTTCGTTTTACGTTCTTCAATAAGCCTAATCTGCACCCTTTGCTAATCCGCAAGCATTTGTGTGCAAACAATCGCGACACATTTGCTCCACTATTCCGTGTTTCAACAATCCGTACCCTTCATTAATCCAGCTTAAATCCTTTGGAACCAAATTGTGCGGATCAAATAGACATGACTGTATATAAAACAATGCAATAATATGTAAGCTAAGTCTCAATGGATAGACCAACGACGGATCTAACACATAATTTGACCGTTGTAGCCCGCTAACTTATTCGAAGTCTCCAACGTGTCATTCAAACAGGTTGCTGACCCTGAGTTAAGCTAATCTTAACGTGACATGGTTATCAGTCAGAAACTGATAACATCGACAGTATTCATATATTCAGTTGGATTAATATATTTACACGTTTATTCGTATCCGAATTCATACAGGTACACATAGAAAAAGCATATATTTATAGCACACACAATTAAGTATGCCTATTTATGGCAGATGTCCGAAAACATGGGGTGGGGTGTTCATACGACATGTGAAACCATTGTCTTGAAATGTCATGCAGTACATGGCACACGTTACGGGACGAAGTTTACAATGTGGCACTACATTCAAAAAGGTTGTTGACCCCTGAGCTAAACTAATATTGTCGTGACTGTCACATGGTTATTAGTTAGACACTGATACCATCGACAGTATGCATGTTTACAATTGGACTAATATATCTGCGCATATATACTTTCGTGTCCGAATTTATAGGTACACACAAAAGCATATATTTATGATACACAATATTAAGTATTTTTGCTGGATATGAAGGTGACCGAACGCATGAGGTCCAAAAGATATGAAGTTGACCGAACGTCCGAGGTCCAAAAGATATGAAGTTGACCGAACGTCCGAGGTCCAAAAGATATGAAGTTGACCGAACGTCCGAGGTCCAAAAGATATGAAGTTGACCGAACGTCCGAGGTCCAAAAAATACATACGACATGTAAAACCATTGTCTTGAAATTTCATCCTAAATGCGGGTCTTTTCAAAGCGGACTCTACCAACGAGTATTTGGAGTATTTTGTGGCTAAGTTCTGAATACCTTAGATAGTTCTGAACCTCGGTTGAAGACACCGTAGTGTGTTCCACGTTTTGCACCACCGCAATGGTCCGTTCTGATAATTTATTGACTTTTGAACCGGCCGCTCGATATGTCAGCAGAAGAGAATCGTGTCTCGTCATGTCGATTCTCTGTGATAGAACCGACGTACTGAAGTGGTAATATATAACGCCAAGGAAGTAGTCATGCAGTACATGTGATAGAATACGTCTTTGACACCACATGTGTCCTCTCTCGCCAATATGTGCCAACCGTAAAAGACTTCGACGGTTTTAAATTGTGTGGTTGTAATTGGACATACCTTGTTCCTTGCTTGGTTGGCTGAACGTATCAGAGGTTGAACTTCTTGTGTGTTTGTGAGAGAATACATGTAGATACGCGAAGCCCGGGTGCGGCTAATAAACCTGCGTATAGAGGGAAGTAGTATTTTTTATTTCAACAAGTTTACTATGAACTCATGCAGGAAGGAGGGTTACCATAAACAAGTATTTGTTTCACAATACATCCTGGACCATTATTAACTAGAATTGTTACCAATCCATTTATATATCAAAAGGGAGTGAAACAGTAGTCGGTTTGTCTTGCATTATTTGTACAGCTATTAGGTATACGCTTCCAAAGGAACAACACTTAGTCTACCAGAACACGTACTGATTTTAAATACACACATATGCACACACATTCGAGTAGCACTTCCTGTTCGCTCAAGTCGGGTAGCCATATTGGCAATCGGTGTCTCGGCTAAGTATATACGAGGAAGGATTGGTGGCTTAGAATAGCTGGGTATTCCTTCTTCCTGGTACGTTTTCCTGGTCGGCTATTTGAGGACGCATCACTAATTGACTTCCGGGTTCGTGACACGCGAACGTGCCGGTGGTCTTGAGACGCTACGCTATTTTATCAGTTTGTTGCTCCCTGAACAATTATTAAGCTGGAATATGGTCATATTTGATTATTATGACACTTGTGTTGTGCCTAGATTGATATTTCTAGTGGATAATTGGCAACATATGCACGTATCACCGACTATAGGATCCCTCGAGCAGGATGACACGATGTAACTGTTTTGGACGTCGTTTGTGTGTTGATTTTCTAGAGAAGCAATGACAGAATTTTCCTCCAGGGTGACTTTTAGAAGACTCAAAATACAACAACTTTAAAACACGTTATCATTGTTGCCAAGCAATGGAAAAATAAGTAGTAATCCGTCACCATTTACTAATCAAAAGTCAGTTGTCTTGTGGAAATTGCCATTGCTTATTAAACGCTGATTTGTGGCATATCCAGGATCTTAAAAAGGGGGCGGCGGGGCAAAGGGGATGCTGAAGGGGGCCAGTTTGGTCACACATTAGTTTATCATACTATCACGTAGACGGGCAACGTGTTACATACGAAACAAATCAAACATTTATACATAAGGGGGGCTATGACCCAATGTCCCCCACCCTAAATACGCCACTGCGTGTGGCTCTGCGCGGTTGAGGGGTTGCAGCTATTTTTATGCAATCCAACGTGTTTTAAATCCTTGTTCAGCGTGGGTGGCAGTGTCACCGCGGTCGTCCACGAAAGTCGTCCTGTCCTGTCATTATTAAATGAAATAGCCACATACTGCGTTTAATGTACGGTTTTCAACGTAGGCATCTCGGGTGTCACACTTTCAGGGGTTCATCTAGGGTGTCACACTTTCCAGAGGTTCACCCGGGTGTCACACTTTCATGGGTTCATCTCGGTTGTCACATGTTCAGGGGTTCATCTCGGGTGTCACACTTTCAGGGGTTCATCTCGGGTGTCACACTTTCCAGAGGTTCACCCGGGTGTCACACTTTCATGGGTTCATCTCGGTTGTCACATGTTCAGGGGTTCATCTCGGGTGTCACACTTTCAGGGGTTCATCTCGGGTGTCACACTTTCAGGGGTTCATCTCGGGTGTCACGCTTTCAGGGGTTCATCTCGGGTGTCACACTTTCAGGGGTTCATCTCGGGTGTCACACTTTCAGGGGTTCATCTCGGGTGTCACGCTTTCAGGGGTTCATCTAGGGTGTCAAACTTTCATGGGTTCATCTCGGGTGTCACACTTTCAGAGGTTAATCTCGGGTGTCACATTTTCAGGAGTTCATCTCGGGTGTCACACTTTCAGGGATTCATCTCGAGTGTCAAACTTCCAGAGGTTTATCCACGGGTTCATCTCGGGTGTCACACTTTCAGGGGTTCATCTCGGGTGTCACACGTTCAGGGGTTCATCTCGGGTGTCACACTTTCAGAGGTTCATCTAGGGTGTCATATTTTCAGGGGTTCATCTCGGGTGTCACACTTTCAGGGGTTCATCTCGGATGTCACACTTTCAGGGGTTCATCTAGGGTGTCACACTTTCATGAGTTCATCTCGGGTGTCACACTTTCCAGAGGTTCACCCGGTTGTCACACTTTCAGGGGTTCATCACGGGTGTCACACTTTCAGGGGTTCATCTCGGGTGTCACACTTTCAGGGGTTCATCTCGGGTGTCACACTTTCAGGGGTTCATCTCGAGTGTCACACTTCCAGAGGTTTATCTCGGGTGTCACACTTCCAGGGGTTCATCTCGGGTGTCATACTTTCAGGGGTTCACCTCGGATGTCACACTTTCAGGGGTTCATCTAGGGTGTCACACTCTCATGGGTTCATCTCGGTGTCACACTTTCAGAGGTTCATCTCGGGTGTCACATTTTCAGGGGTTCATCTCGGGTGTCACACTTTCAGGGATTCACCTCGAGTGTCACACTTCCAGAGGTTTATCTCGGGTGTCACACTTCCAGGGGTTCATCTCGGGTGTCACACTTTCAGGGGTTCATCTCGGGTGTCACACATTCAGGGGTTCATCTCGGGTGTCACACTTCCAGGGGTTCATCTCGGGTGTCACACGTTCAGAGGTTCATCTCGTGTGTCACATTTTCAGGGGTTCATCTCGGGTGTCACACTTTCAGGGGTTCATCTCGGGTGTCACACTTTAAGGGGTTCATCTCTGGTGTTACACTTCCAGGGGTTCATCTCGGGTGTCACACTTTTAAGGGTTCATCTCGGGTGTAACACTTTCAGTAGGTATCTAACGGTAGCTAAGCCGAAATGGCTAACCTCGTTTTGGTCTGGTTACCATGGTCACTGCACCCTCAGTATACATTTAACAAGATTTAACAAGATTTGCCATCCAAGCCAAAGGCCCAGATGGCAAGTGGACAAGGAAGCCATTGGCCTATCGAGAGTCCAACAATGTTCATCTACTTATAACCCGCCCTCCTGAGATATGTGTCAACCTTGTTTTTAAACATTTTCACGCTGCTAGCAGTTACCCAATCTGCAGACAATTTGTTCCATTCATTTATTTTCCTCTGTGAGAACGAGTGCTTCCTGATGTCCAATCTACATTGATCCTTTACTAATTTTACCTCATGTCCTCTAGTTCTGCTATCCTTCTTGAGTGAGAAAAACATATTTCTATCAATATTTTCATTTCATACCCATTCAATATATAAAAAACTTCAATCTGATCTCCTCTTAACCTCCTTGTCTCTAGAGTTGTTAAACCACATTCTTTCAGGCGTTCTTCACAACTTATCTATGCTTGTATACAGTATTCTAAATGAGGTCTAACTATTGCTTTATAAAGAGGTATAATTAACTTGTTTCCCTTGTATGTTATGGTTCTTCTAATCAATCCAAGAATTTGATTACCCTTTGAAGCTGCAATACCACACTGCTCTGAAACTTTCATATCAGCGCTTATTGTAACTCCTAAGTCCTTTTCTTTTACAGTAGTACCCAGAACAGTATCTCCCATTTTATAGTTTACATTCAAGTTCCCATGTCCTGTATGTAGGCATTTACATTTCCCAAAATTGAACAGCATCTGCCATTTCTCAGACCATTCCACTAATCTGTCTAGATCGTTTTGTAAATGTTGTTTATCACCATCAGTATTAACCTTTCTAAACAGTTTTGTGTCATCCGCAAATTTCAGTACGTTACTTGTTAAACTGTCGTCCAAGTCATTGATATATATTAAGAATAATATAGGTCCTAATAGTGATCCTTGAGGTACCCCACTCAAAACCGATTTCCAATTTGAAACTTCTCCATCTACTACAACTCGTTGTCTTCTGTCAGTCAGCCATTGTTCTATCCAGTCAGTTATGCTATCCCCGATACCATGGGCTTTTAATTTAAGTAGTAATCTTTGATGTGGCACTTTGTCAAATGCTTTCTGAAAATCTAAGTAGATAATATCTACTGGCGATCCCTCGTCTATCCACTTAGTGATTTCTTCCAAAAAAACATTACATATTTGTTAAGCATGACCTCGCTTTAAGGAATCCATGTTGAGATGAATTTAATAATTTATGCTTAACAAGGAAGTCCACCATATGGTCTTTAATTAACCTTTCTAATAATTTACAAATCACTGACGTTAAACTCACTGGTCTGTAATTTTCTGACTTATTTCTCGAACCCTTTTTAAATAATGGTATGATGTTTGGTTGTTTCCGTTCAAACGGAACAACTCCCTCTTTTAATGACAAGTAAAATACTCTTGCAAGTGGTATACTGATTTGTTCTACTGTTTCCATTAGTAATTTTGGAGGAATTCCATCCACTCCCGGTGATTTGTTATCCTTCATTGCCTTTATTTTGTTAGCTATCAATTCTGGAGTTACAACTAACGGACCTAAATAGTCAGATTTAGCTTCCTGAAATTTAGCATCAGCAACTGGTATTTAACTAATATTTTCTTTGGTAAACACTGAACTGAAGTAACCATTTAGGTCTTCCGCCATTAAAAACCCCTGTGATACTATATTTCCAGCACTGTCTTCTAGAGGTCCAACCTTGTCTTGTACGTTTTGTTTACTCCTGAAATATGCATAAAAACTCTTGCTGTAATTTTTTATGTTACATGCTAGTTTTTGCTCATAGCTTCTTTTAGATTGTCTGATTTCAGTTGTAGCTGCATTAAGTGCCTCTTTGTATTTTGCATAGTCTTCGTCCTTTCTGGTACGCCTATAAACCCTCCACATAGTTTGTTTTAGCATTATTTTTCTAATAGCCTCTTTTGACAAGTGTTTCTTTCTACACCGTTTTCCTTGTTTATGGAAGGGAACAAATTTATCGATGATACTTTCAATTTCATATTTTAGAATATTCCAACATTCAATTGCGGTCTTATTCATCAGCATGTTATTCCAATCTAGCTTTACTAAGTATTTTCTCATATCTTTGTAGTTACTTTTGTGGAAGTTTCTCTTGTACGCTTTCTTATTTTTACTTTCTGATTTTACATTGATGTCAAAATGTATTTGATTATGGTCACTGTTACCCAATGGTTCAAATATTTTTACATTGTCCACTAATTCTTTTTGTGATGACAAAACTATATATAATACATTTTCTCCCCTGGTTGGTTCTAGCACGTACTGAGTAAGAAAGCTATCCTGAATTAAAAATAGAAATTGTTGGTCCTCAATCCCTGTGCTCTCTAGAGAATTCCATTGTATGTGTCCATGGTTAAAATCTCCGATTATGATACAATCCCCTTTACTAACTTCCTTTATAGCGTTTTTATTTTTGTGTTGTCCTCTTCGTTTATGTTTGGACTTCGGTAAACTAGTCCAACAGTTAAGTTTGAATTTCCTGAAAAAATGTTGCACCAAACAGCTTCATCGCAATCTGCTTCCCTTTCTAGTTTCATTTCATAAGCCTGAATAGATTCTTTAACATATAAAATAACTCCCCCGCCCCTTCTTCCTATTCGATCTTTCCTAAACATTACGTATCCTGTCAGTCCTAATTCAGCATCTGATATATCTGTGTTGGCCCATGATTCAGTTATACCAATTATGTGATTGTCAATATCTTCTACCATAATGTTTAATTCGTTTTTCTTATTTACTATGCTCCTTGCATTTAAACATACGCATCTATAACCTTTTTCAGAGATGTTTTTCGGATGATTTAATATTGGTTTATCTGTGCTAGTGGCCTCTTGTTCTGCTTGAGACACCTCTAGGTAACCCCCCTGCACTTCTAGTTTAAACAATGTTTACTTCCAAAAATATGTGTCATTGTACCCATGCTACTATCTACTGCTGCTGAAAGTTTGTCCGCGAATACTGCCGCCCCCTTTCCACTTAGATGAAGCCCATCCTTCATGTACATATCAGCCCTCCCAACAAAACTTCCCCATAAATCCACAAATCAAACTTCCTCTTCCCTACATAGCTTCTGGACTAACATGTTAATTGCCATCCATCCCCCGACAATTTCGATATCTGTGACCCCTCCTGCCCATTACAGGTAAAATCCCTGACAGTATTACCTGCTCAACCCGCGTCTGTTTTAGTGTTCTGACCAACTGCCTATATTTCCTAACTATGGCAGTTGTACCCTCCCTCTCTACGTTATTTGTCCCTACGTGTACTAAAACAGATCCACCCTTTCCCGAACCTACGATGTTTTTACCCTCTCAGTTATCGCCTCTATTTTGGCTCCAGGCAAGCAGACCACCACATGAGAATACATAGTCACTACACCCTCAGCACGCAGCTAGAATACGTGGTCACTACATCCTCAGTACACAACTAGAATACATAGCCAATGTTCGCACAGTACACATCTAGTATACGTAGTCACTGTACTCTCAGTACACTGCTAGAATACATAGTCACTGCACCCCTAGTAGGGTGTAAGGGGTGTTGATGCGCTCAACCGTAAAGACACTCAAGTCAACCTCACCTCCCCGTGGTGCACCCTGGTAACCAGTACATTGTGCTGGGCAAACGAGGCTATGGCTAAGGGAAGGAAAACCCTGAAAATAAACCTACTGCGGAGGGCCAACAACCCTCCCAGCTCAAATGATGTTACAGAAACCAGAAGTGAATTTCAAAAGCCAATTTGTGCTGGAAATGGCTACAGGAAGGCGACGGCCCAGATACCAGCAGATGATGACATCATTTATTTGGACAGTATGACGCTTCCGGATCAAAGCCAAACGGAAGTTCGGAGGCTGACGACGTCGTTAACCAGGCCAAAAGTTAATGTAAATATAGGATGTTGGAATATGAGAACGTTGTACTCTATAGGGAAATCAGCCCAGCTTGCAAGAGTAATGGATAAATATAAAATAGATGTCATGGGCATTAGTGAATGTAGATGGACGGGACAAGGAAAAGTCAAGATGAACACAGGAGAGAGCATAATTTTTTCAGGGAGACAACATACACAGACACGGAGTGGCAATAATGATGACGAAGAAAGCAGAACAAGCATTGCTGGAATGGAAACCTATCAGTGATAGAATTATTTAAGCTAGATTCTTCTCCAGGTATGTACAGCTATCGATCATACAAGTCTATGCACCAACAAATGAAGCCAACGTCGAAGATAAAGACAATTTCTACGAACAGCTCCAGACAGTTGTGGACAGTGTTCATAAGCATGACATACTCTTAGTAATGGGGGATTTAAATACCAAAGTTGGAGAAGACAACGACGGATATGAAAACATAATAGGAAGCCATAGAGTAGGTGAAAGAAATTAAATGGAGAAAGATTTGTTGACTTCTGCGGACTCAATAAATTCGTGGTAACAGGTACCATTTTCCCACCTAAATTGATACATAAACAGACATGGACATCTCCAGGAGGAAAGACAAAGAATCAAATAGACAATGTGTTAGTGAGCAGGCAACACCGGACATCAGTAATGGACACTAGGGCCATGAAAGGAGCCGACATTGCGAGCGACCACCAATTAGTGCGATCAAAAATCAATCTAAAACTAAAGAGAAAACAAAAGAACAAAGCGATCAGAAAGAAATTTGATATAATTAAGTTACAGCAACCAGCTATTAAAGCCCAATTCTCACTAAAGTTGCGCAACAAATATGATGTGTTACGAAACAGGCGACGAAGAAGTTGAGAAACAATGGCAAGACAAAGAAACAGCTCAAGAAGTACTGGGGTAAAAAAAGAAAGGGCAAAAACCATAGATCAGCAAGGAGTCGTGTGAGTTAGTAGAAGAGAGAAAACGACTGAAGAACAAAATCGAGCAGACAAAGTCAGACAGGATTAAGCAGAATTACATGGATAAATATAGGTGTAAAGACAAAGAAGTGAAGAAGAGCATGAGACAAGATAAGAGGAAGTGGGTTGCCCACCTTGCCATGGAAGCAGAGGAAGCAGCACATAATGGAAGAATGAAAGAAGTGTATGATATTACAAAAACCCTCAGTAATGACAAACGTAAGACAACAAATGCAGTGAAAGACAAATGTGGAAACTTAATAACGGAAGGATTGGCCAGAAGGAAGCGATGGAAAGAACACTTTGAGGAAATCCTTAATAGACCTATACCTGATGACCCTGTAACAGATGTGGAGATAGATCCGATCATAAATGAAATCAGCACTGACCCAATAACAAAGGCAGAAATTAGAACAGCGCTAAGGAAGATGAAAAACGGGAAAGCAGGGGGCAAGGACGAAATTACAGCAGAATTATTAAAAGCAGACATGAATACAACAGAGAAATGGCTTGTCAAATTATTCAGAACATTTTGGGAACAAGAGAGACTGCCAAAAACGTGGAAGCAGGGACTGATCGTTAAAATACCGAAGAAAGGTGACCTGACAGAGTGCGGGAATTGGAGAGGAATTACTTGACATCTGTTCCTAGTAAAGTATTCGGGAGAGTACTCATTCACAGAATAAGAGATGGAGTTAACAGCAAGTTCAGAGACGAACAAGCAGGTTTCAGAAGTGGGAGAGCCACAGTAGAAGAGATATTTATTTTACGAAATATTATAGAACAGGCAGTGAAATGGCAGGCAACTCTATACATAACGTTTGTGGACTTTGTAAAAGCATTTGACTCAGTGCACCGAGAGAGTCTATGGAAAATTATGGAGAGCTATGGAATTCCTTGCAAGATAATCCACATGGTACAAATGTTATACGAAGATAGTGAATGTGCAGTGTTAGACGAAGGTGAGGAATCTGAGTGGTTCAAGGTCAAAACTGGAGTTAAACAAGGAGATGTAATGTCTGGATTTATCTTCTTGATAGTATTGGACTGGATAATGAGAAACACAGCAGAAGGAAACAAAACAGGGATAAGATGGAACTAGAGGACCTGGACTTTGCCGAAGACATAGCACTCAATGTCATCATGCTACACACACACATGCAAACAAAGACAAGACAACTGAATCAATTTGCAGCAAGGACAGGACTAAGAATAAATAAAAAGAAAACTCAAATATTGAGGATAAACAGTAAGTGCGAAAACAGAATACTAATCGATGATCAAGAGCTAAAGAAGTGGACAAGTATAACTACCTTGGTGCGAACGTTAGTAAGCAAGGAGGAAGCGGCGATGACATTGTTAACATAATTTGTAAAGCTAGGGTATCCTTCATGAAACTAAAGCAGATGTGGAGTTCAAATATATACACATTGAGATCTAAATTGAGGCTTTTTAACACACTTGTTAAACCAGTGTTGTTGTATGGAAGTGAAACATGGAAAATTAACGAAGGAGACAACAGAAAGTTAGATACATTTTTTTTCAAGTGTTTAAGACGAATCCTACAAATTCGATGGCCATACGTTGTATCAAATAGAGATATTCTGATAAAACAAAATTGAAGACAATCAGCACTAAGGTCAAGTTAAGAAGATGTTAGTTGGTAGGACATATCCTACGAATGGACAAGAACAGCAATTGTGAGACTGCACTGACCTGAACGCCTGAAGGTAGAAGAAAGGTTGGGCGACCAAAGACAACGTGGTGATGAACTATTGAAAATGAAAGACGTATACTGGGGTGGAATAGCTGGAACGAAGCCAGACGTGTAGCAGCTGACAGAACAAGATGGAGGAGATTCACTTCGGCCTTATGGGCCACTGGGCCCGACGAGGATAGGTGAGGTGAGGAACCCTAGTACACAGCTAGAATATATGATCACGGCACCCTCAGTACACATTTAGACTAGATAGTCACTACATCCCCAGTACGCAGCTATAATGCATAGGATACAGTGACTATTTTTTATTCTAGCTGTGTACTGAGGGTGTAGTGACTATGTATTCTAGATGTGCAACTGCCGTAATATTAGCTGAAAACCAGTACCATAGCGTTGAGCGGGTTGAAATATGTACACACGTTTCCTTGGACAGGATTCAAGGACCGGGAGGACGACGCAGATCAATTCCGACATGATCTGTTGCCATTTTTTAAGATGTTGCAGGAATGTGCAAGCATCGTGGCACGCGTCTGTCCAGTCCTCGTCCAATTTTTTTCGTCTTCTGACCGAACTGACTCCCTGAATACATTTTACACTTTCAGGAAAAATATACTGTTTTCACGTTGAGCGGGTTGAAACACGTACACTTTTTTTTGGACAGGAGTCACATTCCACAAGTTACGCAAAATGATACTTTTCAAGTTGAAGGAGCAAAAGCAGATACAAATTCTATAAAGTATATGGTGGCGTATCGAAATTAAGCCGTTCATATCGTATCTTATCAGATAGAAGTATGAAAGAAGTCACATAAACAATAACATTTGACAAGCCTAACACATTGAATTTACCCCAAATCCTGTTAAATGTGAAATAAAAATTATTTTCTTACAAAGTTATGCCAGGTATGGTTAAAAATCAAGCAATTATATGGATATTAATATCAAAATATGCTCATGAGTATATATTTAAAGAGACAGTAAATATGCTTCGTTGGTTCGCAATGCTCTGGAAATCTAGTGTACACGATCTATGATTTACTAAGGGTCAACATCGATCTATAATTGAATTATTTTACTGGTTTTCAGCTAATATTACGGGCAATGCATTGTTTAGACTTGGCTGTCAAACAAACAATAAGAGGAGCAGGAGTGTTCCATAATGTGTTTACATATACATTGTGCCGCAACTTTCTAAAAAAAACTATTTTGGGTAAGACCACAGTTGACTTTCCTGTTTATTGTTTCGAATGTTGGGCGTATTAAATTGTGATATGTGGATTTAAGCATTCAGATGATATGACATAAGAGCAATTGAGCAGGCATATTCACAGGTTTCTTTGTAGAAGCTATTGGATATGAAGTAATGCATTTTTTAGAGTTTAACAGGCGGAGGGATTTAAGGGAATTCTTCTGCTACGGGCCACGTGGGCGCATGAATACATGGTTATTTTTGTCAAAATTTTGGGGCATCGCACGTCGGGGAGTTTTAAAAGAGCTGGAGGTATGTGATTTTAACAAAACTTGGTCAGCATGCCAATGAGATGATGGCAGTTGCTGTGAAAAATTCTCTGAATTTGTTATGGTCACGTTTTTTATAATCAGACAAGTCGTTAACATAGCCACCAATGTAATTTTGTACCATAGTCTGCCGCCTGTGACACCCTGCAACAGCTATTTCGGGACCGTGAGGGAAGCACGTGGCAACCAATCACTTGCACGCTACACTGACATGAACGGCGCGACGCGATGCGGTGACTCACCAACCCCAAGCGCCATCCATGTCAGTGAAGCGCGCATCTGATTGGTCAGTCACCGCTCCGCGTCGCGCCGTTCCTGTCAGTGAAGCGCGCATGGAATAAGGCAGTTCTTAAATGACGTCATTCGATTTTACCCCTTGCCCGCTGATTGGCTAGAGCCTTTTTGGGAATCCCCGTGCGGACATTCGCGAGGGAAAATGGCTTCAAACATAATGGATAGCGTTGTTGAATTGACCGTGAATGATGTGCCTGGTGCAGCGTTTATGTACAGTGACATCGAAAAGCATAGCGTTCTGCAGTTACGCTGATGGTTAGAGTGTCGATGAATGAAAAGATCCGGAACGAAGTCGCTTTTGTTGGAGAGGTATGCATGTGTTTTATACGCCTATTCATCATGATGTAATGAATTATCGGCAATATCGCTCTGTCCTAATAATGCTTATACGACTACTTTTTTGTAACCGCGCCGTGTCAACTTGTGGATTTTAGTTAAATTTGTCTGATATTCAGTAAAATAGTGAGCCACGTTACATAAACATCAAAGTATAACGTGTGGAAACTTACAATAATAATAGTGCAGCTGTCACTGTGTCAGTGCCCATGCTATGCCTATGCCTATGGACAACTAGGCTGGGCTAGGGTCATACATGTTGTGCATGTGGCCTTGTTTAGGCTACTCAGGAATTGTGTCTATATGTCAAAGTAATATGTCTATGAAACATTACTATTATGTAGCTGATACCTAGAAGAAGATAAAATAATGAAACTTAGCTAGAACATTTTGTCATGATGATGGTATTATTATTATATATGCAATACATGTTTTTGTTTTTAGATGTCGAGCTGTCATTGCTGCTGACAAGCAGCATATTATAGACCCCTCTGTGGATGGTGGAAAGTGGCATGATATTGTCATGAAATGTCACAGAGACGACCAACCGAACCAACCCAGTCCCCCGACACCGCCGACTGTTGGATGGCAAAAGTTCCCTGGTGCCGTTGTACCACCGAACTTCAACAAAGGCCACATCTACCACTATCTAGTGGAAACACTGCAGGCGGCCAACTTTGACGATGGTGACTCTGACATTGACCCTGATTCTCCGTCGGACACGTTCACCTCTAAACCGCTCCTTAGAGGTGAACTGTACTACACCAGTGGTCATGTAACTGATGTGAAAGATGTCCGCAGTGAGAATGCATACTTTGTCATGGCTGAAGTGTTTGCCAGCATGAAGAAAGTGGCTTACACTGTGACAGTTACACTGAGCACGAACAGTGGTTTTGTAACCAATGCAACATGCCAATGTAAGTGTGCGGCCCTTGGCAGATGTAGCCATGTGGGTGGACTGCTCCATGCAGTTCTGGACCATGCCAGTCATGGGGACGATGCGTGCACGTCTCAGCTCTGCCAGTGGAATGTGGGCAAACGCAAGGACAAGAATCCGGGCAAGGTCACTGACATTAGTTACTCTGGTGCATCGAGCAAACGTCAGACCGATGGGGTAATTTTGTATGACCCACGTCCGTCATCAATGCGCGAGGCCAGAGCTACTGCTGCTACTGACTTTGTCCTTGATCTACAGTCAGTTCCCCTACCAGGCCCATCCTCTTGGGAAACTTTACTTCCCATAATATATGAGGACTTTGTTCTCAGTGAAACCGAGTCGAGTATTCTCAAACAGCAGGTAAATGCCATGTGTGACCACCTGACCCCATCCAGCCATGCACCTGTACTACTCACCTGTGAGCAAGGTACAGCCAGGTGGGCAAACGAGAGGCGAGTCAGAGTAACTGCATCAAATGCAAAAGCTATATGTGTAGCGAAGTCTGACACTAGGAGGGGGAATCTGTTGAAAGGGCAGTTGTGGGGGGAGTCTGTATCAACGCTTGCTATGACATACGGCGACGCGCTTCCCTCACGGTCCCGAAATAGCTGTCCTGCGTTGCAGTGACGTCAGTGACTGTAGTCAACCCTACTTTTCTCGAGTTGTGCCCATGA
Source organism: Lamellibrachia satsuma (assembly GCA_033239005.1). Lineage (NCBI taxonomy): Eukaryota > Metazoa > Annelida > Polychaeta > Sabellida > Siboglinidae > Lamellibrachia > Lamellibrachia satsuma. The sequence continues at coordinate 9,801,240 of BSQZ01000008.1, forward strand.
GGGGGGTCACTCAATACATCGCCAGCTAGTACGTGCATCATATCCTCCCGACAAAATCCACGTTTTATTTTCTGTATCTAACGCACGTTAACGCATGCAAGTTACAATGCTTTTAAGCTTACTGCTTTCACATTTCGTACTTTAAATAAGATAAATGTATCTTTTATATAAGTGACGTCAGTCGCCTCTTAACTTGGCTTGCTGTGCAGATATAAATAGAACATTGCCGGTGATCTCAGCCTTTCGGGATCTCGGCCTGAGTAGTGTCGGCCTGTTTTAGTGAACTCGGCCAGTGATCTCGGCCTGTGCGGCAGTGAATTCGGCCTGTACAGCAGTGATCTCGGCCTGTCTTTTATTACGGACCTCGTTATAGTAATGTAGGCCACATTTATCGATACAAGAAGTTGTATCATGTATTTATTGTTACGATAAACAATGTTCAATGCAATAAAGATGTTTTTTGGACGATCGGTCTTGATCTTATTCTTAGCCGATATAAGTATCGCAATGACGTCACAAACATAACATCCCCTTATTATTTACCATGCAGTAATCAGTTTTAAAATATTATGTGTACGTTAAAAATGTGGATGTCATAGCCTTTTGCTTCCTACTCTTGCTTTATTTTAGTGAGCTGATGTTTTCATTTTGTTTATCTTTGATTTGTGTGTGTTAAGAATGTGTAGAGGCAGGCTGTAGTAATTGGTTTTCTGCCGTTGCTTTGTTTTATTGAGCTGATCTTTTCATGTTGTCTATATTTGATTTGTGTGAGTAAAGAATGTGTAGAAGCAGGCGGTAGTCATTGGCTTTCTGCTCTTGCATTGTTTCATTGAGCAGATCTGTTCGTGTTGTTTGTCTGAACATGGCCTCCATTTAATGTTGTCGACGAGTAGGCCTACAACAGCTGATGTTAAGCCCTACTAATTACGTGGGAAACCAAATCGACGTAGGCCGAGGTAAGAGCGACGTGTTCCATAAATATGATTAGTCAGCATGGGCTAAGACTGGTAAGAATCGTAGCCGCCATCCAGCTTTATAAAGAGGGGAATATCGAAGAATCAACTCTGGATTCACTTACAAGCACGAAAGTATGATATTTGAACTGCTCAACCTTTTTTGTTTGAAAAAAAGATTGCTTCCTGCAAAAATGCATGGGTGCACGAGGAACTCGTCAAAATATTATTTTTAAGTATTCATGTGAATGTTTCCATTGAATGCTTTATTCTTAGATGCCAGTATATATGCAAATCAACTGGAGTTACATAGTGTTATGTTAACCTTAGTTACATTTAATACATATTCAAAGGTGGCTTCAGCCAGAGTCCAAACAGGTAATTCACATGAATGTTAATGATTAATTATTGCAGCTAAAAGTTACTGCTTCTGTCTTACCTCGGAATAAATTCATATAACTTCTGCTAAGATGATGAGATGGCCTCGGCACCAATGAAATATGAAGTGTAATATTTCGCCTGTTGTTGTGTGTTATGTCAAATCTTCTCTGTAAGAAATGTTGTAACCTGTGGAAGCAGTTTTGTATTAAAATGGATTTCTAACAGTGATTATTGTAATTACTATACTGAATATATATATAATTATATATATGCATATTTTTAACTGTTGTCAGTTAAATATACATTGCTAAGAAGTTGAAATTGTAATTGGGAAATATAATTTTTTGTTTTAATGCCAACACATGTAGGACTAAATTAACACATACATCTGAGTTAATGGTCGAGGTGCGGTTGTAAGTGGGACGTTGTTTCCTAAAGAATTAAAGGCAAGTTGGCCACGAAAACAGATAGGAGGTGGGAGTTTCAGACCTCTGTCACACCTCGTAAAGCCCGTAGCTTGCGTGTGCACGCGGGAGTTTATTAGAAGCCTGCCCGCTTGGCTACGATTAGGTTTGTTTTTTATTATAAGACAATATACTTACTGGGAAATCAAATCAGAATCATCCGTGTGGGCGTCTTGCTGCTGTTGGTCGTTTTGTTCAATTTCTCTAAAGGTGGTATTAATCTGGTTCAAAATGCTATTTAGTCGCTCTCGAATATTCGACATTTTCGCGGTTCTTTTGGTGTTCTGATCGGCATGCGGGTAATACGATTCCTTAATACACACTAGTGACCCGCAGCTTAACTATAATCCATCATTAGTTGCACTACCCCACGGGGACCACTCAATGCATTGCCAGTATACCATCGTTGAGAACTGACCGAACTGAGTCCCTGAATACATTTTACACTTTCAGGAAAAATATACTGTTTTCACGTTGAGCGGGTTGAAACACGTACACTTTTTTTTGGACAGGAGTCACATTCCACAAGTTACGCAAAATGATATTCTCTTTTCAATTTGAAGGGGTGGCCACATAGCGCAAGTCGGCCATTACTGTAGCCCACCGTATAGGGGCTTTCACGGTGACGTCACGCGAATAATCACGCGATCGTCTACCACCCGATATGAACAAAATACAGATCTGGTAACTTACTGAAGCTGTTACCGTGATCTAGTTTCTTATTGTAACATTCCCTCGCACTGCAACTGGGATATAAAACATGGGCGCATTTAGCCCAGTAGTCATTCATGTTTGCTCGAGCATAGCAAGGCATTTGTTAGGAAAGCTCGGTTGGTTTGCGACTTTTGCCAGCCAGCATACTGAGCATGAGCGAATGTGAACGTCACTTGTTGGTATACATGAAAGCCCCTATACGATGCTCTCTGCAAAGAAACGAACATCTGGGTGAGATTATGAAACGTGAGAGTAGCCGTCGCCTAGCAATGTGAGAACGACTGTATAAGAGTGTGGACTCTGGTAGCAGCGAGGACAACCGTCTGTTGTTTTTATAAGTAGGCGGACACCTATGAAGCGGCATCCGTGTCAGTGAAGCGCGCGTGGGGTTGGTGAGTCATCGCATCGCGTCGCGCCTTTCGTGTCAGTGAAGCCTTCCATGTCAGTGAAACGCGCATCTGATTGGTCAGTCACCGCTCCGCGTCGCGCCGTTCATGTCAGTGAAGCGAGCATAGGATTGGCCAATGGTCGCGACGCGCTTCCCTCACGGTCCCGAAATAGCTGTCCTGCGTTGCAGTGACGTCAGTGACCTTACAAATCAATTGCATCCAAGGCCACGCGATGGCGCCACCAATAAATTATGCTCGGCACTGCAGCTCACCTGTCTAAGCGGGAATACGTTATACTATATATAGCAATAACTGGTAAATAATCGAACTAGTATTACAATAGTAATACAACTAGCGCAATAATAAAACTAGCTACTATAGTAACCCTTATTGTTTTTGAGTTGTACCCATGGGGGTCACTCAATACATCGCCAGCTAGTATGTGCATCATATCCTCCCGACAAAATCCACGTTTTATTTTCTGTATCCAACGCACGTTAACACATGCAAGTTGCACTGCTACTAAGCTTATTGCTTTCATATTTCGTACTTTAAATAAGATAAATGTAGTAATAAAAAATATGTTAAGCGTATATTAGAATGTTAATTAAAGTGAATAATTCACCGACATATATGATAATGAATTAATCTACAGCACATATTGAGAAACAGTTTATACGCTAAAAAATGCTTTTACTCCTTCAAATTGAAAAGAGAATATCATTTTGCGTAACTTATGGAATGTGACTCCTGTCCAAAAAAAAGTGTACGTGTTTCAACCCGCTCAACGTGAAAACAGTATATTTTTCCTGAAAGTGTAAAATGTATTCAGGGAGTCAGTTCGGTCAGAAGACGAAAAAAATTGGACGAGGACTGGACAGACGCGTGCCACGATGCTTGCACATTCCTGCAACATCTTAAAAAATGGCAACAGATCATGTCGGAATTGATCTGCGTCGTCCTCCCGGTCCTTGAATACGACACAGACCGCCGTCGTCCTCCCGGTCCTTGAATACGACACAGACCGTCGTCGTCCTCCCGGTCCTTGAATACGACACAGACCGTCGTCGTCCTCCCGTCCGACTAAGTTGATAAATCGACGAAGGAGGTCGCTGCCGCCTCTCTACACAATGCCACTCGACACAGACGCCGCGTCATAGTACATGACGACGCGTACGACTGTGACATGCCTTCTTAGGCACAACATTGGCAACACTTTTGAAATCACTAACGATACGATGAATATATAGACTTTATATTTTAACATTTCCGTACATGAATTTTAAATGTGCTGTCACTCATAGGTTGCTTTGGTGTGATAGAGAAAGAATAACATTTAAATATACCGTTTACATAACGTCTTGTGACATACTTTAACACATACATAATTTTTTTATTAATAAAGATTTTTATTCATAAGTTATGATATGCTTGTACTTTTCTTATTCATCATTTATTATGTTTGTACACTGTTAATATATATGCGTGTGTGCGTGCGTGCGTGCGTGCGTGCGCGCGTGCGTGTGTGTATAATAAATGAATGCACCACTTACATACGTCTTTCTCGTTTACTCGTCAGGCAATAACACCACCATCACCCCACACACCCTTTGACCCCTCTTAATACACGATGTCCACCCTTTACGTCACCACGGACTTCTTTCTTGACGCGCGCCATAGAGGTTCGGCCCTACAGGTAAGACGCCAGCCAAGCATGTGCATCGCTACAAATACCATAACCGTACAGCGTCGTCAAGTGTGTCAAACGCAGCAGAAAGGTCCAGTAGCACCAGAAGTATGCCAAGGCGTGCATCGATTGACTGTGCCACATCTTTGTGGATGCGCAAGAGCGCCGTCTCAGCGTTATGACGTGGTCGATATGCACTCTGGTAGACAGCATGTATGCCGTTTTAATCGGGGAAGTGTTGTAATTGCCGTGGCACGAAGCGCTCTGCTGTCTTCGCTGATGTAGTTCACATTCAATTGAATGTGATCAGCATCGTCGGTGTAACAGCGGTGGCGATAACATGTGACGTTTCCGACGTGATGACAAGATCAAGCGTGTTTCCACGCTCATGCGTCGCACCTCTCGCATGTTTTTTAACAAGATTTAACAAGATTGCCATCCCAAACAACAAGTTCCAGATGGCAAGTGGACAAGGACGCCATTGGCTTATCGAGAGTCCAACAATTTTCGAGAGTCCAACAATATCTATGTGTAGCCCGCCCTTATCAAATATATGTCAATTCTATTTTTAAACATATTCACACTACTAGCATTAACACAATCATTTGGCAGTTTGTTCCATTCATTTATCACCCTCTGTGAGAAAGGGTACTTTCTCATGTCCAACCTACACTGCTCCTTAACTAATGCTGCTTTGTGTCCTCTGATTTTACTGCCTTCTTTAAGTTTGAAGAACATATTCCTCATAACCATTCACTATTTTAAACACTTCTATTTGGTCTCCTCTTAGTCTCATGGTCTCTAGTGTTGTCAAACCACATTGTAATGAGCGGCTTTCGTAACTAAGGTGTCTCAATTCTGGAATCATTTCAGTTGTTCTTCGTTGTATTCTTTCTAGCTTGTCTATGTCCTTTTTACGATACGGCCTCCATGCTTGAATACAATATTCCAAATGTGGTCTAACTGTTGCTTTGTACAGGGTCTAACTATAGCTTTGTGCAGCATGTTGTACAAAGCCAGACGTTTCCAGCAGGTCGGCCAAATGCGTTGCGTCAGTGCATGTTGGATCACCATACCGCGTGTCAAAGTCCCCACATACGACAGTCCCAGTAGGGTGGGTCGAGGCGATGAGCAACACCTTCCCAACATCTTCCAGGAAGGAGCGGAAATCAGACGCGTGTGTAGTTCAGATATGTTGGCAATTAAAGCGGTTTAGCGCCTCAGAATAAAGGCCAGTTTAAAAGTCAATGTAAAAACGTATGATTGAAGACACAAACAGTCACAAACCTTCCACTTATATTCTTTGGACCTTCGCGATTGTTACTATAGAACACGAAGAAAATCCAGAATCTAAAAACGTTGATAAATAAAGATAATAGTCAGACCGGGAGCAGTCACACACATCAGCGCTACACCCTCCTTTTCGACAACGTTCTTATCCTACTGATGGAACAACTTCAGAGAGAGAGAGAGAGGGGGGGGGGAATATGATAATTCAGATAACGCATTAATAAAGCGACATGTTAAAATTGCAGTTTCGATTTTATTCAAACCAACGTATTAATAAAATATCACAAAACATATATATGTTATGCAACTGTTTCGCTTTCTGTGCAGAATGAGTAGGTGACTTCAAACCTATTCAAATGTTATGAGTTTAAAACAATATGTTTACACCTGAAATGCTTACGTGAACATGTCACTCATTGCCTTGTATTACTTTAAAGGCAGAGCTTTTCTGTTTTGTGAATAAATGTTAAAATGTCATAAAGCACAGTGGTGACACAGTGGTGACATAGTGGTGACACAGTGGTGACACAGTGGTGACACAGTGGTGACATAGTGGTGATACAGTGGTGATACAGCACATACATTGAGCGAACAATTCAATGTAAGTTGTGCACGACTAAGCATAACAAATAGCATTAAGCAGAAACCAAATAAAACTGTAAGTTGATAAAATGAAAAAAAATAATAACACAAATCCACCCGTATTAAAAAGATGCCGTACTATGCCGTACGAACATCAAAAGAATATTTGAAATTAATGTTCTCCGTATAACACATTACACGTTCCAACCTTGGCAACATCCCATTTAAAACCCTGTTATTGTAACATAGTTAATATTCGGTTAAAAAGAGATATATATATATATATATATATATATCTTTTTAACCGAATATTGCTAGATATATATATATATATATATATATATATATATATATATATATATATATATATATATATATATACATATATATATATATATATATATATATATATATATATATATATATATATATATATATATATATATATGTATATATATATATATATATATATCTATATATATATATATATATATAATATAAACATAACTATTAAAATTTTACCGTTCACTTTCAGTTACTAAAATAACAATAATAAATATGGAATTCGCAGAACAATGTGTAAAATACATACTCTCATACGTTATATAGAACCTTCCTGCATAATGGTTAATACCAGCATATGATATCACTATTACGGTGCATAATGTCATTGTCTAGTCGAAAAGTATACTCCTACATTTGTCCGTGCGTGGGCCTACTCCTACATTTGTCCGTGCGTGTACCTACTCCTACATTTGTCCGTGCGTGTGTCTACTCCTACATGTGTCCGTGCGTGGGCCTACTCCTTCACTTGTTCGGTTTTTATTAGAGTCCCATAAACACGCTGATGCTGAATCCTGGCCAGGTTGCTTCAAGCTGCTGTCGTTCATGAGCTACACCCACTGTATCAGTTTATACTACACTTATTGGACATTGAATGACATAGTGTGTTGATGGAGATTGCGCCAGCACATGGACGAAAAATCTTGCACACTGGTGCGTTGCAAATTATATACAATCAATATACGTTAGTAAGTGCGTGTTTACATACAAGAAATACCCATTTCTATCGACACTCATTTGTTCTTTTCTACTTAGAAGATCATCCATTGTCAATCATTACGTCGACACACATGTACGTGTATGTTTGCCGTGAGATCCGTCTACCCTCCTTCATTTTACTGGACCCGCGCCTGTGATCATCGGATGAAGGTAGCTTTATTCGAGATTTCCTCTCCGGCCGATCATTTGTTTGGCGCATCATATGCAGGTAATCAACGGACGAAGTTACCCTTGGTCCGTATTTCTTTGTCTTCATTGATTGATTGGTCGTGTACGGTTTTTACGTGTTTTTGGTCTTGGTGCGATCCGTTTACCGTCCTTCGTTTCACCGGACATGGGCACGTGACGATCAGATGAAGGTAGGTTTGTTCCGGATTTCCCATCCAAGTGGTCGCTTTTTTGGCCGGACATACGCAGGTAACTATCGGACGAGGCTACTTTTGTTCCAGACTTCCCAACCGGTTGATCACTTGTTTGGCCGGACATAGGCAAGTAACTTCCAAGCGAAGGCTGCTCTCCAACATCGGATGAGGGTCGGTCTCCAACATATTCCGAGGGCTGCTCTCCAACATAGTTATCCATGTGGTCGGAAGTTGTCGTCGCATTCTCTTTGAACAGGATATCTCCCACTATCTTGTCAATTTCGGCAAAAGATGGGCGCTTGTGTGGGTCTATCGACCAACACTGCATCATCAAGTCGTAGCTGGAACAAGTTGTATCACGTATAAAAAAAAGTTTCCACACTTGTGCTAAGCATATAAACAGGACAATGCACTCACAACTGAACCACACTGTGTACGTGATTGGCTCTCAAGTTATGTATCGTCTTGATTTGATTCCAGCAAACATCGATTCCAGTAAACAGCCATTTTTACCCATACCTTAATGTAAAATTGTGTGATATATAAAGGTTCCATTTGTGAGTCGTCGTGACAGTGCAACACAAACACACAGTTGTAAAAGTCGACATACACCACATATTTCAATACATTGTGAAGGAGATGAGTGTGTCAGGTAATTTTTAAATGTAGAACATGTTGATACGGTTTTTTCCTTTAACAATATATATTGGGGAGGGGTACAGTCTGAACGAAATGAGCAACATGCTACATTTATACGAACGGAACATAATACTAATTGTGTCCGGGCATATTACAGATGCTCTCAATAAAATGCTTACATACAAACTGTTCATTATTGCATACGATTGACACCATGAATTGGTTTTTCACTGACAAACATTTGGAAACAATTCAGATGCATTTTAAATGCATAGCCCGATGCATTTGCACTTTAATCAATCTTAAATATTTACACATCTGCATTTACACTTTAAGGAAATCGTGTATGTGTCAAATGATAACAAAATACTTTTATTGCACTAAAATCCTCGGGAAACCCAAGCTCGGCAGAACACCAAACCAGAAGACAGAGTCGGTGCAGCAACTGAAAACGCTCTAGTTCCGACATTTGTCTTAACACTGGAAACAAGAAGTAGATTAGATGATCGAAGCTGTCTGGGCTGTCTTGCAGGAGTGAGCAGTGAATGTACGTATGCTGGTTGCTGGGATGAAAGTGCTTGATAGGTAATTGTGCAGATCTTAAAAATAATGCGATATCGGACAGGGAGCCAATACAACGATTTAAGAAGTGGTAATGAGTGAGCGAAATGAGGAGACCGGGCAACTATACTTTCCAAATAGTGTTGCACACGTTGAAGTTTCAAGATGACCTTGAGAGCAATACTGTGATAAAGGGAATTGCAACAGTCAAGTTTACATCTAATAAGTGCAGTTGAAATAGTTTTGTTGTAATTATTCAAGTTGAAATATGCGTCAGTGCGTTTCAATACAAAATGGTTGAAAGTATTCAAATGCAATTGCATCTATACACGACTGCATTTAAATGATAATGTAAATGCTTGAAATTGCATTTGAATAATTTCAAAGATTTGCATTACCAGTTCGTTGCAATCGTGTATGTAGGTGCAATTGCATTTGAATAAATTCAAGCATTTGTATTTGCACTGAAATGCACTGACATGTATTTGAATCTTTGCCAGCTGACTGACTGAACATTCACACTCACGTGCACTGAGGAGTCTTCTCCGGCTTGTCAAGTCGACGTCCCGTCTCCAGATATCGTTTCATGTCGATATTATCTACGTCAGCGTACGGCCTTGATCCTCTTGTCATCAATTCCCAGAGAACTATGCCGTATGACCACTGCAACAGACCAACATGGGTTTGTTATCATGCACGCTGGTTTATTATATAGTAGGAGTATAAAATCATTGACGGAAAGTTCAAATCACGAATGTGTTGAAATAAATAATGACAAAAGTAATTTTGTTTGTGAATATGATTTTGTTCATATGCAAAGACGTACACATACACGCATCTTTCTAACAACATTAATCAAGGTATTCAACCTTCAAAAATGGCTCTTTTCTTTCGAAAATATATTTTTTTATATTTTCGTTTTCAATCTTCCCAAATCCAATAGAAATGTAAAATAAAATTGTATACAAATGCATTTGTTGCTTCGCATACAACTACACGTTAAAGTCGACATTGACACACAAACTAAATCAATATTCATAAATTACATCATACGCAATTATATGTTGATGATGCTAACAATCAGCATACATAACGATACGTGATCCTAGGCGTACATTGCTAAACTGTTGTCGTGAGTCGCGTGACTGCTCTTCTTAAAACTGACCAGTCGTGCAATGTACACTGGTCAGCAACTCAACAAACTTCGCGTCGCGGGTTCATTTGGCGAGCGCAACAGTTGTTGAACGATTTTAAAATTGAATCGCGGCAACACATGTTTCGTAGTGTGCGCCGGTCTTTGCAGGGACGTGGAGCATAGTCGGGCTGTGTACGTTAGACCGGAGCTCTACAAAACTCTAGTCGCGGCAACTGGCCAAAGCACATTTTCGTCGATAGTTGCGGAGAACTCCACTTGGTGCGTGTCGGGTTCACACCAAGATATAACATAATATAGGTGGCGCGCGCGCATGCATTTCCAGAAAATAACGCAACAATCGCTGTACGAGTTGATACAACTTGATACAACAAAGGAAAATCATAGCTGGTCGTTCAATCGCGTGACACACAACAAAGGTTTAGCAATGTATGCTTAGCATTAGACACAACAGAATGTTGTTATGGCGCAATACGCACAACGTCCGACTTGGTCGTGAACTTTGCTTCTTGCAGCGTTTCGAGCGCCATCCATCTGATCGGCAGGGGGCGACTCTTGTCCTGCATTCTGTAGTAATCGTCACTGCTGATGTCTCGCGTCAGGCCAAAATCTGCGATCTTCACCGTCAGGTTCTTGTTGACCCTGAAATATGCACCTATCACCTTGTAGCAGCTACTGCGTGTGTAGTTCGTGTGGTCACTTTGGGATAATCTAGTTATTATCCGTATCTGTCTTATTCTTTCCAAAAACGGATTGCCAGGACAACTGTGGATGTATCAACGATTTGCTTTAATTACACTATGACACCGACAGTAGTTACATTGTATTCACAATTCACGATGTATCCATAGCAACCGTATTAGAATGAATGTACATTGAACTTTAAGCGGATACACAATATACGGCATGCCATACATACAAAGGCAATATACCGAACTCTGTATTTGTAAACATAGCCTATTATTCGACTCACATGCAGTTCCTTGCCGCCAAATAACCTATTATTCGACTCACATGCAGTTCCTTGCAGCCAAATAACCTATTATTCGACTCACATGCAGTTCCTTGCCGCCAAATAACCTATTATTCGACTCACATGCAATTCCTTGCAGCCAAATCGCGGTGCACAAAACACTTATCTTCCAAATAAGCCATGCCTTTGGCAACTTGGCGGGCAAACCGTAGAAGTTTTTCGTGGGTGAAGTTCTGCAAACATCAGCGCTGTTGTTTTCTTGTTTCCAATGGGAATAGTTCAAACAGTGATTTGGACGTTACACACAAGGGGCGCTACGGATTACCAGTGCTTTTGTTGATTGAGATACGCCGCGATCAACAAGCTTATATTATATATTTTTTCAGCATTCAAATGTAGGGATGTTCACAGTCGCATCCATGGGTGCAAACATGTTCTGCACATCAAGACATTCATAAGTCATAATAGCGTCTCCTTGATCAAATAATGTGGTCAAATGACGTTTTTTTTATAATTTGCCTGTCACTAGCACATCCAGCAAAAAACAATGAAATATAAGGAACCTGTATACCTTTTTTCTGCTTTTTCTAAGAAAACTTAATAAGTTACACAATAATCTTTACCATGTTACATATTATTGCATTTTGTGAGCTCGACCAGCCAGCTATACATGTGTGTCATGTAAGTAACAGTAATATTTAAATAAACATCCATAGTATATATGCATTCTAAAAGTCACACAAATCACCTTAGTTTGTTATAATATTATATTAATGATGTTTAATTTTTATTTAAAAAATGTTTTTATTATAAACAACAGCAGACGCAGTTCAACGCATCAGTTAGAAAGAATGTAATATCAACATCGACGATGACATTCGTATTAAGTGAGATTGTTTACGCACCTGTTTCCCGATGAAGGCCCGCAAGTCACCGTTCTCCATCAGCGGCATGATGACGTACGGTTTGTTGTCATCAATGACGACACCGAGCAAAGAAAGAACATTCGGATGGTCGAAGTTGTGCATTATGGTCGCTTTCGAGGAATTCGGACACGCTACGGACAGAGTCGGCATCTGCAACGAAATAGTATCTACATGTGCGTGTTGGTGTAGATGCGAGATAGGGATGGTACAAAAAATGTCTGCTGATCACGCATAAGTATAGTGAATGTCGTTCAAATCGTCAAACTTCAAACCTAAAGAAGGCAGTAGAACCACAGGACACAAAGCAGCATTAGCTAAAGAACATTGTAGGTTGGACATGAGAAAGTACTCATCCTCACAGAGGGTGATAAATGAATGGAACAAAGTGTCAAATGATTATATTAATGCTAGTAGTGTGAATATGTTTAAAAATAAAATTGCCTAATATCTGATAAAGGCGGGCTGGGCTATACATAGATGATAATTATTGGACTCTCGATAAGCACATGGCTTCCTCGTCCACTTGCCATCTGAAACGTGTAGGTTTCGATGGCAATCTTGTTAAATCTCGTCAAATCTCGTTAAATCGAATTTCAAGTCGTATTTCAATTTGGTGCACTTTTTACCAGGCTTCTTTATTCGACCCAACAGCGAACATCAATACAAAATAGCAGGTAAACTAATTGTAGTAGGCTCGAACAATGAATTATTTAGCAAAGGTAAGTTGGGAAGTCACTATGTGTGGTTGCTGGTTGCCAGATATTGCATAAATTGTATTCAACAACATCCAAACTACGGAAACGTCTTGGTGTAGGAAAATAATATTTAAGCGGCATTTAATGTAATGTATACGATCTAGGAAACATATACTACTTGTCGAGATGTGTGCGAAACTGACATTCTCTAGAGGAAATACACGTTCCACATTTGAAATTTATCAAATTGGTGTAGAAGTATGAAAACCCAATACACAAAAAGGGTGCAAGTTAACCCTCTCATTCTAGCAATCCGAGCAACTCCCCTGATATCCATCCCGGGTAAGGTCCTCTGCAACATGATACTCATGAGAACAGATGGCAACGTTGACACACATCTATCAAAGCAGCAGTTTGGAGTCAGGAAGAATTGATGGACAGTAGATGCTCATAGTGCGACATATCATGGAAAGAGCGCCAGGTCCCGCAGCATTTCAACTTTGTGGGTTTCAAGGCTGCATTTGATTTTATCTGGAGAGGGATATTGTTGAAGATGTTGAGGTCTATTGGGGTGGTGTCCCAAGATTACATCACTGATTTAGGATTATGTATGATAATGTTGAACATGCAGTCGCCATCAATGGTCAACTGACACAATGGTTCAGAGTAGAAATAGGAGCGAGACGGCTGTTTACCGTCACCTATCCTGTTCATGTTTTCCTGGAGTTCGTCATGGTAGACCTAAAACGTTTATGCAAGGAGTTCAAGCTAGATACCAACCTCAGCTTTGATATCGCATATGTAGATAACACAACAATTATGTCCACCGTGTTCGATAAGTTACTACTAACCACTGAAGAACTTCAAGCTGCCTGTAGGAAATGGGTTATGAAAATCACATTCTCCATGCAAGGTCTTCACTTCATCGGACAAACGTATTATTCCGGAAGTCGAAGAATTCGAGACTGCTCCATGGGTAGCATAGTCTACAGAGAGACATGTTAGTAGATGCATAATCCTAGTATCTGCAGCCTAAGAAATGACATATGTTCCAATAGATTCATGTCAAAAAGACAGATAGCCAGATCATATGAAGCCCTTATAGCAATCGTATCTTTGGTGTGCGTGCTTGGTCTCTACAATCGCAGGAGATACAATCTCTTAAGGTTTTCGAGACACGCTGCCTGCGGGCTGTTAAAGGTGTTACCAGGGCGGACAGATTACAACATATCAATATCAGAAAGGACACTTTACCTCTGAATGTATCATATATATCATATCATAATGTCATCAGACCCAGAAAATCCTGGTGGTTTGTGCGCGTTTGCCGTAAGCAAAGAGACAACATCGTTAGGCAAGCATGCAGACAATACGTCAAAGACAGCGGAACAGAGGAAAGCCACTGAAGAGATGGAGCGACAAGGTCAGAAATAATACTGGGCTTCCGCTGTCTACAGCAGAGCGGCAAGCCATAAACATAATACAATGGAGTTGTGCAACTTCTCGGAGGACAGGGAGGGATCAATATGGCCTATACGGCCATTTATGTCAAGTCAAGTAAGTCATATGGGATTTATAAATGGCAAACATAGCACTGTGCATATCTAAAATGTGGCTTACCCAGTGGAATCTGTATGACCATATGTCGTGTCATGTTCTCTGTATCGCGTAACAAATTAGAGCCTAGGCTATTATTCCGACCCAATGTCTACACGATTAGGAAACCCGGTACACAACGAAACTGCCGCCTAGAAACCTACAAACCTCGGATTGTCTTGACGGCCACTTGAGTCGAATTGGCTTTATTACGTTCGTCTGTCAATGTGCCGTTGTAAACTTCACCAAAGTTGCCTGCAAGAAAATGTTTACAAAACTAATGTTTTAAGCTTAAAATATTGGTGCGGCTTTCACGTTGAACACAACACATAGTTTCACACATAGATGAGCTCGTACAGGCCTTTTTAGCAATGTTTTCAAACACTTGTAACAGTAAAGTGAGTTAATAATATATAGGCCATTGGCCGAATATGTGGATACTCTTCGCCAATGTCGTAGACTATTTTGGGAACGACCAACATCTGTGCGATGACATAGCTTCAACATCACGCATACATACAGGGGGAAGTATCGGCTTAATGGAAAGATGATACCGACACTTACCTTTGTAAAATAACATGACCCCGTAATCCTGGATCACCCAGTCAGACACATGGCGCATATGAGGGAAACTAAGTCATGATATGAGTGCTGCGTGGTGACACTCCATGCAGTTAAAAGCAAAGTGTCGATATTGAACCCGGAATCAGCATAGTGCATGCATATAGCCGTTAAAAATGAAATGAAGAAGCGTTTACCTGTCCCGATGCGTTTTCCTAGTTTCATCCTACTTGAGTCAATCTGAACGCTTTTGATCTTCGCGGCTAGAGACTGGCTTAGTGCTTGCACGATATCACGCGGTCGATGCATGCCTACCAATGCAGGTATTGATAGCAGTTCAATTTGCAACGCATTCATTCAGAGCATACGTAATTTATGTTGTTATAAAGAACATGGAAATTAGACATACTCAACATTAAAGTGTACCCAGATAACAAGCTTAAATGACAGAAACATTATACGAACATTAGTATAGAAACTGCACGTGGAATCATCACGTTTACGACAGCAACGACAGTTTACGACAGTAACGACAGTTTACGACAGTAGCATAAAACTGATATAGAAGTCAACATAACAAGTAACCGTGGTTGCGCTAAATTCACGTCAAATCAACCATTTCATATGACAACTACACGGCTATGTCTTTAAATAACACTGTATGTAAGCATGTTTATAAGGTAACATGCATAACCTACCTATGTAATCATTTCGACCAAATCCGCTGCTGCCAATCGTTTGTGGCGACGCCTTACGTCTCCGATAGATACAGACCGCGACGAGTACGGCCAGTATCAGAAGTATTAGTAGACACACGGCTATGACCGTGATGGTTCTACATAATATAACAAACAGGACAATACATGTATATCAATCTGCACGACCACATTATGTTTTTACGTGACTAATCTTATTTCATCCACAGTACGTGGACATCTCCAAACTGACCACTAGAGAGAGACACACAACATCTCCCGAATTCCCCAATAACAACGTCGTCTAGCAATCAGTCTGACTACTAACTATCGCCGAAAAATCGTCAATGAGGAATGACAATTTTGTATATATATATATATTCCACCTGAATATTACAAATGAATATGGGAAACACGACCGCATAAACACACGTATAAGCACACAAACCGCATGTACATACGTACGCACGCGCACGCACGCACGCACGCACGCACGCACGCAAACACATACACCTCACGCATTATACACAATAATCATATCATATAAAAATATATATATGATATACATATACATATAT